>CM060899.1:26097500-26495000 GCA_030762935.1 Hymenopus coronatus | reverse complement strand
ATGACATTCGTCTTCACAGTATAAGGGAAAACCCCGAAAAAACCTTATCCGGGTAACACACCCTAAGCAAGATTCCAACTCACGACCTGTGGAATGTAAGGCAGTCACGCTACCACCACACTATCTAGGCGGGCTTAACCACATTCATATAAGCATCTGATGTGTTCTATTCACATACTACTGTGTCAAGAAAGTTCCCGGAATTTGCCAATAAAACACAAAAATTGATCTATTCATCCAATTTTATTTTATTGCCTTCAGAGTAGGACCCTTCTGAAATTATACATTTATGCCAACGAATAATCCAATCATCAAAACGTTTTTGTAGGCACTTTTTGGAATCCATGTCAATTGTCGCCGCGAATTTTCCTTTATGTCTTCTATCGACTGAAAACGGGTGCCTCGAAGTGGTAGCTTGAGTTTTGGAAGGAGAAAGAAATCAGCAGGAGCCAGATCAGGTGAATACGGTGGTTTTTCGATGAAATTTGATGAGTTTTTGGCCAGAAATTCGTTCACAATAATAGCCTTGTGAGCTGGTGCGTTATCGTGGCGCAGAATCCATGAGTTGTCGTTCCACAAATCTGGCCTTTTTCGCCGTATTTGTTCTCTCAAACGCCGGATAACGCTCAGATAATAGTCTTTATTTACCATCTGATCTTCTGGTAAGAACTCTGAGTGCACGACACCGAGATAATCGAAAAAAACTGTCAACATGCCCTTCAGTTTTGATCGAGTTTGACGTGCCCTTTTAGGTTTCGGTTCAGTTGGAAGGCGCCATTCGGAAGCTTGTTGACTGGTTTGAGTGTCAAACTCGTAAACCCACGTCTCATCACCAGTTACAATGCGTTTCATGAATGTGGGGTCGGAACTGGCTCGTTCTAGCATGTCTTCAGCAATCCTTACGCGATTGAGTTTTTGTAGAAAATTCAAGTCTTTCGGAACTAACCGAGCTGCAACGCATGTTATGCCCAAACAATCGTTTAAAATGGTACGAATCGATTTGTGAGACAGAAAGTTCAGCAGCAATCTCTCTCAGACCTAAATGACAATTTTTAGACACCATTTTCTTCACTTTAGCGGTGTTCAGTTCAGTTGAAGCCGTTGATGACCGACCAGAGCGAGGCAAATCTTCCACCACATCTCAACCACTTTTGAATGCACTGTACCACTCATATGCAATGTTTTTGATAAATTCGATTCACTGTAAGCCCTCTGTAACATTTTCAGCGATTCGGTACACGAAATATCATTTGCAATGCAAAATTTGAGATAGATTCTTTGTTCAATATTTGTATCCATCGTAAAATCGCAAATCACCTTTGAGATGAACTAACAAAATGGCGCACTGTAAATAAACTAGATGACAGATGACGATCAAACTCCGCGTGGGTATAGAGGAAAGTTGTAGCGACAACAATAATTTCGAATCCCCTTTTAAACAGGATTTTTAAATGATCAATTCCCGATACTTTCTTGACAGAATGTAACTTTCCCTAACTCTCAAATTTGTCTTACAAAAGATTTTATCTACACTATGCTAATCTAATAAACAGTAACACAATGGATCATATTACTTACTTCCTTGAAAGTAGAAGGGAAGTAAAGTAAGACAACAGGTTAAAGCCTGGTCACGTCATTTCAAATCTGTCGCTATATCATTCATTATCTTTGAAATGCGATTCTCTTTACTTTTCCAGGAGTAAAATAAAACAAAAGCGGACTTCGAATTCCAGCTTGAAAAAAGTACGAATATGTTAAAATGGCACCCAATAAAAAGGAAATCATTAATTCTACAGAAAAACTGTGTATAAATTTTTGTCTATTTATTACTGTTTACCAGCTATGCAAAAGTTATTCAGAAAGATGAGGGATTCAGAGGCTATTCCCAGAAAATTTATGATATACGTTTTATTTTTCTTGTTAGATATTTCATATACATATGCATATATAGACATATATTAAACTGAATTTTCGTTTTTGAGTTATTGTGTTTAAAGACAGGACACGCACATACACTCAAACCCACACAGGAACCTACTTCTAAAAAAAATTATTTTTATTCAGGCCTGAAAACATATATTTCCGGTGAAATCTTGGTATCGAATTTTGGGTGGAATACAATACCTTCTCTACCTATGTCACGCTCCGTGGTGTAATGGTTGCAATGCCAACATCATATACCCATGGTCGCGGGTTCAAACCCGCGGAGGACGATGAATTTTTTCGGGCGTAAAAATCCTTAGCGTGGTTTCCTTCGGCAAGGAAGAAAAGCCGTCGGTCCCGTGTCAAACTTGATAGAGAGGAAAATTAAGCAATCTTTCGCGCCCAGTATAGAATGGGACACTGAGAACCACAGCAGTTGAAGAGCGTCCATAAATAAAACTCCATTTCAGTTTTTCTCTACCTATGTACATTTACATGCGTTTGATTTATAACTTCGAAAATTAATTAAATAACACCCTATGTAAAGAGTTTTCTTAATTACATATTTGGCAGAAGATTTAAGGAGTATTTGAATAAATATGAGGGGTTCAATGTTGAGCATTTAATAATTTCAGGGCAACATCTATACTTCATTCAGATTTCAAAAAAGTATAAGACAGGATGTTTCTAAATGAGCTTCTATGACAACAATAATAATTATAATAACAATGACTTCAATAACACCAAATAGTAATAATTAATAATAGTAATAATAATAATAATCATTATAGTCCGCTTATCCTCCCTGTATTTATGACTAACACCCCCCCCTAGGACCTACAAGCCAATGCCTAGAGGTCAGAAGCCTGTTGGGGAGCCAACGGCACGAAACCACAGAATGGAGAACCTGTCGGCATGAGCGTGACGAAATGGATGATAGGAAAAGTGATGATGGAGCAATTGCTGGAATGAGTGGCGGGGAGAACTGGAGGACCGGAGAAAACCGCCCAGTACCGCTTCGGCCACCACAAATCCCACATGCGGACGCTTGGAATCGTACCCGGGCCGCCTAGATGAGAGGCGATCAGTCTAACCACTGAACGTCGGCGCCGCCTAATAATAACAATAATAATAACCATAATAATCATATGAATAATAATTATAGTAATAATAGTAATAATAATCATAATCATAATAATCATATCATCATATAATAATAATAATAATAATAATAATAATAATAATAATAATAACAGGTGATATTAACTTTAACTTACAATAATGACAAGTTACCATTGAGAATATATGTAAAAATAAAATTGTGCTGGCTACCAGTAATGGAGTTTACCAGGTTTTGCTAAATTTTAGAAGGGTCTCATATGTAATAACTGATTAGCAATTATCTGTGTAACCGGATTCCAGTCATTAAACAATCAGTTATGTGTGAGTGAAAATTGGTTTACGTTTAGATACAAACACACACAATTCTTACGGAAATGTATTTTACTTACTTATATTTTATCTCTTTTCTGCATTCATTTATTTTACTTATTCCTATACAAGTTTTATCTATAAAATAATGATGTATAAAAATATAATGTGTTTAGGTCACATGGCTTTCTCTACATCTCTGTTAACATGCTTGTTAGAAAGCTTATTCTTCTATGTTGTTCGTGATGATCCATATAAACATTGGCAGAAATTGTTCTTATTACCTTGGTCCCTTGAAAGTAGAAGGGAAATAATGTAATGTGTTCCTCTAGCAACAAACCTTTTATTTACAACATTAATCTATTATCTACATTATGATAATCAAGATAAATATAAGCCAAATTATTCTTACTACTACCTTCCTTGTAAGAGAATCCAGAGGCTAAAGCCATGGTCTCGTCCTTTAAAAGCCGGTCGCTAAGTGGAACAATTGATATTCCAATCTCTTTGCTTGCCAGAAGTAAACAAATGAGAAACGAGGATAACTATATCTTCCTGTTTGAGAAGACCTTTAAGTGGCTTGAAATTGAAACCATTAACCCGGAATACGTCGAAAGTGGTTAACTTTACAAACAAATAAAAAATAATATAAATGGTGTGTTTTAATCAGATTTATATTTCTTGAGTAGTAATTTTGTATATCTTTCACCAATTGCCAGTTATATAAAATCACCCAGAATGAAGAGGTATTCGAAAGCTATTCCGAGAAAATTCAAGATATGCATTTCGTTTTTTCCTAAAAATATCTTAAAATATAAGGTATTATAAGAGTTATTTTTGACAAAATCAAAAGTTTTCGAAAAATGTTCGATGTAAAGGGTAATTTGTGGTGGGGGATTTTCTTGAAAATCTTCGTGTCGCATCTTTTGGAAGATACCAAAGTTAAATACCAAGTTTGGTATTTGTGGTGTTTTGTTTTTGAGCTATGTTGTCCACAGACACACACACACGGACCTTTTTCAAAATATGCTTTTTTGGACTCAGGAGTTCTCAAAACATGTATTTAAGTTCAAATCTCGACATCGAATATGGGTAGGATACAACACCTTCTCTATACGCTATATACGAGGCGTTTTTTGTTACTTCCGACAGGCTATAAATAAAAGACAAGTTCATAGAAAACAATTATTTTATTACTAAAAGTTTTGTACACTTATGGTTACTTTGCAACATAATCACCGAAAAGATTGAGACATTTATCCTATGCACAAACTTTGCAACACCCGCTTCAAAAAATGTTACCGCCAATGATTTCAAATGAGCATTGACGTTGTTTTGAAAATCTTCGTTGGTTTGAAAGTGCTGCCCTCCTACCCAAGTCTTCAGTTCAGGGAAAAGGTGAAAGCCGCTGTGTGTCAGGTCAAGACTATACGGCGGATGATCGAAAATGTCCCATTGAAGTTGTTCAAGGAGCTCATGGGTTGTGCCAGCAGTGTTTTGGCGAGCGTTGTCATGGGTCAACACAATTCCTGAAGGCACCATTCCTCTTCGTTTATTTTGAATGGCTCTCCGCAAACATCGTAAAGTACGAAAATCTTCAAAACAACGTCAATGATCATTTGAAATCATTGGTGACAACATTTTTTGAAGCGGGTATTGCAAAACTTGTGCACAGGTACGATAAATGTCTCAATCTTTTCAGTGATTACGTTGAAAAGTAACCATAAGTGTACAAAACGTTTAGTAATATAATAATTGTTTTCTATGAACTTGTCTTTTATTTATAACCTATCGGAGGTTGAAAAAAAAAGTCCCGATAATACCGATTTATAGGTGGTATAGCGAACTAGGTACCAAGATGTTGTATCACAGATTTTATTTTGCTTTTTATTCTGTGCACATTTGGTCAGGGAAGTAAAAATGAACACTGTATTTTCAAACATATTAGATAGAGGAAAAAATTAAGCTTAAGCCAGCAGAATTAAACTACGGGACATTTAAATGATGACAATAATTTCGGTTTTCACGAAAGCGTTAAAATTATTTTTTTTCCATTACAAATGAGCCCATGAGGGACTACGCAAAGTACTTAGAAACGACTCTTTGTTTTCCTTTGAACCCATATTTCTCTCATTCTTTGGCTGTGGGCTTTTTTTCTCTCGTCTGTCATTTCTTCGGTCTGTCCTCGTGGTCTACTTGCTATTTATGAACTTTGTTGCTGAAGAGCTCTCTGTTTAATATATCTTCTTGTGTAATTCCTGCTAATTTTAAATCATTTTTACTTCCCCAATCCATTTCATAGTGTCAACATGTGATTTGCTTCTATTTTCATACAATTCAATGACTTTTTTTGTGAACCTGTTAGAATTCATTCGTTTGATATGTCCATAAAACTTTAACCTTCGTTTTCTAATATCACTATGAAGATCTGTATATTAAAATTATTATAATTATTAATATTGGTATTATTGTTATTACTTTTGTTATTATTATTAGATATTACCATTATTTTATGGAGTTGCAGAATATGAACAAGCATCTGAACCTATATTCAGGATCCCCAATATCGATCTGCAATTCAGAGCGAGACGTGGAAGTAAATATTGAAACATACAACAATTTAAATGGATGTAAACAAACATTTGATTAAAAGAAAGAGAAAAGATCAAAGAACAGGTACTACACCAGTACATCAGAAGCAACATTAAAATGCTATTGCGGAACCTGGGAAGTAAAGCAATTGAAGATTAAAGGAAAACAAGAGAATATCCATCTGAAACAGGGGTATAAAAGCAGAACCATGAGAAGAATATATAGCAGAAGTAGCAGAAAGATGCAAAAACAATGGCAAGAACATATTCAAGAGTGCCTCTCTTAGATTTTTGAAGGCAGTCATTTTTACTTTCTCTATGCGTATTATGTATATAGTGTATAGAGAAGGTATTGCACTCCACCCAAAAATTCGATACCGAGATTTTACCGGAAATATATGTTTTAGAGTCCCCTGTATAAAAAAAACCATTTTCAGAAAAAGGTCCGTGTATGTCTGTGAGCACGATAACTCAAACGAAAAGTCGGTAAAACACCAAACTTGGTATTTAGGTTTAGTATCTTCCAGGGATGCGACACGAAGCTTTTGAGAAAAATCCCCCCACTCCCAACTACCCTTTACATGGAACTTTTTTTCGAAAATTTTGATTTTCTCAAAAATGGCTCTAACAATTTTGATTGAAATATCGTATATTAAAGATATTTACCTGACAAATAAAATGTATATTTTGAATTTTCTGGGAATAGTCTCTGAAGACTAATTTATTCTGGATGAGTTTTAAGGAATTTTGCATAACTGCTAAACCGTAAGAGATGGACAAAAGCTTACTACACAAAAAGGTAGAGCACGTTAAAACATACAATTTATGTTATACACATGTTTTTCGTGGAGTTGATCGTTTATAAGGTATTCCTTGTTATTGACTTCAGCTTTAAAAAACTTATACTTTTCTCATACAGGAATTTGTCAACTCCTATCCATACAAACAAAGAAACTTCAGTCACATAGCAACCAGCTTTTGACTATCACTTTAACCTATGCTACTTCCTTATTTCGCTTCTACTTACAAGGAAGCAAGTAATAACACTATTTCTGCTTTTTTTTTCGATTAGCATGAAATAAATGGAAGGATCAGCTTTTTAAAAATAATCTATTGCTGAATGTGAATGGAACACATAAGATTTTTTTATAAAGCAAGAACAACAGGACGATAACACGATATAAAATAACTGAGATGATCAAATATATTAACCTCTGAACAATTTAAACATATTTATAAGAAGAAGAAATGATCCAAGTGCTGTTCATAGAAGTGTAAATAATAATAATAATAATAATAATAATAATAATGACATTTTATAAGGTACTGGCTATCCCTACACTCTTATATGGTTGCGAAAAGTAGAGCAAACAGGAGAAGATTAGAAACAGCCGAGATTAAATTTCTTAGATTAATATCAGGTTACACTTTAAAAGATCACAAACCAAATATACAAATATGGGAAGAATTAATCATATATAAATTAGAGGAGAAGATAAATGATATTAAGTACCAATGGTTCCAACACATAAAGAGTATGCATAACAAAACAGGCACTAAATTATAGACCAAAAGGACGACGCTCAATAGGGCGTCCTTAGGATCAGTTGGGAAGATGACTTTGAGCCGGAATGGCCAATATAGCCTATCCCTGAAGTGGAAGAAGAAGAAGAAGATGATGATGATAATAATAATAATACTTTAAACATGTGTTAATTAAATGCAGTACAACTATGTAAGTTGAGTATTAAGGCTCTAAGAAAACATTCAGGTTATCCAAGAGTTCGAATTAAAAAGAAACTATATGCAACATAAGGTGCTTTTGTTTTGGGAGATCGTGAGTTGGATTTCGGTGGGCGAATTCTCTGACTCATGGGTTTTCTGGTGTTTTCAAGAGCAACTAGGCGAATGCTGGGTATGTTTCTTCATTTTCTTCGAAAATCCTAACCCTTTATTTCATCTCCATTTCATTCAGGGTTGAAGTCTTTAATAGTTTCATAACTCTGTTTCATTCCTGGCCATGTAAGGGAACCGAATTTCAATTGTATCGGATAGCTAAGAGCAAAGATTTGATATCGCTAGTGTATTCTCAGACGTTTGGTCTGGGATTGGCATTCTGGAGGTCTTGGGATTGGTTCCCCGCGGCCGAATTCTCTAGGTTAATGCTGCAGAGGTTTCTTCATTCCCCAAAACATTATATCCCTTCATTTCATTCAACCGGTCTCTTTCAGGGTTGCAATGGTCACGATGACTGCGTTTTGGGAAGTCAGCTGATGGCATTGAAAGTCGTCTGCAGAACTAAGGTCGTTTGTTCAGACCCGAGGCGCGCTTTTTTGGTTTCAATGTTAAGATACACTTTCCTCAAAATGGGAAGTCGTTTTCATTTTCCTTCTCCTAGTCAAGCAAGGAGGACGGAATTTCAAAGCCATCACAAAGAGACTGTTTAAATATTTGAGTATCGTTTAAGTCTACAGTGTTCCACACTTCCGTTGTATCTACAAGGAAATTGTCATAATATAATTTCTGCAAATGTTTATTTAGATTTACGAGCAGTAGAGAGAAAAATACCCACATTTAAGAATTGTTTGTTGCAGAATGGTGAAGTTCTCCTGTAGATAAGATAAAAATAAACTATACTTAAATCAGGGGATCGTGAAGGTCATAATTCCTTACCAATATCCCCAAACATTTCTCTACTTAAACTTAAAAACCCACCAGACACGGTAGCAAAGGCTTGTTAGAAAGTCTCCCTCCGTGGTGTAATGTTTATCATGCTGACTTCATATACCCAAGGTCGCGGGTTCAAACCGGGCGGTGGACGATGCATTTTTTCGGGTGTAAAAATCCTTATCAGGGCTTCCTTCGGAAGGGAAGAAAAGCCGTGGGTTCCGTGTCGTAGATTTGCGGCACGTTAAAGAGCCTCAAGCCTGATAGAGAGCCCTCTGAGCAAAATTAAGCGGTCTTTCACGTGTAGTATAGAATGGGATGCTGAGAACCATGGCAGTTAAAGAGCGTCCAAAAATAAAACACCATTTCTTTTTCTTGTCGGAAAGGTAAAATTCCCATTCAACGTCGATCAGCTGCTCAAAAACTGATAGTAATTTTTGTTTAACTATTTCCATTGATTATTTAAAACATATAGATCCTATTATGTATTTCCTGTACAACAATTGGCGCTGTATGCAAAAAAAAAAAAAATCAGTGTAAGCTGGGGTTTCTCTTTTGCGACGAAAAAAAATCCATAAAATTGTAACCATACTGCGTCAGGATATTGACTCCAGGCACTGGTTTGAACGGCCTACATATGAGAAGGGTAAACAAATGAAGAAGAAGAATAACGGATATCCGGAAATAGCTTGCGGCACAAAAAAAAGAATTATTTGAAATAAATTGTGTTTTTAAAGAGTTTCACATACGTATTGGTTTATCGCTTAACAGTTTCCAGTTTTATACATTTGCTGCGAATGAAGAGAATTTCACATGCCATTTCCAGATTTCGAAAAACAACTTTCATGTAAAGGGTACTTCGGGGTGGGAGAATTTTATTGAAAAGCTTCATGTTGTATGTTTGGAAAATATTGTTTCGTAATCGGCTTATCCTCCCCGTAATTGTAGGACTTACAAGGCAATGCCTAGGGGTCAGAAGCCTGTTGGGGAGCCTACGGCACGAAACCACAGAATGGAGAAGAGGGGTCGGCCTGTAGCCAGGCAAGAACATGAATTAGTGAATGATATGAAATGTAAGTGAAATTGATGGATAGGTGATACAGGAATGAATGACGGGGGAAACCAAAGGACCAGGAGAAAACCCGCCCAGACGCCGCTTCGTCCAACACAAATCCCACATGTTGGCGCTTGGGATCGAACCTGGGCCGCCTAGATGGGAAGTATGTTTGGAAAATACCGAACATAAATACCTGTTTTGTATTTAACAAATATCTGTTCGCTACGCAGACCTATGCCTACAAATCTGATGTGCTTCATTCACATGACTTTCTCTGTATAGTCTCCGAAGTAATTATCCCATGAAAGATAAATAGTATTTATGTTTTTATTTGTAGTGTAGTTTAAGGTACTTTAACTTGGTGGGAAATAAATGAGCTCAGGGTACCTTGAGCTTAGAGTTACTTAAAATTATTCTTTACAGGATAAGGGTAATGCCGTTAAAACAAGTTACCCGGGTAACTGACGCTAACCGAAATTCGACTCTACCTATCCAAAAACGTATGTATTTGTTAAAATATAAACCATTTTAAACCTGAGTGTAATATTCATGTGGAGAATTGTAATTTACCAGGTTTTAGATTACTCACTCATTTTTATGATGTTCTCCAAGTCTGAATCCGGATTTCAGAATTCTACAGCTCCATTTTCAGCACAGTTTTTAGGCATCTGCACAATACATGGAGACAAAAACTTCATACGCAAAATATGTAGATCTCGTTAAAATACAGCATTCATGATATATATTTTTATTTTTTAAGTTAGCCGTTACCGAGGTACTGTTTGTTATTGGTTTCAATTTTAAGCTGCTTAAACCTTTCTTAATCGAAAATAACCTTTCGTTTTTTCTCCCTTTTGTTTTACTTCTTGTCACGTAAAAAAAAAAAAAAAAAAAAAAAAAAAAGAATTTTAATTGTTTAACAGATTTTAACATATTTGTTTATCGCTTTGGTCTAGTATACTTCCTCATTTCCCTCCTACTTACAAGAAAGCAAATAATAAGACCAATTCTGCTAATGTTTATCCCGATTAGCATCATGCAGAGAAAGGAATAATCTTTTGTAGACAAAGTCATGTAAATGGAACACGTCAGACTTTTTTACTTTCTCTAGTCCGTATGTACAATATACAGTGTTTAGAGAAGGTATTGTATTGCACCCATAAATTCGATACCAAGATTTCATCGGAAATACATTTTTTGAGGTTCCCCGAGTCCTAAAAATATTTTAAGAAAAAGGTCCATGTATATATGCGTGTGTGTGTGCGCGCGCGCGTGTGGGCAAAGTCGGTTAAATACAAAAATTGGTATTTTAGATCAGTATATTCCAACGATGCGACACAAAGATTTGAAAGAAAATTCTTCCCATCGATAAAAACCCTTCATACATTTTTTGAAAATTTTTATTTTCTTAAAAATGGCTCTAGCGATTTTAATTAAAACACGTATATTAAAGACATTTACATCACAAATAAAACTTATATTTTGAATTTTCTGTGAACATCCCTCTGAAGACCTCTTTATTTGGTTAAGTTTTTCAGAATTTTGCATAAAAGTGAAACCGTAGGGCATACAAAAATGTAAACCTTGTTAAAACACACAAGTTATGTAACTTCTGTAGTTGACCGTTTCCGAGATATTAATTGTTATTGGTTTCAAATTTAAACTAGTTTTTTTCAAACTGGACCATACAAAGTTTGCTTACTTCACCAACTTTTAAAAGATTTGTTTATATTTTTAGCCTAATTTCCCTTCTAGTTACACGCAAGCAGGTAATAAGTCCAACTCTATTACTGTTTATTTAGATTAGCATGACGTAGATTAAAGAATATTTTTGTGAGAAAAATTTGAATATGGAACAACTACAGAAAGTAATATAAATGGAACATATAAGATTTTTCACCAGGAAAACAGATGTACAATACCTTCTGTAGACTGCCTCCTCTGGAGGCCCCGGGTTCGATTCTCGGCTGGGACGGGGAATTTTTCTTTAATCAGAATTATTCCCTATCCCCCATAGAATCAGGAAGCATGAACGTGCGAGTAAATGTGCGTCAGTTTGTTAATATAAAGTTTAGTAACCTAATGTTCCAACAGTTTTACAAGTCAAAGCCCCGATATGACCATTGAAGTTAAAGGGGCCTATAGAAATGAAGTAAAATACAAATTCCTTCTGGACAAACATTTGTATTTTTTCCCCCTTTTTAAGCGCCGTGAGGGCAAACCCTTTCGCACTTGGTTGATTTCTAATACTCGTGTTGTGAAGCAGATGGGCCGAGTGTCCTCGGATCACATCCTCATTTCACGAGATTTTGCAGGTCACGAACCAGTTCTATCGATATACCTGCCAGTAGACGCTCGCATACGTGATAATTGCTCAACATTCCGAACCGTACTGTAGACGCGCAATTTTCGAGACCAGTAGAGACGTTATCCATTACTCTCTCCCCACGTCTTACTGAGAGCAAGTATTATGTCCCAGCCAAAAATTACCTCCTTCCTTATGGGAAGAAGGGAAATAAGAGAGCAAACTAGGCTTAACAGCCGGCCCCCACAGCAGTTAAAGCGTCTCGCTTTTTTTTTTTTAAATACAGTTCCGGAGTCTGGTCAGGACTCCAGCGCTGTATACCCTACTTTTTATTTACCTAATTTGTTTACTTTCATTACTGTATGAATCCTGAATTTCTGTTTTTACTTTTTACACACACACACACACACACACACACACATATAACACCCATGCCCAAGGCCAGACTCAACCCACGGCCATGGGGACCGGCTCGCTTTGGTGCTTCGTAGCGTAGGGTATCGTGGGTTCGAGTCCCACCTTGGACATGTGTGTTATATGTTTGATATATGGGTGTTATATGGGTGTATATTTTACATCTGTTTTATTCACTTTAAAAAGGATATTAGACGACTTAGCATTACAGTATCAGACAAGCACTAAATTCTTAGGTGGCTATATTGACAACCAATTATCGTGGACCACCCATATTGAATATTTAAAAAAGAGACTCTAGCATTATATTTTAATTCGTAATTTGAGAGATTCTAACCCAATTGAATACGTGAGAAGTGTGAATTTTCTTTTCTTTAAATCTGTAATCAGATATGGCCTAATTCTTTGGGGTGGTGCTAACAAAGTAAATGATTTTTTTTTTCTTCAAAAGAAAATTATTAGGATAATTAAAAAAAGTTCCTATAGACCATGTAGACCTCTATTTATTGAGTTAGGCATTTTAACTATTTATAATCTTTATATTTTAGATAATTTAGTATATATACATGCCTCTGTTATAGACATTTTTGAGGATGGATACTCACAGTTATAGTACTAGATACAGGTCCAATGTAAACACTCCATATTATCGACTAACAAAATCTCAGAATAGTTATAAGTACTTAGGTATTAAGTTGTATAATAACTTGCCTGATAGTGTTAAAAGTTTAAACATGCAGACTTTTAAGTCTAGGATATATACATGGTTAGTCAAACATCCTTTTTATTCTACACATGAATATTTTAATGATAAATTTTGTGATCTTGTTTTGTAATTTATTATGACCAGGTTATTCTACTGCTTTCAACAGACGTTGTCAATGCCTGTATAGTGCTTTTAGACAAAATAACCATGAAATGAAATGAAAATGGGTTATATATTTGTTATATTGGTGTTATATGAGTGTTTCTATGTTAGTTATATGTATTATATTTTTGGGTGTATTGTGTGTGTGTGTGTGTGTGTGTGTGTGTGTAAAAGAAGAAAAACAGCAATTCAGTAATCATACAGGAAAAAAAAAAGTTAAAACATTAGGTAAATAAAAGTAGGGTATACAGCACCGGAGTCCCGACCAGATTCCGGTACTGTATTTAAAAAAAAAAAAAAAAAAAAAAAAAAAAAAAGAGGCGCCGTGGGCGTGTGGTTAGACCGCTCGCCTCCCATATATGCGGCTCGGGTTCGCACTCAAGCGCCCGCATATGGGATCCCTGGTGGACAAAGCGACATCTCCGGGTCCTCCGGTTTCCCCCGCCACTCATTCAACCAATTGCCTCATCACCTTTCAAACCATCAATTTCGCTTACATTTCATATTCCTCATGTTCATCCCTGGCTACGGGCCGACCCCTCGTAACAGGTGGTTTCGGACCGTTGGCTCCCCAACAGGCTTCTGACCCCTAGGCATTGGCTTGTCAGTCCTACAATTACAGGGAGGGTAAGCCGATTACGAAAAGAAACTAGGCTTAAGCGATAGTCAAACCTTTTAAAAGCTGGCTGCTAAGTGATTGAATTTGGTTCTCTTTCCACGTCCAAAAGAAAAACGAATGACATATTTTAAATTTGGAACTAATAATAAGGAGTATCTCGTAATGGTTACCTCCAAAACAATATATGACATAAGTATTTGTTTTAATTATTTTTGTGTAACGATTTGTCTGTCTCTTATGGTTAATCAGTTAGGCAAAAGACATCCAGAGTGAACAGGCAACACGAGTTTATCTCGGAAAATTCAAGATATGCATTTTATTTGTTACGTAAATACCTTATATGTGGCATATTAAAATCGTTAGAGCTTTGCTCTGGGTTCTCCGGTTTTCCCCGACATCGCTCTTTCAAAACGTCCATCATCAGCGTCATCGCTTGCAGTGACATTTAGTAAAAAAAAATCTGATGTGTTCCATTCACATGACTTTCCCTACATCTCTGTAACAAATTATTGATAAAAGGCTTATTCTCTATCTACTTCATGCTAGTCGAGAAAAAAACTAGCAGAAATCGTCTTATTACTTCCTTCCTTGTAAGTAGAAGCGAAATAAGGGAGTTCCATAGGTTAAAGTGATAGTCAAAAGCTGGTTGCTATGTGACTGCAGTTCTTTTGTTTGTATGGACAGGAGTTGACAAATTCCTGTATGAGAAAAGTATAAGTTTTTCAAAGCTGAAACCAAAAACAGGGAATATCTAAAAACGATCAACTCCTCGAAAAAATGCATTACGTAAAGTGTGTGTTTTCAAGTGCTCTACATTTTTTATGTGGTAAGTTTTTCTCCATTTCTTACGGTTTAGCAGTTATGCAAAATTCATAAAGAATAAGGTAGTCTTCAGAGGCTACTCACAGAAAATTCAAGATATACATATTCTTTGTCAGGTAAATATCTTTAATATACAATATTTTAAAACCATTTTAGAGAAAATAAAAAAATTCGAAAAAAGTTCATATAAAGGGTAGTTGGGGGTGGGGGGATATTCTTGAAAATCTTCGTGTCGCATCCTTCGAAAATAGAAATCTTAAATACCAAGTTTGGTATTTAACGGTGTTTTCGTTTCTGAGCTATGCTGTCCAAAAATACACAAACACACACTCCACACACAGACCTTTTTCCAAAAATGCCTTTTTTGAATTCAGGGGGACCCAAAACATGTATTTCCGGTGAAATCTCGTGACCAGTTTTTGGGTGCAATACAATATCTTCTCTATACACTATGTACATAGTACGTGTAGAGAAAGTAAAAATATGATGTGTCCCATTCACATGACTTTCTCTAACTCTCTGTAACAACGTATTGTTAAAAAGCTTATTCCTCTATCTACTTCATGCTAGTAGAGAAAAAATTACCAGAAATAGTCTTATTACTTGCTCCCTTGTAAGTAAAAGCGAAATAAGGGAGTACCATAGGTTAAAGTGAGTCAAAAGCTGGCTGCAATGTAATTGAAGTTCCTTTTCTTGTATGAATAGGAGTTGACAAATTCCTGAATGACAAAAATATAAGTTTGTCAAAGCTGAAACCAAAACAGGGAATATCTAAAAAGGATCAGCTGCACGAAAAACATGTATACAACATAAATTGTGTGTTTTACATTTTCTACATTTTCTGTCTAGTAAGCTATTCTCCATCTCTTACGGTTAAGCATATATGCAAAATTCAGCAAAAGTTATCTAGAATAAAGTAGTCTTCAGAGGCTATTCCCAGAAGGTTTAAAATATACATTTTATTTATCAGGTAAATATCTTTAATATGCGACATTTTAATCAAAATCGTTAGAGCCATTTTTGAGAAAATAAAAAATTTCGTAAAAAGTTCCATGTAAAGGTTAGTTAGGGGTGGGGGGATTTTCTTGAAAATCTTCGTGACGCATCCTCGGAAGATACGAGACTTAAATACCAAGTTTGGTATTCAACGGGCTTTTCATTTTTGAGCTATGCTGCCCACAGACACACATACGGACATTTTTCTAAAAATGCTTTTGTTGGATTCAGGGAGCCTCAAAAACATATATTTCCGGTGAAATCTCATATCGAATTTTTGGGTACCATACAATACCTTCTCTATACACTATGTACATAGTGCGTATAGAGAAAGTAAAAAAACATACAATGGACCTTTTTCTAAAAATATATTTCCGGGAACAAATTTTTGGTTGGAATACGGTACCTTCTCTAGCTACTACGTAGATTGTATATACATACATACATACATGCTATAGCAAGTAATTAGGTACGTAGTAGCCTCTTATAAGTAGAAGGGAATACACTAGACTTACACGATAGTCAACATTTTTAAAAGCTGGTTTTTATGTGATCGAATTCGGTTCTCTATGCATGACCAATGACATATTCTCGTTTGAGAAGAAGTATTTTAAATTTGGAACTAGTAACAAGGAATATCTCGTAATGGTTACCTCCACAAAAATATGTAACATAACTTTTGTTTCAATTTTTTGTGTAGCTTGTCTATCTCTTACGGTTAACGAGTTGGGCAAAACCATCCAGGATCTAGAGGTCTTGAGAGGCTATACACAGAAATTTAAGATACACAGTTTATTTGTTATATAAATATCTTTAACAATCAGGAGATTAAATAAAAGATTAGTCATTTTTGAGAAAATGAAAATTTTCGAATAGTTTTCCATGTAAAGGTTAATTTACGGTGGTGGGATTTTCTTAAAAAACTTAGTGACGTATTCTTGAAAGATGTTGAATTTAATCATCAATTTTGGTATTGAAACTTCTTTTGGGTTGTTTTAGTTATACGGATCACACAAAATCTGTGGTTTATCATTCATATGACTTTCTTTACATCTCTGCAACAAATAATTCTTAAAAAGCTTATACTTCTATTTACTTTATGCTAATCAGAAGAACTTAGCAGGAAGAGTCTTATTACTCGCATCCTTGTAAGTAGAAGCGAAATAAGGGACAACCGTAGGTTAAAGTGATAGTCAAAAGCTGGTTGCTATGTCAATGAAGTTCTTTTGTTTATATGGATAGGAGTTGACAAGTTCCAGTATGAGAAACGTATACGTTTTTCATAGCAGAAACCAAAAATAAGGAATGTCACAAAAACGACGAACTCCACGAAAAAAATGTATATATAACATAAATTGTGTGTTTTAAAGTGCTCTACATTTTTTGTTAAGTAAGTTTTTGTCCATCTCTTACGGTTTAGCAGTCATTCAAAATTTAGTAAAATTCATCCAGAATAAACTACTCTTCAGAGGCTATTCCCAGAAAATTCAAGATATACGTTTTATTTGTCAGGTAAGTATGTTTAATATCCGAAATTTTAATCAAAATCGTTAGAGCCATTTTTCAGAAAATCAAAATTTTCGAAAAAAGTTCCATGTAAAGGGTAGTTTGGGGTGGGAGGATTTTTCTCAAAATCTTCGTGTCGCATCCCTGGAAGATGCTAAACTTAAATACCAAGTTTGGTATTTTACCGACTTTTCGTTTTTGAGTTATCGTGTTCACAGGCACACGGACACACGGACATACGGACACACACACACACACACACACACACACACACACACACGGATCTTTTTGTGAAAATGCTTTTTTTGGATATTGGGGACCCTAAAACATATATTTCCGGTGAAATCTCGGTATCGAATTTTTGGTGGAGTGCAATACTTTCTCTATACACTATGTACATAGTGCGTATGGAGAAAGTAAAAATAGCAGAAATAATCTTATTACTTGCTTCTTTAAGTAGAAGCGAAATAAGAGAGTACCATAGGTTAAAGTGATAGTCAAAAGTTGGTTGCTATGTGACTGAAGTTCCTTTGTTTGTATGGACAGCAATTGACAAATACCTGTATGAAAAAGTATAAGTTTCTCAAAGCAGAAATTGAAAACAAGGAATGCCTCAAAATGATGAACTCCATGAAAAAAATTTATGTAACATACATTATGTGTTTTAACGTGCCCTACATTTTTCGTGTAGTAATTTTTTGTCCATCTCTTACGGTTTAGCAGTTATTCAAAATTCCGTAAAATTCATCCAGAATAAAGTACTCTTCAGAGGCTATTCCCAGAAAATTGCTATTTTAATGAAAATCTTTAGAGCCATTTTTGAGAAAATCAAAATTTTCGACAAAACTTCCATGTAAAGAGTAGTTTGGGGTTGAGGAATTTTCTTGAAAATCTTCGCGTCACATCCCTAAACCTAAACCTAAATACCAAGTTTGGTATTTTACCGACTTTTCGATTTTGAGTGGTTGTGTTCACGGACACACACACGCGAACGTTTATGGTAAAATGCTTTTTTTTATGCAGGGGACCTTAAAACATATATTTCTAATGAAATCTCGATATCGAATTTTTGGATGGAGTGCAATACCATCTCTATACACTATGTACATCGCACGTGTAGAGAAAATAAAAACTAATTTTGAATTTATCGTGCAAAATCCCATTTTATCACTACAAAGTTGGCTAAAATGAATATAAATATTGTATATTATATACTTATCATTTTGCCGCCACAAATTGGAAACGTTCCTTACCTGAAACAAAGAAAATTAAAATTAAATTGTGAATTCATTTTAAACAAATTTAGCATAGAATACATGTTTCTTAAGAAAATCTAAGCAAATTATTCTTTTAAATAACTCTTAAGACTAGATGATATTTTACCATCTTCATGTAGCTTGGCCACTGTTTAGTCCAAGAATGCGCCACAATCAATTTCGCATTTGTACATGTTATTTGAGAAACCTTACTATCTAATTTTAAAATACAAACAGATATTGAATCGTATGATATCATCATCTATTTGATCCTCCATGTTCACTATTTCTTAATGTGTATGTTTGTATTTTTAGGTTGGTAGTCTTAGTAAAATTTTTACGCATACATTGCTGATATTTATTTATTATTACTTTCTCTAAGCGTGATATGTACATAGTATAGGTATAGAGATGGTATCGATATCGAAATTACACCGGATATACATATTTTGGATACCCCCTAAACCAAAAAAAGGCATTTTTATTTTCTCTTCACGTACTATGTACATAGTGTATACAGAAAGTATTGTAATGCACCCAAAAATTTGATACCGAATATCACCAATATGTTTTGGGACCCCCTAGATCCAAAAAAGCATTTTTAGAAAACTGGCCGTGTGTGTGCGCGCGCGTATGTGTGTATTTATCTGTGGGCAGCATGGCTCCAACACGAAAATTCCGTTAAATACCAAACTTGATGTTTAAGATTAGTATCTTACAAGGATGAAACACGAAGATTTTCAAGAAAATCCCCACCCCATACCCAATTACCCTTTACATGAAAAAATTATCAAAAACTTTGGTTTTGTCAAACATAGGCTCTATTATCTCTCACATATAAAATATTTACATCACAAGAAAAATGTATATCTTGAATTTTCTGGCCATAGCCTCTGAAGACCTCTTTATTCTCAATGATTTTTTTTTTTTTTTAATTTTGCATAACTAATAAATTATAAGAGATAGGCACAAATTTACTACACAAAAAGTAGAGGTCCTTAAAACACGAAATTTATGTCCTACATTTTTTTTTCCTGAGCTGAGTGTTTTTTATATATTGCTTGTTATTCTTTTTGTTTCTCCTACGGAACTTGTAAAATCCTCCCGATGCAAAGAAACGGAATTCAATCCCATAGCCACCACATTTTAAAACATTTGACTATCGGTTTAGCCTAGTGTACTCCCTTATTTCCCTTCAACTTACAAGGAACTAAGAAATAAGACCGTTTCTGCTAATATTTATCATAGAGTAATAGAAGAAAAAGCTTTTTAACAATAATTTGTTGCAGAGATGTGGAGAAAGCCATGTGAATGAAACACGTAAGACTTTTTAATTGTTACTAATAAATAGCTAAAGGTTGTTATAGCATTATTGCTATGTCTGCAATAAATATGACGTAACTACTGTTAAGACGAGCAAAGGGAAGTAAAATATGCTGTATACAAATGGGAAATATAACGGATAACAAACAAAAAATCTGATGTGTTCCATTCACATGACTTTCTCTATATCCCTGCAACAAATTATTCTTAAAAAACTTATACTTCTATTTACTTTATGCTAATCAGAAAAAATGAGCAGAAATAGTCTTATTACTTGCTTCCTTGTAAGTAGAAGCGATATAAGGGACTACCATAGGTTAAAGTGATTGTCAAAAGCTGGTTGCTATGTCAATGAAGTTCCTTTGTATATATGGATAGGAGTTGACAAGTTCCTGTATGAGAAAAGTATAAGTTTTTCATAGCAGAAACCAAAAATAAGGAATGTCTCAAAAACGACGAACTCACGAAAAAAATGTATATATCATAAAGTATGTGTTTCAACGTGCTCTACATTTTTTGTGCGTTAAGTTTTTGTCCATCTCTTACGGTTTAGCAATTATTCAAAATTCAGTAAAATTCATCCAGAATAAACTACTCTTCAGAGGCTATTCCCAGAAAATTCAAGATATATCTTTTATTTGCTAGGTAAATGTCTTTAATATACGAAATTTTAATCAAAATCGTTAGAGCCATTTTTGAGAAAATCAAAATTTTCGAAAAAAGTTCCATGTAAAGGGTAGTTTGGGGTGGGGGGATTTTTCTCAAAATCTCGTGTCGCATCCCTGGAAGATACTAAACTTAAATACCAAGTTTGGTATTTTACTGACTTTTCGTTTTTGAGTTATCGTGTTCAAAGGCACACAGACACAGAGACACGCGGACACACGGACCTTTTTGTGAAACTGCTTTTTTTGGATATTGGGGACCCTAAAACATATATTTCCGGTGAAATCTCGGTATCGAATTTTTGGGTGGAGTGCAATACCTTCTCTATACACTATGTACATAGTGCGTATAGAGAAAGTAAAAAGCTTATTCTTCTACTTATGGGAAGTCCGTGTAATTTGGACCACTTAATCTTAAGTGCTAATATCTGGTTAGAAAACCTTCGTCAAAGTCCACAACTTAGTATAATGTGTTAAGGAGATGAAGTTATACCATTGTGAGAGGTCTCAAGGTTTAGTCCCAGCTACATAATTTATAGACTATAATTATAGTATTTTTTTTAATCAGTGTATTTTGGACCAGAGGCTTGTAATTTGGCCTGAGAATAATCATTATCATTATTGTTATTATTATTCAAAATATTCCAGTGGAACAGATTGACTTTAACAAAATGAATATCACCTTACATGAATTTCAATAAAAGTTTTGTGAACACAATTAGTATTAAATATGCTTGTAGGATTTCACGGCCGGTGTTATTATTGGTAAAATGTAACATATTTACATGATTTCAATAGAGAAGACGGATTTAAGCTAAACCAGACCTGGATTCCTGCCTTACAGCGTCTTCTTACCGGCCAGCACAACAGCCAATCCGAACACAGCATTTCAATTACACCCTTCCCACTACTCCAACCGTATATATTGCCGACCACTGCTCCATGGATCGGCGGACTTCGTTCTGTGCCTTCACAGAGTAAACGTGGGAGGGAAACGCCGCAAGCCTACCGCAGTCGCCCAAGAGCCACTCGAGGAGCCGCCGGAGACCGTCACAGCCAACACCACCCGTCTCCCAGCCCACATCCACCGCCGAGTCTCAGCCAGCCATCACAGGCAGTCACGCCGCATCACCCGCCGACGAAGCCGTACAATCTCCGCAGAACACCTCTACCGACATCACACCGCCTACACAACCTACATCACCAACGCTAGACCTTTCCTCGCTGCCGCGCTTCTGCGCAGTGGTGCGTGGAGTTCACCGTCAGCTACCGGATGGTCTAGTGCTCAACGCCGGTGTCTTCGCTGGCCTTCCTTGAGGAAAGCCACCCGGATCCACACTGAGAGGGGACCACCACCACTTGTCAGGCTGGAGTTTTGGGACGAAGCGGACTACCGCGCTTCCTTAGCTAATGGGCTGCCTGCGCAAGGGCAGGTGCTCGGAGTTGAGCCTGGCCGGAGCATCCGTGCTTTCCCATGCCGCCGGTGCTGCCAGTTTGGCCACTCCGCAGATACATGCACACCCGCCGCCCGTTGCCACTATTTTGGTGCCGGAAGTCTAACAGCCGCCTGCACCTACCACAACTTGAGACGCCGGCCCGTGTACTGTGCTACATGCAACAGCGCAGGTTACTACACGGGTCAAGCAGTGTGCCCAAAACATCCACGCCGACAAATGCCAGCCACTAACCAACCGCACGCCGCGCCACCACAGCCAATCTCTCAACCGCCAACACCCACCATCACATCCTCACAGACAGAACTACCGCAGACCTCATTCACCCAACTGCAAACGGACCTTAAAACCAACACAGCCGAACTACAAAATCTCCGCCTAGCAGTCAACACCATCGCCGACCGAATCGCCACGTGGGAGGAAGCCCTGACCCACTCTCTGGCGGAGCTTCAGGCAACCGCCCTTAGCCTTCGGTCTACACCTCAGGAAGTTCACCGGGAGAACGCCGCCTTGCGAGACCACTTCAATAGGAGCCTCGAGAAGGTGGTGAACTACATCAACAATTCCAGAATCTACAAGGTCCACAAGCAGCTCGATGAGCTGCGGCAGCAACAGACTCGTGGCCTGACCATCAGGTTGGAAGACATGACGCAGCAACTCACTTCAGCTATACACCCTCGACCCAACATGTTAACCTTTGGAGCTATGGCTACATCGCCCAGAACTCACCTGGGAAGAGCTCCATCACCCCAATAACATGCCTTTCTGGTAAAATTATGCACCTCAAATTTTGTACGTCTACGTCAGGGCATTGCGCCATGTCGTTTGTCCCTACACACCACGCTTCATCATACAGTCACCCGCAATCACTCGGTTTGCCTCCGGCGGTATCGGGCCCCGTGACACCATATATGCCCCAATAAACAGTGACACCACAGTATAAAATCCTTTCTCTCCCCTTTCCCTTATCCTTCCCAAATACCCTATATACCTGTTATCCTTATAACCTTTATTCCTGTTATCCCAAAATAAAAAAAAAATAAAAATGGATCTGCAGTCGCCAGCCATTCCTGCCTAGCCTCATTCTGAAGATGTCCTCCACAGCTGAGAACGAAACGTCAAGTTTTAATTATTTTAATATTTTTAATATTCGACCACGGCCTACAAGCCCGGATATGTTATATTATACCACAATTAATGTGTTTTGTTCCAAATTAAAGGAGGATTTTACTGTTTACTCCACAATGCACCTGTCACAAAAGTAAAATTGAACCATTTATGTCAGCACAATTTTCATGAGCCCATCCTTTGCAATTATTTGCACTGCATCCAGTCTTTCTCGTGAGATTCCTCTCTTACAGTAAAAACGTCTTCTGAGTTAAAATAAGAACTGAAGCTTTCCTGGCGACGTGTTAATTCAAAATCTTCTCGGGCTTCTAGCCAGGTAAAAACTTGGCTTGACACCAACGTTTCGAAGAAGTGCATCTTCCTCGTCTTCAGAGTGAACTGATGGTTTGAGCATCAAACATGTCTCAGTCATCTTAAATACCAGGCCGTAATAGCACGCGAACCAATCAGATGTTAGCTTCATCCCAGCTCTTATAAATACCAGTCTCCGCAAGCTCAAACCATCAGTTCACCCTGAAGACGAGGAAGCTGCACTTCTTCGAAACGTTGGTGTCAAGCCAAGTTTTTACCTGGCTAGAAGCCCGAGAAGATTTTGAATTAGTCTTCTGAGTTTTTATTTAATCTTTCTCAGATCTTCCTTTTTCCATTTACAGTACAGGCCCTTAGATTTGCCAGCTTCTCTTGTGGTCATCTGGCAACGTACGCAACTGGTATAATATGTGACAGTAATACGTACATATCTAAATAAATTACTAAAGTAAATTAAAAGCGTGATTTCAAATAAATAAATATATACATACATGTTCATTTGGAATGTAACACCGGAATTAAAAAACCAAATTACACTTCACAACACAACTTTATGAGTATCGTATTTCTTATAATCATAAAACAGAATTAATGAAATAAATTTACGTAACACTTACCTTAATATATTGAATGTTCTGGCGTTTTACTATGGTTTCCAAAGAAAGATAGAAAACACGATACCAAAAGTGGTACAAAATACTATCAATAAGCTCTCGACAAAGATCACAACTTCCCTTCAAGGCTATTGACAGTAGAATGCGGAAAATTGGAGGGAACGCTTACAAATGCTGCTCAAGATATCCGTATTGTTGGTGCTCCCAGCGGTACCCATTTTCTTAAACTAACATCGGTTCAAAATACACTCTGGTCCAAATTACACGGTCTTCCCTTACTCAATACTATCGAGAGAGAAAAAAAAATGAGCAGAAATTGACTTATTACCTGCTTCCTTGTAAGCAGAAGTGAAATAAAGAAGCAACATAGGCTAAAGCGTTAGTCAAACGTTTTAAAGCTGATTGCCATGAGATTGAAATTCCTTTGTATGGCGAGGAATTTACAGACTACAATGTATAAGTATTTTAAAACTGAAACCAATAAAATGGAATCTTTCAAAAACGACCAAAATATATATGACAAACATTTTTTTTTCAAGTAAGTTTTCGTCTATCTCTTACGGTTTACCAGATATACATAATTCCGCAAAATTATGTAGAATATAGATGCCTTTAGAGGCTTTTACTAGAAAATTCAAGATACACATTTTATCTGACATATAAATATATTTAATATACGATATTTTAATCAAAACCGTTAAAGCCATTTTTGAGAAAATTAAAATTTAAAAAAAAATGTAAAGGGTTGTTTGTGTTGGGGGGATTAACTTGAATGATTTTCCCGCGTCGTATCCTTGGAAGATATTAAACCTATACAACAAGTTTGGTATTTAACGGTATTTTTGTTTTTGAACTATGGTGTTTTCACAGATACACCCCGGGGACTTTTTTCTAAAACTCTGATGTGTAGCACTGACGTGACTTTCTCTAGCTTTTCTACAAACTCCTTAATTAAGATTATTCTTTTTTTTTTTCTGCACCACGTAAATGGAGATAATCTTTAGCAAAATGTTCTTATTACTTAGTTCCTTATGCGTAGAAGGCTAAAAACCGAGTGTAAAATGTTTTAAAAGCTGTCTTTATGCGATTGTCATTGCAAATCGCTTCTTTGCTTGGTCAGGAGTAGAACAAAAGAAAGACGGACACTTCCTGTCTGAGAAAAGTAAAAGTAATTTACAATTGAGGCCAATAAAAAGGAACATCTCGAAAACGGTTACCTTCACAACAAAACTGTAAAGGACATTAATTGGGTATTTTGCTGATATCTATCATTCAGTAACTTTTTGTCCATCTCTTACAGTTAAGTAGTTAAGCAAAATTCATCCAGAATAAAGAGTTCGTCAGAGGCTATTCCCAGGAAATTCAAGATATACATTTTATTTGTCTACTAAGTATCTTAAATTTCAGAGACTTTAATCAAAATCGTTAGAACTACTTTTGATAAAATAAAAAGTGTGACAAATTTTCCATGTAAAGGGTAATTTGTGGCGGGAGGATTTTCTTTAAATTCTTCGTGTCGCATCCTTGGAAGATATTAAACTTAAATACCAAGTTAACGGTCTTTTCGTTTTTGAGCTATGCTGTCTACAGACACATATACGCGCGCGGGCCTTTTTCAAAAAAAAAAAAAAATGTGACAAAAGGGTCCCAAAACATTTATTTCCGGTGAAATCTCAGTATCCAATTTTTGAGTGCAATACAATACCTTCTCTATACACTGTGTACAAAAGGCACAAACAGAAACCGGCACTGCATTGTTGCATACACCGCTTGTTCCGTTTGTAGGGTACGTTATTACGTCACGTTTTTATTTTATTGGCTGATACTGTCACCTTGCAGGTGAGTGTTCTATATCGAACCAATAGAGCATACCTATGTTGGATTTGTGAACTCATTCACCACCTCCCTCAACTGGAAGTGAGATTAGGTAACGTGTAAGCTACGACCCCTCCTCCTTCCCCAATTAGAGTGACTAAGGGGCCAGCGGATATCAGAAGACACGCCCTATAAATGCCCCTACAAGAAACCAGAAATTCCATGTCTATTACTATTTGTGCTCTGTGTACATAGTACGTGTAGAGAAAGTAAAAACAACTAATGTTTCCATTTTCATTTGTAATCAGAGGAAGAAATAAATAACTGTATGTATGTATGTATGTATGTATGTATGTATGTATGTATGTATGTATGTATGTATGTAATGTATGTAATGTATGTAATGTATGTATGTATGTATTTATTTCTCTGCAAGTGGGTATCACCCGGTGGCAGAGTTATATATGTATACAAGATATATAAACAATAAATCACAGCTGCCAGTTTATGGCTTTGTAAGCTAGATATAATAGTTATTTACACAAATATGAAAACATTAATTTTTCTCTCAATTCAGATTAATTAATTTCATAATTAGAATCACCAACCAATTTAACATTTGTATTTACAACAATATAAAATCACAAGCATTTCATTTAAGGAATATTTACAAAAATTATCCAACATTAATATCAAGATTTTTCCTAAATTTCTTCAGAGACAGAGGACAACCCCGAAAGGCTGCTCCAGGCAATTCATTCCAGTCTTTTATGGTCCTATTTACAAAGGAAAACTTTCCCACGTCAGTTCTTTATCTTCTACCCCTAATTTTGAACGGATGATCGTTTCGTGCATAGTAAGTTGGGGTTTCCAGTTTGTCAGTAACGTCCTCCCATGCGTTTAAGCCAGCGTAAGCTTTAAATAAAGCGCACAACCTCTGTTTCTCACGCCTAACTTTCAACGGCTCACATTTTATCTCCTCAGCGTTTGTAGGCCCAAAATATTTACCGCTTTTTATGAATTTTATAGCCCTTTTCTAACGAATCAATTTGATTTACTCTATACGGGTCCTAACAAGTTACTACAAATTCCATGACCGGCCACACTAAGGACTTGTACGCGATTTCCCTGGACTTTGCACTCCCCTTTTTCAAAATCCTCATTAGGCAGTGCAGTGTTTTCTACGCTTTTTTAGATACAGAATTTACCTGCTCGTCCCATCCAGCGTTACTCGCCAAGTAAACTCCCAAGTATTTGCAGCTGTCCACCTGTGGAATTTTTCCCCTACCCATATGATAGTTTTGCAGAATTTTTTCCCTAGATCTATTAAATCCAATTGACTTACTTTTGCCAGCGTTAATTTTCATTTTTTTTTTTTTTTGCAGCAGCCCAACCACTCATTTCATTTAAATCACCCTGAAGAGCAGTCTCATCTTCAACATTTCTAATTGTATTATAAATAATACAATCGTGTGCAAACAATCTTATCTGGCATTTTATATTAACAGTTATGTCATTCACAAAAATAAGAAAAAGTAACGGCCCCAGTACTGAGCCTTGGGGTATGCCCGAGCTCACCATACCCCTCTCAGATAGCTCCTTGCCTACTTTTACCCTTTGCGATCTTCCTTCCAAAAACATTTTAACCCACAGAACTACGCGTTTATCAATTCCTGTCGCAGTTAGCTTCTGGGTAAGTAAATTATATGGTACAACATCAAAAGCTTTGGAAAAATCTATCACCATTGCATCTGTCCTTCCCCCTGCATCCACCTCCTCTGCTAAATCTTGGAATAATGACGTTATCTGGCTTTCACACGAATATCCAGGTCTAAACCCATGTTGCGCTTTATTGAACCTCTTTTTGTTTTCTAATTCCTCCCGTATATATTCCACAATTAAATGTTCCATCAATTTGCACACTACTGAAGTTAGGCTGACTGGTCGATAATTATTTAATTCTGTTTTATTTCCCCCTTTATGAACTGGAACTACAATCGTGGTTTTCCAGTCTTCCGGTAAGGCACAGCTATTTATTGACATATTAAATAAAAGCATTAGGTACGAAATCATGGATTGCCCTCCAATTTTTAGTATTTCGGTCGGTATATTATCAGGCCCCCTAGACTTTCGATATTGCAACACTCTAATCCTTCTGCGCAATTTGGATGCCATTATTTGAAAAACGGATTTTCCACTATCCTCAATTTCCAGTTTATATTTATAATCCGTTTTTAAAATACAGTTCCAGAGTCTGATCTGTATACCCTACTTTTTATTTACCTAATTTGTTTACTTTGATCATTATATGAATACTGAATTTCTGTTTTTACTTTTTACACACACACATATAACACCCATGCCCAAGGCGGAACTCGAACCCACGATCCCCTGCGCTGCGAAACACCAAAGCGAGACGCTTTGGCGAGCGCGGCCATGGGGACCGGCTATTAGTGTAATAAAGAGAAGTTGTTACAATATCTTGAATAAAATTAGGTACTGAATAATTACAGCACTCGTGGTATTACAATGGGTAGAATACCAAGATAACTTTTGTTACAGATTCCAACACCAAGTAAAGTTGGCAGTTTCAGGTGGTGCCAGTCCATCATTTGATAAAGCGGCGCATGGCGGCACGTTTCGACGTCTTCCCGCAGCACGTCCACCAGATAATCCCCCCTCACAGAGACATCCCGACGGCAGGGCTATCCAACTTATTGCGTCATGACTTGCAGGGAGCGAAAGCGAAAGGAACTAATCTCAGCGTCGTGCAGTTCTTTATTTTCGTGCCCCTCTGAGTAAGGCTCCATTCACATAACTTTCTCTGTAACAAATTATTTTTAATAAGCTTATTCTTCTATTTCGTGCCAAAACACCAACAGAATAGAGCTTATTACTTAGTTCCTTATAGGTAAAAGGGAAATAAGGGAATACACTAGGCTAAACCGACAGTCAAATGTTTTGAAATGTGGCTGCTATGGGATTGAAATCCGTTTCTTTACGTAGCCAAGCGTTGACAAGTTCGCGCATTAGAAACGTTGAAGTATTTTAAAACTGAAAACAATAATAAGGAATATCTCTAAAACGGCAAACTCCATGAAAAAAAATCTGATGTGTTCCATTCACATGACTTTCTCTATATCTCTGAAACAAATTATTGTTAAAAAGCTTGTACTTCTATTTACTTCAAGATAAATGAGAAAAGATTAGAAGAAATAGAACTATTACTTGATTCCTTGTAAGTAGAAGCGTGTTGACATGTTCCTGAATGAGAAAAGTATAATTTTTTTAAAGCTGAAATAAAAACAAAGAATAACTCAAAAACGATCAACTCCACGAAAAAAATTTATATAACATATTTTAGAAAACAAAACCGGGCTTGTAGGCCGTGGTCCACTGGGCTTCTCCCTTCGTTCCCCAGACGTTTCGCCTGCGTCTGCGGCAGGCATCATCAGTGGCGTGTACATCTCCGTGGTCTCTCAGTAGCGACTAGTAGCCCGGTTTTGTTTTCTATAAGTGATTCTAACACCGGCCGTGAAAGCCTTCGAACTTTAATTATATAACATAGCTTCTGTGTTTTAACGTGCTCCACATTTTTATGTGGCAAGTTTTTGCCCATCTCTTACGGTTTAGCACTTATGGAAAATTCCGTAAAATTCATCCAGAATAAAGTAGTCTTCAGATGCTATTCCCAGAAAATCCAAGATATACATTTTATTTGTCAGGTAAATACATTTAATATAGGAAATTTCAATTAAATCGTTAGAGCCATTTTTGAGACAATTAACACTTCTGAAAAACTTTTCATGTAAATGGTAGTTTGGGGTGGGGGATTTTTCTCAAACTCTTCGTGTCGCATCCCTGGAAAATACTAAATTTAAACACCAAGTTTGGTGTTTTCCGACTTTTTGTTTTTGAGTTATCGTGTTTATAGTCTCACGGACACACACACGGACCTTTTTCTGAAAATGTTTTTTTTTTTTTGATATAGGGGACCCTAAAACATATATTTCTGGTGAAATCTCCGTATAGAATTTTTGGGTGGAGTGCGATACCTTCTCTATACACTATGTACATAGCACGTATAGAGAAAGTAAAAATGGGATGCACTAGGCCAAACTGACAGTCAAATGTTTTAAAATGCGGTTGCTGTGGTATAGAAATCCAAGTTCCAGTATGAGAACAGTATCACATATTTTAAAACTGAAATCAATAACAAGGAATACTGCCAACTCCACGAAACAAACGTATATGACGTAAATTGTGTGCTTTATCAGGATCTGCATTTTTTGTGTAGTAAGTTTTTTTTCTATCTCTTACGATTTATAGTTATGCAAAAGAGGTCTTCAGAGACTATTCCTATAATATACATGATGTAAATATATGTAGTACACGTTATTTTAGCCAAAATCTTTACTGTCAGTTTTCAGAAAATCAAAATTTTCAACAAAGTTTCCATGTAAATGGTAGTTGGGAGGGGGGATTTTGTTGTAAGTCTTCGTTTTTGTTTGTGTTTAACTACTTGAGGATCACCGGTGGAATGCGATGGCGGGGGAAACCGGAGTACCCGGAGAAAATCCGCCCCCGCGCCGCTTTGTCCACCACAAATCTCTCATGCGGTCGCTTGGGATCCAACCCCGGCCGTCTAGGTGAGAGTCGAGTGGTCTACCACTCGGCCACGGCGCGGCCTAAGTCTTCGTGTTGCTCCTTGAAAAGATGCTGAACTTAAATTCCAAGTTTGGTATTCAACGGCCTTTTTGTTGCTGTACAGACACACTCACACTTACGGACCTTTTGCTAGATTTTTCTTTTATTATTATTCTAGTTTCAGGAGGTTCTAAACAATGTATTTCCGGTGAAATTGCGGTATAGAATTTTTAGGTGCAATACAACATTTGCTCTATATACATAGTTTATGTAGAGAAAGTAATATATGCCCGTTCCTAATTAAGCTATTTTACGAACACTATTCTGCTATCTACTTTATGCTAATCAAGATAAAATTACCAGAAATTATGTTATTAAATGTTTCCTTATGGGTACAACCGTTATAAGGGAATACACTAGGCTGCAGCGATAGTCGTATCTTCTAAGAGCTGGTCGCTATTTGAAAGGTTTGAAATTCGTTCTCTTTGTTTGACCAGATTACAGAAAAGAAAAGAAACAAGAATGACAATTTCCCACGTGAGAAATTATAAGCAATGGAAAATATAAACCAACAAGTAATATCCGGAAATTGTTAAATCCACAAGGAAGTATGAAGAGATAATGTTGCCACCCACAAAATGTAGATCTCATTATAACACACTGTGCTAGATACATTTTAATAGATTTAAGCATTTCCCAGATATTCCTTGTCGTCGCTTTCATTTTCTCAAACGGAAAGTTCTCATACGTTTTGTATCTCTTTTGTTTTACACCTGGCCTCGTGTAAATATAGCCTAATTGTAATTGTGTCAAAGAGTGGTCTGCTTTTCAAAGATTTGACTATCGATTTAGACTAGTTTGTTACCTTATATCTCTTCTCTTACAAGGAAATAAGTATTAGACCATATATACAGTGTAAAACTCACGCATAATGAATATGACTTCATGGGCTGCTTCTAGAACATTTAAAATATACATTTGATTTGGCAAAAAATACCTTAAACATGTAATTTTTAATTAAAATCGTGTGAGCCATTTTTGATAAAATCAAAAAATTGAAAAAATACTCCATATAAAGGGTAGTTTTGGGATGAATTTTTGTGAAAATCTTACATTCGTCCTTGGAAAATGCTGACAGATATTAATATTGGTGTTTAACAGACTTTTAGTTTTTGAGCTGTGCCATTCACGTCACACAGCAACAGCACACGCTTTAAAACACAGACCAGCAGACTTTAAAACACAGTGTATCCTTAAAGTCATGGTGCACTTTGACCAGTCACAGCAAATCAAAGAAACAAGATAGATGTATGAAATCCGCACAAAATTAAAGGAAAACTCTCTACGTTTCTGCAGTATTATATGCAATCATGTGCGCATGCAGGTGATGACGCAACACGACGAACTGCGCAATGGATTACTCACGGCACGCCAGACGAGATCTGGATATTACAGAGTGTGTTCTGTGGCTTGCGAAATTCGTATCCGTGACCAAGGTGCAAGGTAAATACGAAAGAGTTCAATAAGTCTTTAGAAAAAAGGTTGAAAACAAAATATTTTTGGTAGATATTTTTAACATTATCTCCTTTTAGCTCGTTACTCTCGTCCCAGAGTTTATCCGGCCTTCCAAAAAGAAGGATTTCCTCAAAATGGTCATCTGTTTGGGAGATGACCTCTTCGTTAGGGGTGAATTGTTTTCCGCCAAGCCACTTTTTCAAGTAAGGACATTTAAAAAGTCACTGGGGGCCAAATCTGGTGAATACGGTGGATGTTGTAGTAATTCGTACCTTAATTCTACAATGATTGCCATCTAAACTGTGCAGGTAAGCACACTTGCATTTGTCTTGATAAAAGATTATCTTTTTCTTTGCCAGGTAAGAGGGTTTTTTTCTTTATTTCTGCGTTCAACCAATACAATAACGATGCATAATACACTTCATTTATCATTCTTCCTTTCTCCAGGTAAGTAATGTAGATAATTCTGCGTGCATCCCAAAACACCGAGGCCATCACCATGTCTGCAGATTTCACTACCTTTCCTTCTTCGGAGTCGGTTCTCCTTTAAAACCCCATGTTTCGACTGTGCTTTTCTCTCTAGACTGTAGTAGTGTAAGTATATTTCATCCACAGTTATGCATCGACGCAGAAACTTGTAGGATTGCGACGGAAAAGTGCCAACCCAGCTTCCGAATCGATCACACGATTACGTTTATTCTCCATTGAGAGCAAACATGGCAGCCATCTTGGCGAGACATTTGTCAGGCCTAATTTTTGGTGCAAAATTGAGAACACTGTACCTTGTGATATGCCTGTGGCTTCTACTATTTCTTGAACTTTGATTCGTTGATCACTCCAAACCATTTCCCAGATTTTGTCAATAATTTCGGAGCAAGTCTCTCCTACTGTCCGGAACGATGTGCGTCATTTGTGGACGTAAGAGCATGTTGAAATTCATTTATCAGGTTTTAAATTGCTGCAAACGCAGGAGAAGAATTGCCATGAACTTCAGCCAACTTGGATTTTATCTCTTTCGGCGTTAAGCGTTTTAAATAGAATTGTTTAATCACCGCAAAAAAAAAAAAAAAAAAAAAAAAAAGACTCGTTTTCTTCCATCTTTCTAAAAAAAAGTACAAGATTGCTGATTCAATCGCCTATTACAACCACTGGATATAGCTGAAACGTTTAACTGCCATCTAGTAAGAGACGATGGTTACTAAATACAAACTTATTTTGATGCTATGAATGTAATTTCTTGGATTTACTAGGGGCTTATTGAACACGCCTCGTATCGTACCAACACATAGGAATAACATCACACGGTGGGATAAGCAGTTGAAGAATACCGATAGTTTGTTGAACAAACCCCATTCTGGTAGGTGGCGAGTCTGTAAAGGCTATATAGGAGAGCTACGTAAAGAGCCCTAAAAATGCTGTGGGTGCTCCACAGCTAAACCTTTGCAAGACTGCAGTTCATAAGATGTTAAAAAAACAAATTGCAGCTTCTTCACGCTGTAAAACCGACGGATAGAAGCAAACGATTCGCTTCATGAGATCGACATTGATAACCGATTTCTGCAGACAATTCTGTTTAGTAGTGTGGAGACATTTCATGTCTGTGAACAAATTCACACATGTGCTGCTGAAACTCCTCATCGCTACTTTAAGTACGAACGTAACACCCATAAAGTGAACATGTGTTTTCACGTATGATAGACTCATACAGTCTGCGGAGCAGGGCTTGTCCTCTCTGTACGACATGGCCAGGTAAACTCATTGACATGTTGGAATTGTATGCAGCGCCACAATTTGCAGAAGGTATCTTTCAACAACACGGCGCTCTGTACTGTTCGTGAGCTTCGGGATAAAACGTTTCCCCTGCGGTGGATAGGTAGGGATTCTGTCAAGCCATGGCCACCACGATCCCCGGATCTGATGCCCTTAGAATTTTACTTGTGGGTTTATGTAAAGCAACAAGTGTACAGTGAACGTACCAATTACTTTACTAATTTAAAACAGAGACTCATAGACATTATTCACTCTGCTACACCAAACATCCTTAAACGTAACTTGAATATCGTTTGGATGTGTGTAGGAGGACAGCAAACCACGTCGAACTGCTTGAGTAAGTACAAACTTTGGTGCAGATTTCACATTTCTATTTTGGTTTGTTGATTTCCTGTGACTGGTCAAAAGTGAATCATGACTTTAGGGTCCGTGAATACTTTCACCATATATATTTTCGGTGAAATATCGTTATCGAATTTTTAAACGGAATACAATACCGTATCTACCTATACATGTTCCTGGTAGAGAAAGTAAAAGTAACCCTCAAGAGCTATGTTCGAAAGAGGAGAGCATCCTCTCATCAACCAAAGGGCTCCTCATTAGCTCCCTCCACAAATAGCTTCTACAAGAACCACTTACAAAAACATCATAATTGCCTACCTGTTTACCGAAGCTTGTTTTCCGCCTTATCTGGAACTGATAAGGAAACCCGCAAATCTTGTTTTTCAGAAGAGACTGAGAAAGCACGGATATCAAGGAAAAGGCAAACTTAATATTTGGTTCATCTAATTAAGTAGGATAACTACGTTTCAGGAAAAAATGTATTTCATTCAAATGACTTTCTTACTCTTAGTCGTTTGTTAGTGGGTACGAATCACGTGTTTCTAGGGCCGCACTGTGACTGAATGGTTAGACCTAGACGGCCCGGGTTCGATCCCAAGCGACCGCATGTGAGGTTTGTGGTGTATAAAGCGGCGCAGGAGCGGTTTTTCTCCGGGTTTTTCGGTTTCCCCCGCCATCACATTCCACCAGGCTCCATCTTAATTCATATATCATCGGTGTCATCGCCAAGTAGTAAAAGCAGACGTTTAACACTATCAAGACAAACAAAAAAGATATTTCTATCAACATCACTTCACTTTCAATTAATCAGTGAGATAGGTCTTTACAAACGTAACTCCAACACACGTTTCGTTATAATTACTTCTGAGAGAATATGATAAATAAATACCGAGCCAGGTGACTCAGGGGTCTCTAGCACTGGGTTTTCTTGAGCCGTAAGCGAATACTGGGCTGCGGGATATCTATCATGGTTCATTTCCTTTTATTACTTCATTTCGCTTCCCGTCTTCATCTTTCAGGTCGGTGGCTTTGCGGGCAGATGGCTCTATTGATTACTCCGAGTAAAACTCTCTTTCCTCTGGTTGAGATTAGGTGCCTTCCAGCGCCTGTGTAGCCTCCATGACGTGCCGGGGCTGCTATCTAGTAACACTGTTAGGCACTTCCGCGCTGTCCTGTGGTTTCTCCTCCTCTCATTCTTTTCTCCTGGGGGAGGTGGTTACCGAGGCTTCCCCGCCGCCAGCATACTCATACCTCATCATATATAAATATATAAGAACCAGAGGCTATCTTATGGTCATAAAATTCCATACTATTTATATGTAATCGCGAGAACCAAATGAACCCATAAGCGCTTCGTCTGCGACTGCTATTCGGGAGGTCATGACTCATGTTTTTTTCGTGAGTTTTGCCGCGTTACCAGGCGAATGCCGAAGATTTTGCTTCTTACCCCGACTTCCCGCATCTTAATTTCATTCCAAATGATATCTGTCAGTGCTGCAAGTGTCGGCGTGACTGCAGTTATAGTGCTGCTCTTCTGTGGTGGTGAATGCACTCAGGAAATACACTCTTGACGGTTGAGTGGGGCTGGAGTCGTCTGTAGGACTTAGTGGGTTCAGTTAGACCTCCAGGCACTCCCCGCGTTGAAATGAAGAACTGCTTGGACTATGCTAGAGACCCATCACGGTGGCTCTTTAAACGCGGTCGGTTTCGGCCGCCCCTTGGTTACCCTCACATCATCTTCTCCTCCTGTGGTCAGATGCACAATAAGCCCATCAAGCCTGCAGTATCGAATATGTAAATCAACCAATATCGACAGAACTTTAAACAAAAATCTGATTTGTTACCCTTACACGACTTTCTCTAGCTACTCAACAAATAAACTTCTTACGAAACATAATTCTTCTTTCACTACCAAATAGAGATAAACATTAGTAGAAGTGTATTACTTAGTTCCTTATAAGTAGAATGGAACTAAGGGAATGCACTATGCTAAAGCGATAGTCAAATGTTTTAAAAACTGTCGTTATACGATTGTCATTGCAACTCGTTTCTTTGCTTAGCCAGGAGCTGAATGAAAGAAAAACGGACATTTCTGTCTGAGAAAAATATAAGTACTTTACGATTGGAACTAATAACAAGGAATACCTCGATAACGGTAAGCTCCACGAAAAGATATATATATATATATATATATATATATATATATAATATATATATGACATAACTTGTGTATTTTAACAAAATCTACATTTTTATATAGTAAGATTTTGTCAATCTCTTAAGGTTTACCAGTTATGCCAAATTAAGCAAAATTCATCCAGAATAAACAGGTATTTAGGGGCCATTCCCAGAAAATTCAAGATATGTATTTTATTTGTGAGAGAAATGGCTTTAATATGTGGTATTTTAATCAAAATCGTTCGACCCATTTTTAATAAAATCAAAATTTTCGAACATTTTTCTATGTAAAGGTTAGTTAAGGATGGGGGAGATTTTCTTGAAAATCTTCATGTCGCATCCTTGGAAGATACCAAATTTAAATACCACACACCACACACATACATAGATACTCAAATACACGGACCTGTTTATAAAAATGCTTTTTTGGATTCAGGGGGTCCTAAAACATGTATTTCCGGTGAAATCTCGACATCGAATTTTTGGGTGGAATACAATACGTTCTCTATCCACTATGTACATTGTACATACGACGCTAGAGAAAGTAAAAGTTATGATGCGTTCTATTCACATAAATGTCTCTAGCTTTTCCATACACGAGCTATTAGTATAAAACATATTAACTCATCTACATCATACTAATCAATGTAGAATTGATAGCAGAATTGGTCTTATTTCAAGCTTCCTTGTAAGTAGAAGGGAAATAAGGAAATTCACTAGGCTAAACAGACAGTCAAATCCTTTAAAAGCTCTTTACTATGTGAAACAGTTGAAGTTCGGTTCGCTTAACATGGTTCAGTTTGAGAAAAGTCAGGTAGTTTAAAATTAAAACCAATAGCAAGGCATATTTCAAAAACGGTCAACTCTACACGAAAAACTATGACATAAATTATGTGTTTTAACGAGATCTACGTTTTTTGTTTAGTAAGTTTTTTGAGTTTTCCATAATTAGTAAACATTAAGAGAAAGACAAAAACTTTCTACACAAAATGTCTCATTGAAACACACAATTACAATGAAGCAGACAGGAATAAAAACAATAATTTATTTCAGAGATATAGAGAAAGTTATTTGAATAGAACATATCAGATTTTTTTAGAAAAAGGTCCGTGTCTTTGGACAGCACAGCTCAAAAATGAAAAGACAGTAAATAACAAATGTTTTATTCATGTTATCTTTCAAGGATGAAACACGAAGAGTTTCAAGAAAATCGCCCCCTCCAACTACCCTTTATATGGATTTTTTTTTTAAAGTTTTGTTTTTCTCAAAGATGGCTCTAACGATTTTGATTAAAATACCACACATTAAATATATTTACATCACAAATAAAATGTATATCTTGAATTTTCTAGATATAGCCTCTGAAGACCTCTTTATTAAGGATGAGGTTTGCAGAATTTTGCGTAGCGGTTAAACCGTAGGAAACAGACAAAAACTTTCTACACAAAAAATGTAGATTTAATTAAAACACAGACTTTATGTCATATACATTTTTGTTGTAGAGTTGGCCATTTCCGAGATATTCCTTGGCTCTGCTTTCAATTTTAAACTACTATACTTTTCTAAAACGGGGTTGCCTTTCGTTTCATTTCTCTTTTTTTTTTTCTGCTGGCAATACAAAGCGAATCGAACTTCACCTGTTCACATAGCAATCAGCTTTTATAAGATTTGACTAAGCTATCGCTTTTCCCGTCTGCATAAAAGGAATGCAAGTAATAACAACATTTCTTATAATGTTTATCTCGGTTAGCATGATGTAGATCAAATAATAATCTTTATATATATTTTTCCCCCCTTTTATTTTATTAATAAGGTATGCTCCATTACCATAATAATACTACATGCTAAACATAAATTAACTTACATAATTGGTTGTCAGTGTACAATTTTACATAGTTTTTCGAGTTTGTCAAAGTCAATGGAATTAACAAACGATTTGAAGTATGTGAAATAGTAATTGATTGATGCACTTTTATTTACTAGCCATTCATTATGAGTTCTAGTCTTTCTTTGTTAAACACTGGACACACATAAATTAGGTTATTTATAGTTTGTTCCTCTATGTTGCAAGGGCACTTTGGATTATCTAATATCTTTTAAATCTGTGAAGGCAGGTCCTTGTTTTTCCGTGTTGGCTAGTTATTATTGTCAGATTTAGAATGCTAGTTAGCTTCATTGGCAGCGAATTCTTTAGTGGTGAACCCAGTCCCTCTTCCATTTAGTTAAATACTCTTGCTGCACTTCCTTTTCGGTGTGCTGTTTGGTATTTTATGGTATATTTCATCTTCACGTCTCATTGCTCCATACTTTGCAAGTTGATCAGCAAGTTTATTACCGACGAGACCTGCAGTGGCAATCCCAGAAGTACCCGACCTGAAGTACAGATAGCGGTTGTTGTTTCAAACAACAGTGGTAAAAAGTACCAACCTTAGAAAGCTTAAGTTTGAAGTTTGACGATTTTACATTGTTAAGCATTTGTTTGGCAGCCATCATTATTGAATGCTCTCAGCGAATTTGTAAACATGGACAAAACTGGTCATCGTTATGTGATACAATACTTTAATTTGAAAGGTCTTAGTCCAACTAATATTAAAGCTGAGCTACATTCTACTTTGGGAGAGTCTGCTCCTTCGTTTACAACAGTAAAATATTGGATGGCAGAGTTTAAGCACGGCCGTACGAGCTGCCAAGACGGACATCGCAGTGGTCGACTAAATGAGGTTACAGTCCAGTCATTGTAAAGGAAACCCATAAAATGCTATTGGATGACTGCCGACTGAAAGTGCGCGAGGTAGCAGACATTGCAGGTATTTCAAAAACTTCTGTACATCGCATACTAACTGAAAATTTGAATATGAGAAAGTTGTGTGCAAGATGGGCGCCGCATTTGCTCAAAATAGAACAAAATTAGCGTCGTGAGGACAATCAGTTGACTGTTCGGCAACATTTCGCTGCAATAAAGCTGAGTTTTTGCGTCCATTCAGAACAATGAATGAAACCTAGGTTCATCACTTTACACCTGAGACAAGGAACAATCAAAATAGTGGATTGGAAAGGGAGAATCGGCTCCAAAGAAGGCGAAGATGGTTCCATCTGCAGGCAAGGTCATGACGTCAGTTTTCTGAGACGTACACGGGATAGTTTTTATTATTAATCTCAAAAAAGGAAAATTAATCAATGGCGAATATTATGCGAACTTATTTGAGTGATGAAATCAAAATAAAACTGCCGAATTTAGCGAAAAAGAAAGCTTTGTTTTATCAAGACAATGCATCAGTTTACACGTCCATTATCGCCATGGTCAAAATCAATTATTTAAAAGTTCGAATGGCTTCCTCATGCACCCTAGTCGCCATTATTAGTACCCTCTGATTATTTTCTGTTTCCAAATCTGAAGAAATGTCTTGGTGGTAGAATATTTGCCAACAATGGAGTCTGCAGATCATGGCTACTTTGCAGACCTCGATAGTGTTCACAATAAACAGGGAACCAAGCTATTGAACAGCGTTGCGAAAAGTGTATCGAGCTGAAAGGGGACTGTGTAGAGAAATAAAGATGTTTTACCCCAATTTTTTTTGTTTTTTCTTTGTTAGTTCGAGTACTTCTGGGACAGTTCTCATGTGTATGTTTTAATAAAAACAAAACCTAGTTCCCTATTTGCTCTTTTAAGCTTTATATGTTTGTTTATAGAACAGTTAGAGAAAGTCATGTGGGTGGATATCTTATGTTCAGAAATCGCAGTATACCAGATAGCGTTACCCTTAAACAATTTCTTGAACGAGAGTGCAGCATCAAACTTTTACCGCAGCCAAGTCCAGGAAAATGATCGCCTCGGGGGCAGCAGGGGCCGAATCTACCCAACAGTGATGGCACGCAAGACGCTACTTGCCCATGTAATCTCAAAAAGCGTTTTGGACCAGCTGCCCGAGGAGCAAACGGTTAGCGGTGGTCATGCATATCTGGCATCTATTTGCGTACTGATATCTCGCACTGCTGCATAGCCAATTTTGAGATCTGGTGGGAATTACACTCTCTAACAAAACGAACCTTTCATTACCCCTTAGCGGTAGCATCTCTGGCCCGCATTTGAGGTGTCCCGGGTTTAAATCCCGTGTACTTTTTCCGTGGTCTTGTAGCGGGATGTCAGCAGTTGTTCTCCGTCGACCTCGGCTCAGCGGCTTATGAAAATTCCACACCTAATGTTGCCTAGCTAATTACATCTCAGGGTGGATAGGCAGATTCAGACTGAAAAATGCAATGCCATAGCTGGGATTTGAACCACGGGTCTCTCAATTGACTCGCATGTTTCCCGGTAAACCGCAAGATGACAACTCCAATGGCGACTTACAACGTAGTAAGTACTTTAGGTCCCAGGATTCATAGTATAGCCAACTATTATGGCCAATACATTTACAAGGAGCCTAATTTATCTATCAGCACATCGTTCCGCACCCCTTAAGTACATGGACGTGCCTTCGTCATCTTACACACGTTATGCTCACAACAATCGGAGTAAGTTAGTAAGGCAGCGAGAATGAGATATACTCTGCCACTGGGTGACGCCAACCTTCGGGCCATTAAAATATAACATCTTTGATTGGTCCCTTGGTAGCATCATCTTACATACTATGAGAATAAACTATGTCAAGTCTTGTCAGTATTGCGTTCACATGCCGTGTCTGGGAAAACCTCATGCTTCCCCTCTCACACGTTCCTATCTCTTTCCTTTACTATTTTGCGTTATTTAGCTTAAACCTGTGCTCAATACCAAGTGGTGCTTGGTGGACTGTTACCTGGAATTAAGGTAACTTGCCTCTGCCTTAGTTACCTAAGTTATAATTAAGTTTTGTACATGTTTTTACTTCTAAATATTCTCAACAGTTTTAACATTACTCTATTTACAATTATAATACTATGTACAATTCTACTTTTATATTACTTTGTATGTCTATAGTATGCACTCCTAACGTCTTTCAGCCACAAAAGCTAATAAAGGATTGAATAATATTAACTACTCTAAATAAATGATAATGGAGTTTTATTTATGGACGCTGTGGTTATTAGAGTCCCATTCTATATTGGGTGTGAAAAACAGCTTAATTTTACTCAGAGGCCTCTTTATCAGGTTTAAGCATATTTTACGTGCGATAAATCTATGACACGGGACCAAAGACTTTACAACCCTTCCAAAGGAAGCCATGGTAAGGGTTTTTACGCCCGAAAAAATCCATCCCCGTGACCTTGGTATATGAAGTGGTAACAACTATACTACAGGGGCTGTAGTAACAATAGTAATATTCTTATGTGTGCTACTCACATGACTTTCTTAGCTCTTCCATAGAAGCTTTCTTTATAAAAGTTTATTTTTATATACGTCATGCCAATCAGAATAACTTTTGCCAGAATTATTATATTTTTTTGTGTAAGTAAAAGGGAAATAAGGGATACATTAAGTTATAGCGATAATCAAATCTTTTAACAGCCCCTCACTAAGTGAAACAGTTAAATTCGGCTCTCTTTGCTTGCTTGGAGTAAACAAACGAGGATCGAAAGGGACACTTAAGTTTAAGACGTTTGAGAAAAATACTTTAAATACTTTAAAACTGAAACCAATAATTCGGAATATTTCGAAAACTCTATGTGACATAAATCGTGTGTTTTAATGAGGTTTATATTTTTTAGTAGTAAAGTTTTGTCTGTATCTTACAGTTTACCATCTAGTAAAAATCATTAGAGCCATTTTTGAGAAAATCATAAATTGCGGGTGAGGATTTTGTTTAAAATCTTCGTGTCGCATTCTTGTAGTATACTGAACTTAAATACCAAGTGTGGTATTTTACTGTCTTTTCGTTTTTGAGTTTTCGTGTCCAAACACACAAACCTTTTTCTAATTTGTTATACATAGGACCCTAAAACGTGTATTTTTGTGAAATCTCGGTATCGCATTTTTGGATGAAATACAATATCTTCTCTATACGCAATGTACAGCGTGTACATTGCATGTAGAGAAAGTAAAAATAGCCGGACCCGTAGCTCAGTAGTAGAGCACGTGCTTGCTATGGAAGAGGTTTCGGGTTCCATTCCCTGCTGGAGGCTGAGGACTCTTCTCAAGTGAAGATTACTCCTTAGCCTCCCCAAACCTGAAGGTGTGAAAGAAAGAAAGAAAGAGTAATGAATAAAATCAAAGAAAAGACACCTGATGTGTTCCATTCACATGACCTTTTTTTATAACTCTGCAACAAATTATTGTTAAAAAGCTTATGCTTCTATTTACTTCATGCTAATCGAGAAAATAAATGTCAGCAATAGTCTTATTACTTGCTTCCTTGTAAGTTGAAGCGAAATAAGGGACTACCATAGGTTAAAGTGATAGTCAAAAGCTGGTTGCTATGTCAATGAAGTTCCTTTGTTTATATGGATAGGAGTTGACAAGTTCCTGTATGAGAAAAGTATAAGTTTTTCATAGCAGAAACCAAAAATAAGGAATGTCTCAAAAACAACGAACTTACGAAAAAAATGTATATAACATAAATTGTGCGTTTTAACGTGCTCTACATTTTTTGTGTAGTAAGTTTTTGTCCATCTGTTACGGTTTAGCAGTTATTCAAAATTCAGTAAAATTCATCCAGAATAAACTACTCTTCAGAGGCTATTCCCAGAAAATTCAAAATATACATTTTATTTGGTATGTAAATGCCAGTAATATACAGGATTTTAATCGAAATCATTAGAGCCATTTTTTGAAAATCACAATTTTCGAAAAAAGTTCCATGTGAAGGGTAGTTTGGGCTAGGGGGATTTTCTTGAAAATATTCATGCCGCATCCTTGGAAGATAACAAACTTAAATACCAAGTTTGGTTTTTAACGGTCTTTTCGTTTTTGAGCTATGCTGCCCACAGGCACACACACACATACACAGACAGATACACAGACAGACATACACACACGGATATGTTTCTAAAAATGTTTTTTTTTTGGATTCAGGGGTCTCAAAGCATATATTTCCACAGAAATCTCGGTATCGAATTTTTGGGTACAATGCAATACCTTCTCTATACACTATGTACATAGTTCGTATTGAGAAATTAATACAACACGTGTTAATATCGTTGCCGATAAGTAAAAAGAGCATTTAAAGACGAGTTATAAATGGACCAGAAAATGAAGATAGATGGTTAATAGCGAATGCGCTGCCATCTACCCAGAGATAATGAAAGCAGGCAGACTGATTGCAGTTATCAACCGTAAGGTTTAAGCAGTACATTTTGGGTTTCTGGCCTTTGCTGTATGGTGTGCGGTTGGAACAGAACCGTACGCAGTAAATACGGTCCTACGATATTGGACAACTCTTACTCCTTGGTTATTTCAACACCATCTAAAAGACTTACTAGCGATGCAGACAATCTTTACTTTCTCTTACCCCGAATGTACAATGCACATAGGGATAGAGAAGTATTGCATTCCATCCAAAAATTCGATGTCGAGATTCGACTGGAAATATATGTTTTAGGACCCCCTGAATCCAAAAAAAGCATTTCCTGAAAAAGGTCCGTGTATGTATGTGTGTGGGTCTGTGTGTGTGTGTCCGTGTGTCTGTGAACACGATAACTCAAAAACGGAAAGTCGGTAAAATACCAAACGTTGTATTTAAGTTTAGTTTCTCCCAGGGATGCGACACGAAGATTTTGAGAAAAATCCCCTCACCCCAAACTACCCTTTACATGGAACTCTTTTCGAAAATTTTGATTTTCTAAAACATGGCTCTAACGATTTTGATTAAAATATCATATATTAGAGATATTTACCTGACAAATAAAATGTATATTTTAAATTTTCTGGGAATATCTTCTGAAGACTAATTTATTCTGGATGAATTTTGCATAACTACTACACCGTAAGGGATGGACAAATACTTAACCCACAAAAAATGTAGAGAACGTTAAAACACACAATTTATGCTATATACATTTTTTTCGTAGAGTTGATCGTTTTTGAGATATTCCTTTTTCTTGGTTTCAGCTTTGAAAAACTTATACTTTTCTCACACAGGAATTTGTCAACTCCTGTCCATACAAACAAAGGAGCATCAGTCACATAGCCACCAGCTTTTGGCTTTCACTTTAACTTATGGTACTCCCTTATTTCGCTTCTACTTACAATAAAGCAAGAAATAAGACTATTTCTGCTAATTTTTCTCGATTAGCATGAAATAAATAAAAGATAAGCTTATTAACAATAATTTGTTACAGAGATATAGAGAAAGTCGTGTGAATGGAACACATCATATTTTTACAAGTAGGCTGTATGATACCTGTACTCAGAACTGTGGCGTCAGCAAAATGAGCAATTACACGTTTGCCAGAAACTGAAAAATCTAGAAGTCCTAATATACGAGGGTCGGCTGATAAGTCCCGGGCCTCCTACAGATATGGCGCCACTAGACAGTTAGAAGGTAGCATCATATACCTTTTCTATTTTTTTATAGTGTATAACGTCCGTTTTTACCTGCCAGGTGACTATAGTTTAACTAGAGACTAGCTTGTATCCATAACTATAGGTCAATAACTTATTTAGTTCTCGAATGACAACATTTTAAACAAGACAATTTTAGATTTTTCATGAAAACGGAGCATTTGGAAAAACGAGCAATGAATAAATACTTCCATTTGAAAGGCCTAACGCTTAAAGAAACCAAAGAGGAAATGGACAGTACATTGAAAGACTCTGCCCCTTCATATTCAATGATTAAAAGGTGGGTTGCAAAGTTTAAAATGGGACGTACGAGCTCTAGTGATGAGCCTCGCTCTGGACGCCCTGTAGATGTGACAACTCCAGAGATCATTGAAAAAGTTCATCGTTTAGTTCTGGAGGACCGCAGATTAAAGTTTCTTGAGATAGAGGCTGTAAACATATCAAAAGAACATAGAGGTAGTATTTTAAGTAATGTTTTGGGCTTTCACAAGGCCTGTACCGCGTTTGCTGACACCTGATCAAATGTTGCAAAGAAAAACTGTTTCTGTTAAGAATGTGGAGCTCTACCGTAAAAATCTCAGTGAATTTTTGAGTCAGCTTATTACCAAGGATGAAACTTGGATATATCACTACACTTTAGAAAGTAAATCACAGTCAAAACAGTGGATTGCGCCAGGTGAACCAACTCAAAGAGAAGAAGTCAATTTTGGCTGCTAACAAAGTTATGGCGAGTGTTATCTGGGATGCACAGGGAATTATTTTTATTGATTACTTGGAAAAAGGTGAAAGTATTACTGGTAACTTCTACGTAAGCTTACTCAAACGTTTGATTGATGAGATGAAAAGAAAAAGACCTCATTTGGTAAAACAAAAAATTCTTGCTTCATCACGACAATGCTTCGGCCCATCGTTCAGTCGTTGCAATGGGAAAAATGTGTGAATTAAAGTTGGAATTGCTTGAAAATCCACCCTATTCGTCAGATCTAGCACCCAGTGACCACCACCTGTTCCCAAACCTCAAAAATATCTTGGAGGACGAAGATTTCACAGCAAGGAGGAGGTCATTGATGAGGTAAACAGCTATTTTAAGGACCTTGATGAATCGCACTACTGATTTGGTTTAACTAAATTAGAACACTGATATGGCAAGTGTATTAGCCATTCTGGAGATTATATTGAGAAATAAATAAAACAGATTAAAAAATTAGCAGCCAAACCTCGTACTACCCTGAGGTACTCTGAAAGGATACCTGTGACAAGTACGTGCAATAAACATGTACTGAGTATCGTTTAAGTGAGATTTAATTTTGTGATAAGAAAATACAGCTGTGTGAGAAATGTTGGATATTCTATGGTCACAATAATAACCAGACTGAAGGAGAGGTTCAACAAAAAGGAGGGAGCATTTCCTTCAGGAACTTATCCTGGTGTTAGCAAACCCCTCGAGGAAAAGCCAACCTGGACTGCTTAGAGAAGTTGTAAAGGCCATTAAAGCTATTGGAATTCAAGTAAAAACGATGTATTCTGTCCCATAAATATAGACCACATAACTAAATTCATGTGCATACAAAAAATCATATTAAGGACGAAGTTGTGAAAAAATTATTTTAGTATAAGGAGAAATCATCTAAAACCACCACCACCACCACCACCACCAGCAATAATAATAAAAATAATAATAATAATAATTATAATATTTTTTTTTTCTGTGTTGACCCCGGGTAAGTACATTAACCCCATTGGTAATCGGAGTGTGTGTTTTTATAGCGTTTAAAGCCCGCTTTTACTACTTGGGGCACCGGTGGAATGCGATGGTGGGGGAAACTGGAGAACCCGGAGCAAACCCGCCCCTTCGCCGCTTTGTCCACCACAAGTCCCACATGCGGTCGCTTGGGAATGACTTTGTGAGTACGTTACGGAGAGGTATTCCACGCTGCAGCCGTTGGCCTTTTGTACGTCAGATCCCTGGAGGAAGGATGAGATGAACGACTTTCAGAAGGTGACCGACATCCAGACAGGGGGAGAACCGTCGTGGCGGGTCCTTTACAGTTTTCAAGTAGTACATCTCAACGTGGGGAGCGCCAGAATTCTTGGCTCAATCAGACCACCGAGTTGGCATACAGACACTAACGCCATTCCGCTGCCGAGAGCTGTATTTCCTGAACGCAGTCACCTCCATGGAAAGGTGCTTCTGCCGCAGCCCTTGTTAACACTTACAACCCTGAAAGAGACCGGTTGGGATGAAATGAAGGGACAAGAGGTTCGCGGGAATGAAGAATCATTTTCAGCTTTCGCCAGTGACCCGGGGAAATCCCCGAAAAAAAAAGAAAGGTCTGAGCTACCTGCTTCGCTAACCGGAAGGTGTAAGATGATCTTGGTGGCAGAAGAATTAAAGCGACGTAATGTAAAATGTAGGAAAAATCCTGAAATATTCACATTTTCTTCCTTTATATTTAACATAGTATTTTTATCCTGCAGAATAATCATTTAAAGTTAATGTAGAATACTTGTGTTCTTAAATATAAGGAAGAAAATAAAACAATAAGTAAACGAATATAAAAGAACGGGGTGGGGAGAGATTACAATAAATAAATAAGCGATTAAAAGTATTAAAAAGGAAATGCATAAGAATATGTAATATTGTTAAAATTTTAAAAGAATATCTATTCTGTACATGAAAAGAAATTATTGCTGAAATGAAAAACCAGAGACATAATAACATGAGCTGCAAATGTTTTTGGTAACGTGGGTCAGAGAGCCTTTAGTAGAAAATTAATACAATAGAATTGTGGAAAATGTTTGTGTTCAGAGTTTGACAAAGGAGAAACATGAAGCACTAATGACCAGGAACACTTTAGACCTGGTAGTAGCCAACTTTTACCTAATTGCTTTAGCTGCGGTGCCAAACTTATTTTGTGAGCTAAGACCGATTTGGACCCTTGACAGGAAATTGTGAGCAATAGAAATTAAGAAATATTTGACTTTGGACCAAATCGTGTCAGATCATAGAAAATAGGAGGACCTATAAGCAATTTGTCAAGGCATGAGGGGAGGTTACTGTCACGAATTCAGAATAAGAGAACTTTCTTGAAAATTATCAGTGGTGCTGAGCAGACATGTTGCATGTTGTAAAATAAATTTTAACCTCAGTGCTGCGATACAAAGCACGTGCCTATTTATATGAGGAAAGTGAGTGGTGGACAAAATGTTCCTTCTCTGAGTTCACATGGGAATAGTCGGAAAATAGGGTAAATCTGGGTGAATCTGCAAAATGTTATTGTAGGGGAATAACATTAGTAAAGGAGGAAACGGAAGTCAGAGGGCTCAAATATTTGACTAAAATAAAAAAAAAAAAATACAATAATTTTTACCTTCTCTATAAGTTCTATGTACGAGTACATAGTGTATAGAGAAGGTAATGCACTCCACCAAAAAATCCATTACCGAGATTTCACCAGAAATATATGTTTTAGGGTCCCTTATAACCAAAAAAGGTATTTTCATAAAAAGGTCCGCGTGTGTCCATGAACACGATAACTCAAAAACGAAAAGTCGGTAAAATAACAAACTTGGTATTAAAGTTTAGTATCTGCCAGGATTGCTACACGAAGATTTTGAGAAAACACCCCCATTCCAAACTACCCTTTAAATGGAACTTTTTTCTTAAAACTGGTTCGAACGATTTTGATTAAAATATAGTATGTTAAAGATACTTACCTCACAAATAAAATAAATACATTGGATTTTCTGGGAATAGCCTCTGAAGACTACTTTATTCTGGATGAATTTTACGGAATTTTGCATAACTGCTAGACTGTAAGAGTTAGATATAATCTTACTAAACAAAAAATGTAGAGCACTTTAAAACACACAATTTATGTTATATACATTTTTTTCGTGTAGTTCATCGTTTTTGAGACATTCCTTGTTTTTGGTTTCTGCTTTCAAAAACTTATACAGGAATCTGTCAACTGCTGTCCATACAAACAAAGGAACTTCAGTCATATAGCTACCAGGTTTTGACTATCACTTTAACCTATGGTACTCCCTTACTTCGCTTCTACTTACAAGCAAGCAAGTAATAAGACTATTTCTGATATCTTTTCTGATTAGCATGAAGTAAATTTGAAGTATAAGCTTTTTAAGGATAATTTGTTGCAGAGATGTAGAGAAAGTCATGTGAATGGTACACATAAGATATTTTTTCTTCACACGCATCCTAAGAAAATCCCTGAAAGGGTTCCTGCTTTTAACAGCCCTTCTTATCCTTTCATAATCCTGCCATAAAGTGGCCTACGAAGCATAAAATAAAGTAAAGTAAGATACAGGTTCCCGAGGCTACCCTTATCTTGATAAAGTAAACAATAAATAAGTTGGGAGATGGTGTTGTTGTAAGTTTACATTTACCTTTGCTAAGTTGGCAATCTGCGAGGCAAAGCTTGAAGAAGGTGACCGTAATGAATTTGGCACAAAGTCCTACTCTCCAGGTTCATTATATGCGGCTTTATGCGAGGTCATGACTCAGGCTCCTTGACAACAACAGTTCACCACAGCATGAGTCGATGAGCATGTTATTTGCAATTCTTTCTCTTGAAGCGCACATGTCAACCAAGTGCTACAACATCGCTTATTGCTTCCTATACCAGAATGACAATCTATGGCATGGAGGCAATAATGAAAACAAAACATAATCACTGTTATTTGCAGTGCATAGGATGCTTGCTTTCTTCCTTCTCTCTCTCTCTCTCTCTTGCTCTTTCTTTCTATATTTCTTTCTATCTGTATCTTTCTCTCTTCCTCCCTCCCTACGTCATTCTTTCGTTTTTTCTTTCCTTCTCTCTTTCCTTGTTCCCTTTCTTTCTCCTTCTCTCTTTCTCCACCTCCCTCCCTCAATCTTTCGTTCTTTCTCTCTATTTGTCTACTTTTCTCTATCCCTTTCTCTTTTTCATTTTTTCTTGCTTTCTTTTTCTCTTTCTTTATCTAATCATATTTCCCTCTGATTCACTTTCTTTCATTCTCTGCTTCTTTATTTTTTATCTCTTTCTTTCCTTCTCTATATCTTTCTCTCTTTCTCTCTTACTCCGTTCCGCCTTCCTTCTTTCTTTCTCTTTCTTTCTAACTCTATTTCTCTCTCTCTCCTTTTCTCTCTTTCTCTCTCTCCGTTCCGACCTCCTTCCTTATTTCTTTCTTTCTCTTCTCCTTTCTTTCTTCCTACTCTTTATTTCTCTGTCTTTCTCACTCTTTGTTTCTTTCTTTCTTCTTTAGGTCTTCAACTCGTCTTTAATACCGCTTCTACACTTAAAACGGCCACAATAAATAATCTGTTTCGAATAGTAATAATAATAATAATAGTAATAATAATAATTTATCCAAGAAATGCCTTTATTTTCTTAGCTGTAGAATATTAACGCTCAACGGACGAAGTAGTAACCAGAATTAGGTTCGCAAACCTTAAACACTTTTGAATAAGCCATTTCAAACTCTGGCGAGCTGTTTATACGTTATAGCATCGTTCCCCCATACACAGTATCACTGCACCGTATTTGTGCAGTGATCAAAACATGAGCTTCGGATATGATACTCCCAATCACCGCGAACGTTAGTGAACGTCGAAAATTATCACTGTGATTGCACGAGAACTGATTATCCAATCACTAGTTGCAGTATCAAAACTGTTTCCACAGGTAGAATGCTTAGTTACCAAAACTCGTACAATCCTGTATTGTCAAACAAACGTTCTATTAGAAACATCTGCAATATCGCGTAATACTAAACCGCTGTTATTATTTATAAAGAAGAACTAAAATGATGCCTCCATGGTCGAGTGGTCAGCAAGCTAACTTATCGCACGGAGGACCCGGGTTCGATTCCCAGCTGGGGCGGATAGTTGTATTTTAACCGAAATCATCCCCCCCCACCCAGAGTGAATGTGCGTGTGTTTGAATAACATTATTAAAACCCAAGGTTCAAGAACCTCCAGTCAATGAGTTGTTTCTTGAATGAATGAATCAATCAATCAATCAATGAATGAATGAATAAGTGTATTTATTGGCATAGAATATCATACTGAATTTCATCAATCGCACGGGTCCACAGACCGTACGTGCTTTTGTAATAAACACTAAAAAGCAATATTAAAACAACAGCAAAGAATTAAAAGAGAAAACCCGACAGTAAAAATACAAAACTATTCAAGTATAGCAATTTAAATTTACAGACAGAGTACACCTTCATAAATGTACCCTCTTGTAATAGATAAATACACTTAAAAAATATTTACACGTAATATACACACAATATATAAAATTATAACAAAACAGACCTAAGTATGGCATAATCTTATATATATATATATATATATATATATATATATATATATATGTAAACATTGTAGTCACTTTTGTTTAGTTGTTCTTATCGCTCCCCCCCCCCCGCCCTTCTCTATTGGCAGCCTTCTCAGATCTCGGCTGTCTTGCCTTAGGGTTGTTTCTTATGACAAAGCCCCCAATATGACCGTAAATGTAAATTAACCCAAACAAATTCTAACGGGTTACACTCACATATCCGTCTCTACTTATATAACTATTCTTAAAAAAGCTTATTCTTTTATCTGATTCTAGCTAATCAGGAAGAAATAACTTTACTAATCAGTTCCTTGTAAATAACAAGTGTACGGGAATACACTAGCCTAAAGCATACTCAAAACTTTAAAAAGCTGTCGCTATATGAAACAATTGAAATTCAATTCTGTTTGCAAGCGTAAAAATAAAAGAGGGCTGAAACGAAAGATAGCTTCCCGTTTAAGAAAAGTTAAGCTTTTTAAAATTGAAACAAATAATAAAGAAAATATTACAAACGGTTAACTCAAACAAACAATTTAAAATTGTGTGTTTTAATGAGGTCTACATTTTTTGCATAGTAAGTTTTCATCTACTTCTTAAGGTTTACCAGTTACACAAAAATCGTTCAGAATGAAAAAATCTGAGGCTATTCTCAGAAAATTCAAGACATACATTTTATTTTTCGTGTAAATATCTATAGTATACGGTATTTTAATTAAAATCATTAATGCCATTTTTGAGAAAATCAAAATTTTCCAAAGTTTTCCCATGTAGTTTGGGGTGGGGGATTTTCTTGAAAACCTTCGTGTTGCATCCTTGAGACATACTAAACTTAAATGCCAAGTTCGGTATTTAATGAATTTTTCGGTTTTGATCAACGGTGTTCACAGACATACACGAACCTTTTTCTAAAAATGCTTCTCAGGATCTCAAAACATATATTTCCAATGAAACCTCCATATCGAAATTTCCGGTGGAATACAATACCTTCTCTATCCACTATGTAGTATAAATACGGGCTAGATGCGGTAAAATCACTCTGTGTATATGTATGTAAAGAACAGAATGCAAAAATTAAACGATGGGTAAATACCAAATTTGGTATTAAATTTAGCGTCTTCTAGAGATACAACATAAAGATTTTTAGGAAAATCTCCCCCTACCAAAATATCCTTCACATTGATAAGGTTTCGATAATCTTTATTTTCTCAAATTGGCTGTAAGAATTTTGATTAAAATATATGTTTAAAATGTTTCTTAGCTTATGAAATGTATAGTTTCAATTTTCCGGAAACATACACTGAAGTGCTCCTCATTCAGAATGAAATTTGTTTAATTTGTCAATCCTAAGAGATACGCAAATTATTATTACACAACAAATGTAATTATCATTAAAACGAACCATTTACATGAATCATTTTGTTTTACTATATAAAATCTGATGTGTTCCATTCACATGGCTTTCTCTACATCTCTGTAACAAATTATTGTTAAAAAGCTTGTGATTCTATTTACTTCATGCTAATCGAGAAAAAATTAGCAGAAATAGTCTTATTACTTGCTTCCTTGTAAGTAGAAGCCAAATAAGGGAGTACCATAGGTTAAAGTGATAGTCAAAAGCTGGTTCCTTTGTTTGTATGCACAGGAGTTGAAGAATTCCTGTATGAGAAAAAAAAAACAAGATTTTCAAAGCTGAAATCAAAAACAAGGAATATCTAAAAAACGAGCAACGCCACGAAAAAAAAATATACATAACATAAATTGTGTGTCTTAATGTGCTGTACGTTTTTTGTGTGGTAGGTTTTTGTCCATCTCTTAGGGTTTATCAGTTATGCAAACTCCTGTAAAACTGATCCGGAATAAAGTAGTCTTCAGAGGCTATTCCCAGAAAATTCAAGATAAACATTTTATTTGTCAGGTAAATATCTTTAATATACGATAGTTTAATCAAAGTCGTTAGAGCCATTTTTAAGGAAATCAAAATTTTCAAAAAAAGTTCCATGTAAAGGGTAGTTGGGGGTGGGGGAAATTCTTGAAGATCTCCGTGTCGCATCCTTGGAAGATACTGAACTTAAATACCAAGTTTGGTATTTTCAAGAAAATCACCCTTACTCACTACTGTTTACTTGGAATATTTTAAAAAAATGTTGAATTTCTCACACATGGCTTAAACGATTTTGATTAAAATACCATACATTGAAGATATTTACATCACAAATAAAATGTATGTTTTCAATTTTCTGGTAATACCGTCTGAAGAGATCGTTATTCTGATTGCGTTTTGAAGAATTTTGTATTACGGTTAAACCGTAATAGATATACATAAGCTTGCTACACAAAAAAGTAGAGCTCATTAAAACATATTTTATGACATATACATTTCTCTTGTAGAGTTGGCCGTTTTCGAGATATTCATTGTTATTGGTTTAAACTAATTAGCCTTTCTCAAACGGTACCATGCAAAACGAACCGAACTTCAATTGCCTCACATAGCGACCAGCTTTTAAAGGATTTGTCTATCGCTTTAGCCTAAGGCATTTCCTTATTCCCCTACTACTTACAAGGAGCCAAGTAACGACCAATTCTGCTAGTGTTTATCTAGATTAGCATGGCGTAAATAAAAGAATAATCTTTTGTAAGAAAAATATGTTTGTCAAACAGCTAGACAAGGTTATTTCAATGAAACACATCAGTGCTTTTAAAAAAGTTCCATGTGTGTATTTCTGTGTGTGTCTTTGGACGGAATAATCAAAACCGAAAAGACAGTTAAATAATAAAATTAATATTTATACTTAGTATCTTCTAAGGATGCGACTAAAAGATTTTAAAGGAAATCTTCGCACCAAAAACTAGCCTTTACGTTTTATTTGTCATGTAAATATATTTAATATATTTTGATTAAAACCGTTAGAGCTATTTTTGAGAAAAATAAACTTTTTATAATATTTTCCATGTAAGGGTATTACGTGGTGTGGGGGGCAGCGTTCTTCTCGATAATCTTTATTTTGCATTCTTGGAACACACTCAACTTACTTATCAAGTTTGGTATTTTCAGCCTTTCAGCTCTGCTACCTACACACAGACACAGAGGCGGAAATTTTTCTAAAAACGTTACTTTTTGGATTCAGGAGGTCCCAAAGCAAGTATTTCCGAAGAAATCTCGGTATCTACTTTTTGGGTGCAATACAACATCTTCTTTATGCACTATCTACATAGTACGTGTAAAATGAAAAACCAAAATGATAAATAGAAGTAACAAAGAAACTTGAAAACTTTCTGATGTATTCCATTCACATGACTTTCTCTACATCTGTAACAAATTATTGTTAAACAGCTTATGCTTCGATTTACTTCATAATAATCGAATAAAAATTACCAGAAATAGTCTTATTATTCGCTTCTTTGTGAGTAGAAACGAAATAAGGGAGTACCATAGGTTAAAGTGATAGTCAAAAGCTGGTTGCTATGTGACTGAAGATCCATTGTATGGACCGATGTTGACAAATTCCGGTATGAGTCAAGTATAAGTATTTTAAAGCTGAAACCAATCTGAAAAACGATCAACTCTATTAAAAAAATGTATATATTATAAACGGTGTGCTTTTTAACCTGCTCTAAATTTTTTGTTAAGTTAGCTTTTGTGTAAACCTTACGGTTTGCAAGTTATGCAAAATTCGGTGAAATTTATGTAGAATAAAGTAATCTTCGAGGCTATTCCCAGAAAATCCAAAATATACATTTTATTTGTCAGGCAAATATTTTTAATATACGATTTTTTAATCAAAATCGTTATACCAATTAAAATGTGTGAAAAAAGTTCCACGTAAAGGGTAGTTTGGGGTGGGGGATTTTCTTGAAAATATTCGTATCGCATCCTTGGAAGATACCAAACCAAGTTTGTTATTTAACGGTCTCTTCGTTTTTGAGCTATGCTGACCAGAGACACACACACACACACACACGCTCACGCATTTTTTTTCTAATTTTTTTTTTTTTTTGGATTCAGGGGGACAAAGAATACATATTTCCGGTGAAATCTCGGTGTCGAATTTTTGGGTGGAGTGCAATACCTTCTCTATACACTATGTACATATTAAGTGCAGAGAAAGTAAAAATGAAATGAAAACACTCCAACAGTCTAATTCGTTTTGGTTCTTTTTACTTTCTCTAACACATATGTACATCTTGTACATAGTAGCGAGAGAAGATACTATCTTCCATCCAAAAATTCAATGTCGAAATTTCATCGAAAATACGTGTTTTGAGGTCCCCGGAATCTGAAAAAATTAGAAAAAGGTCCGTGTGTGTCGGTCGACAGGAGCGTCAAAAACGAAAAGACCGTTAAATACTAAACTTCGTATTTTATGTATAGTATCTTCCAAGGATGCGACACGGAGATTTTCAAGAAAATGTAACATTTTTCCATGTAGAGAGTAACTTGAGATGGGAGAATTTTCCTTGTTTTTTGTTTCGGCTTTGTAAACCTTATACTTTTCTCATACAGGAATTTGTCAACTCCTGTCCATACAAACAAAGGAACATCAGTCACATAGCAACCAGCTTTTGGCTTTCCCTTTAACTTATGGTTCTCCCTTATTTCGCTTCTACTTACAATAAAGCAAGTAATAAGTCTATTTCTGCTAATTTTTTCTCGATTAGCATGATGTAAATAGAAGCATAAGCCTTTTAACAATAAGTTTTAACAGAGATGTAGAGATAGTCATGTGAATGGAACACATCTGATTCTTTAGTTATTCTGTGAACACATACATTGGTGCGGCGGACTTTTTTCCAAAATTGTTTTTATTCACCGAGCCTAAAATAGTTATCTATGCCACAATTGAAAAAAAAAATTGTGTTTTTTTTTATATCGTGATTAGGAACCTTGCGAAATCATACGAACAACATAGAACAATTTTAACACGCGTGTCATCAATGTTTTTAGACAGCTCTCAATATTCATAGACATATTATAATTACAAATATATTGTTTTACCCATTTCACGGAGTTCATGCTTTGCGATATTCAGCTGTTGCCTTGCTTATCATCAGTGCTGACAACATGATGCTTACTCGTACAGAACGAAAGCATTCTATACAGTGGAAGCAATTTCCTCTCCCCGCTGCTTGCATAATTTCGTCTGGTTCAGCAGATTCCATGTTCATACATTAAAAAATGCGCCATTTTATGGGTCAATACGAGCTTTTAGGGCAGAGCCTACTTAAATGAGGCCGTGGACGCATAAACCAAAGTTATAACACTGAGTGATAGAATTTGCTACTTTTAACACTACTGGCATTGGTAAAAGATCTACTTCTAGCACCAACTGTCTAAAAACGTGTATTTCCGGAGAAATTTCGGCATCGACTTCGTGGGTGGAATACAATACCTTCTCTAATTACGAGATACGTGTGTAAAAACACAAGAGTTTTTGGCCAGTTGCAGCCGCGGAAGTGTAAGCAAGGGCCGATATGGTAACCGGCACAATCCATCATCTGTGTCGTCAGCATCCGCTCTCCCAAGGGTCTTCTTGATGGCAAACACCGGGGCGCCTCAAGCTTGTTTTCGCTACCACAACTCACGCAAGAGCTGTAATCACGATGCTATCATCTCCATCCACAATAACTGAGGGGCACTGCTGCCTTTTACTTCCTCTAACATGTATGTACAACGTACATAATAAGGAGAGAATGCAGTAGTAGTATTTATTAGCTTCATAAATAGCATTCCTTTCAAATCATTCCTTTAGTTTTTGAGCTAAGCTTGATTTGAATATTTAAAATGTGAACCTCTCGTTTGGTTCGTGTATTATTCTCTGGAATTCCTGCTATAGTTTTCACTTGAGATAGCAAATCCGAAAGTGTAGTAAATTCTACCTGGCACATAAATTATATTTGCTTGAACTTGAGACACAGCATTAATGTATTTTGAGAGCTTAGTAGATAAAAGTTTGCATTGTTTTATAAATGTCAGACTTATATGGTCTGAATAGATGCTTACTGGGTGGTTGTAGATGTACGTCTTGAATTTTGTTAAGGCAAAATAAATTGCACCTAATTCGAAAAGAGTAATTGACGTTTTTCTCTCGGTTACTCTAAGACCTCTTGACGCAAGCACTTCATTGTATTTATAAGTATTATAATCGATTGCATTTTGTGTATATTAGTGTGTGTGTGTGCATTATATTCAAATTAAACTGATTGACTTGCACCAATGTGTCAAATGAAGCTGTTAGTATTTAGCAATGACACAAGGTCTGTAAAGCCTGATGCCTTGATATTTTACACTCTATTACAAATTATATAATTACTAGCAGTAACTATTATGTCGATAAATATACAAACTATCATCTTATATTACATCAGTGTTACATATAATGAAATTATATTTATTTATACATGTTAGCACTAATTTTTTATACTTTTTATGTGCATGCCAAAAAAAATGAAGTACATATACTTTTATAGAGCACATTAAGTACAGTGCAGTGGCGTAGAGTCCTCAAAAGCAAATGGTGTGATTATATGTCTCTTCTGTTGTTTTTGTAACCCGTGCTCTTAGCATCGTTTTTTGTTTTGCTTTTTTCGTAGTATATAAACATATGTATACATATATATCCCTTCACAAATTCTATGTTCAGTCACTTCCTGGCCTAAATGAACCTATAGAATGCTTTCTAATCTAATACATCAGTTGTGTCACAGAGTCGCATGGGTCAGGTGACCGTACATGCCCTCTATAAATATTATGTGTTGTATTCACATGACTTTTTCTACATCTCTGTTACGTGATCCTGTTCTCGTTAACGGTATTGGGCCATTTTTAACCTGTTCCGGTTCCAAAATCTTGTTGTGTCCATCTCGTTTTTCGTTTTCCTGGATTTCTATAGCCTTGGGGTTTGAAGTTATGTGATGCTCGAGATTGTCCGACTTTCTTTTCAAATGTTGTTTCCAGCTGGTTCTATATTCTGTTATTTTATTTAATTCTTCTACTTTGAAGTTTTGCCTTATTTCATTATTTGATTTTTTAACTAATCTTGTGCAGCATGCTATAGGTCTAAGAAATTTAATTTTGGCCCTCTGTTTTCTTATTTTATTTTCTACAGTTAATATCCATGTTTAACATCCATAAGTTAAAGTGGGAGTAGTCATTATTGAGTATTTTATAGTTTTAGTTCTTAATGTTTTCTTTGTAGTTCCTGTTATACAATTAAATTTATGTAGTTTTTTTATTTATGTCTATTTCAGACCCATATGTTATTTTGCATTCTAAGAAATTAAATTTAGACACTTGTGCTATGCCCTTATTTTCTATTATTATTTTAGACCCGACTTGGTGATTTCTTACGAGTTATTATTCTATCTACTTCATGCTAATCGAGATAAGATTTGCAGAAATGCTCTTATTATGTGCTTCCTTATAAATAGATGGGAAACAAGGGAGTATAATAGCAAAAGTGATACTTAAATATATTAAAAGTTGCTTGGTATGTGATTGAAGTACCTTTATTTGTATAGAGAGCAGTTAACAAATTCTTGTATGAGAAGAGTATATGTATTTTTAATCTGAAGCTAAAAACAAAGAATATCTCAGAAGCGACCAGCTCTACAAAAAAGTATATCACATAAAGTAGTGCTTTAACAACATCTACATATTTTGTGCAGTAAGTTATGTCTATCTCTTGCGGTTTACCAAATATGCAACATTCAGCAACATTTATCCAGAATAAAAAGGCCTTCAGAAGTTAATCCCAAAAAATTCAAGATATACATTTTTATTTTTATATACTTTAATCAAAATCGTCATAGCCATTTCAAGAAAATCAAAATTTTCGAATATTTTCCATGTAAAAAGAGATACTGAACTTAAACGTCAAGTTTGTTATGTAAAGAATTTTAGTTTATGAGCTCTGCTGTCTACTTACACATACATGCACACAGATACACACACATATATAGACACGAACCTTTTTCTTAAAATATTTTCTTTTTGATTCAGGGGATCTCAAAATATATTTCCGGTGAAATCTCAGTATCGAATTTTTGGGTGTAATACAGCATCTTATCTATATAATATGCACATATTAGTGTAGAGAAAGTAATAATTGAATTTAAAATATTATTTACCTCTTTATTACATATTTTCATAGCTCTGGAAACAATCAGCCAACCACACACACACACACACACACACACACAAAACACACATGTGCGCGCTACAACAACAGAACAAAAAACCAATAAAAGAAACAACATACTAATATCACACTAACACACACTCCTACTCCTACATACACCCACGTATTAACACATATATAGATAACTCATACACCAAACATGTCTACACAATATAAACACAAATATCTTATGTCTTAGTATGTGCCCAGGCTTGGCCAATTTTGGCTGTTTAGAATCAAGTCTCAGCATGCTGTCCTCCGTCTGTTTGAGGCTAAAAGTACTTCCGCAATAAATGTTTCATAACACCCTTCATCTGCATGCAATCTGCCAAAATATGCGTCCAGTCTTCCTGATCGAAGCATTATGGGCAAATCCTCCTACCATCATCTCTACTACGTTAAGAGCTTTCCACCCACAATCTGAACCACGCTACTCCAATCCTTTGTTTCATACCCAATCCTAAAATATATGTTTCTCTACCACACTCAACCTTTATTTAAATTTGTAGCTCCGATTAAGATTTTTTTTTTTCTACATTTAAATTCTATTTCCTGTCTCTTTAAATCGCAAAGTCATGTTTTGCTTTTTCCACGACGTTATATCTATTTTCATTACTCCTTTGATAAATATTGTTTAGGACAATTTTTGATAATCCCCATTGCAGCCCTGCCGCCCACCATATGGATGCTCTGTGTTATTCATTTGATGTCGATAACATATTGCGAGGGGGAGACGGTATTGTATTTCACCCAAGAAAATTGATACCGGGATTTCATCGGAAATATGTTTTCAGGACCCCTGAATCAATTAAAATGTGATTTTGTTCAAAAACATAAATCCGTTAAATATTTCAGTTGTATACGCTCTAAGGATGCGACAGATTTTTAGAAGAGTCCCCGCTATGCTAAACTACTCGTTACATAGAAAATAAAATGTATAAATTGAATTTTCCGGAAATACCCTCCGAAGAGCACTTTATTCTGGTTAATTTTTGCAGAAGCTTCTTTAACGGTTATACCGTAAGAAATACACAAAAACTTACTATAAAAATATAGATCTCGTTAAAACACACAATTTGTCATATGCATTTTTGTTGTAGAGTTGAGTGTTTCCAAGATATTCACTGTTATTAGTTTTAATTTTAAAATGCTTATACTTTTCTCAGATGGGAAGTGTCAGTTTTTTACTTTCTCTATACGCACTATGTACATGGTGTATAGAGAAGGTATTGCACTCCACCCAAAAATTCGATACCAAGATTTTACCGGAAATATATGTTTTAGGGTCCCCAATATCCAAAAAAAGCATTTTCACAAAAAGGTCCGTGTGACTGTGAACACGATAACTCAAAAACGAAAAGTCGGTAAAATACCAAACTTGGTATTTAAGTCTAGTATTTTCCAGGGATCCGACACGAAGATTTTGAGAACAATCCCCCCACCCCCAACTACCCTTTACATGGAACTTTTTTCGAAAATTTTGATTTTCTCAAAAATGGCTCTAACGATTTTGATTAAAATTTCGTATATTAAAGGTATTTACCTGAAAAATAAAATGTATATCTTGAATTTTCAGGGAATAGCCTCTGAAGAGTAGTTTATTCTGGATGAATTTTACTGAATTTTGAACAAGTGCTAAGCCATAAGAAATGGGCAAAAACTTACTACACAAAAAATGTAGAGCACGCTAAAACACACAATTTATGTTTAATACATTTTTTTTGTGAGTTCGTCGTTTTTCAGAAATTCCTTATTTACGGTTTCTGCTATGAAAAACTTATACTTTTCTCATACAGGAACTTGTCAACTCCTATCCATATAAACAAAGGAACTTCATTGACATAGCAACCAGCTTTTGACTATCATTTTAACCTATGGTAGTCCCTTATTTCGCTTCTACTTACAAGGAAGCGAGTAATAAGACTATTTCTGCTAACTTTTTCTGATTAGCATAAAGTAAATAGGAGCATAAGCTTTTTAAGAGTAATTTGTTGCAGGGATATAGAGAAAGTCATGTGTTTGGTACACATCAGATTTTCTTTTGTTCTACTCCTGGCCAAGCAAAGACGCGATTTCAGTGACAATTGCATAACGACAGCTTTTAAAGTAATGGCTGCATTCCTTTAGTTCCCTTCTACTTATAAGGAACTAAGTAATAAGTACATTCTGCTAATGTTTATCTCGATTAGAAAGAAACAATTCTATTTTGTAAGAAGTCTGTTTGTAGATCAGTTACATAAAGTGAAGGGTTTTTATTTAGGAGGTCTCAGAACCTATATTTCCGGTGAAATCTTGGTATGTAATTCTTGGGTGGAATATTTCCCCTACTTAGTGTACAAAGTAGGGAAGGTAGTAAGTAAGAGTGACTAAAGAAAGTCATGAGATATTTCTTCTGCTGACGACGGTTGTAATATGAATATTGCGACGAAACATTTTTGGCAACACAAATAAGAGGGTTTCGCTTCAGGCAGCTAATTGCAGCCCACTGTAATTCAATGGATGTTTGTGGAAGTGTTGTTTATGGAGGCCATGTAGACCGCTATCGGATAGCACTAAAATCGTATTAACAGCAACTCCCCTACTAACGATAATCGAAACTGCCTGGGAGCCATTAGCAAACCATTCTCACCTGATATCTGATTCTGCAGTCCCCACGGAATGTTATTCTGGAGTTTCTAATTATGCCTTTTAAAAAGGTCTTTATCAGAGTCAACCCACAACCAGATAACAGCAAGTGTTCGCTTCTATCAAGGGAACTATCCAATACAGCTGATATCTCTTAATATGAATCAGAGTAATTCTTACATTCTCTACGTGCATATTAACTGAAGAAGATACTGTATGTTTTGAGGTACCATGAATCCGAAAAAAACACTTTAAGAAAAAGGTCCGTGTATAGACAGCATAGATTAAAAACGAAAAGACGGTTGAATACCATACTAGGTATTTAAATTTAGTATCTTCCAGGGATGCGACACGAAGATTTTGAGAAAAATCTCCCCACCACAAAACTACCATTAACATGGAACTTTTTCTTGAACATTTTTCTCAAAACTGTTCAAACGAGTTTGATTAAAATACCCTATATTGAAGATATTTATATCGCAAATAAAATGTATATTTTGAATTTTCTGGAAATAGCCTCTGAAGACCTCTTTGTTCTGAATAAAGTTTGCTGAATTTTGTTTAACTAGTAAACCGCAACAGATGGACAAAAACTTACCACACAAAAATGTAGAACACGTTAAAACACATAATTTACGTTATATACATTTTTTGTAAAGTTGAGCGCATTTGAGATATTCCTTGTTATTGGTTTCAGCTTTCTAATACAGGAATTTGTCAACTCCTTTCCATACAAACAAGGGAACTTGCCACTTAACAACCAGCTTTTGACTACCAATTTAGCTTTTGGTACTCCCTTATTTCGCTTCTACTTACGAGGATGCAATTCATAAGACTATTTCTGCTAATTTTTTTCTCGATGAGCATGAAGTAAAAATAGCATTAGTTTTAGCAATAAATTGTTGCAGAGATGTAGAGTACGTCATGTGAATAAAGCATATCAGATGTTTATAATCTTGTATATACAACTAGTAGGTAAGATATACGAAAATGTACTACACATAGCTTGTAGATCTCTTTAAAAAACATTCAATTTAATTCAAATATCTTTTCTCTGGCAAAAACCATTTTGAAATCCCCGTTATTAATGCTTCGAAGTGATAAAACACTCAGTCGTTATTCCTTTCACGACTTAGTACGTAGGTAGTGAAGGTATTGTACTCCACCAAAAATACAATACCGAGATTTCGATGGAAATACACGTTTTAGGGTCCCCTGTAAGTCGGTAAAATAAACACTTGGTATTAAGTTTCGTATCTTCCAAGGATGCGACATGAAGATTTCGAAAAAAAAATATCCCCATTCCAAGTTACACTTTACATGGCCAAAATTTAGAAAAATTTTATTTTTTCCAAAATAGGTCTAATGATATTCATCAATATAACGTATATTAAAAATATTTACATGAGAACTAAAATATATACCTTGAATTTTCTGGGAATAGCCCCTTAAGATCTCTTTATTCTGAATGAATTTTGATGAAGTTTGCACAACTGATAAACCGTAAGTGATAGAAACTTTCTACACAAAAAATGAAGATTCATTAAAACACCCAATTCATGTCATATGAATATTTACTTTTTTTCGAGGAGTTGACAATTACCTAAACATTCCTAATTATTGTATTCAGGTTTAAAATACTTCAACTTTTCTCATACGGGAATTTGTCAATTCCTGGCCTCACAAAGAAATGAATTTCAATCCCATTACAACTGGTTTTAAAATATATGACTAGGTATCGCTTTAACCTGTGTACTCCTTTATTTCCCTTCTACTTACAAGGAAGCAAGATATAAGATTATTTTTGTTAATGCTTATGTCGATTAGCATAATGTAGATAAAAGAACAGGTTCTTTTTTTTTTTTTTTTTTTTTTTTTTTTTTACTCTTGTCGACTTTCAGTTAGGTCTCGAGATTCCATGGAAAGCATATAACATTTTAAGCTTAGCATAAGAAGTCCGTTGTTAAACATTTGGCTGTCATTATTTTCTTTGTATCTACAATGAAATGTGTAGTGGAGTTACTTCTGAAAAAAACTGATGTGTTCCAATCACATGACTTTCTCTACATCTCGCAACAAATTATTGTTGAAAAGCCATAGGTTAAATTGATAGTCAAGCTGGTTGCTATGTGACTGAAGTTCCTTTGCATAGACACGGGTTGATACGTTCCTGTATGAGAAAAGTGCAAGATTTTTAAAGCTGAAAACAGAAACAAGGAATATCTAAAAACGATCAACTACACAAAACATATATAACATAAATGTGTGTTTTAATGTGCTCTACATTTTTTTGTTTGGTACGTTTTTGTCCATCTCCTACGGTTTAGCAGTTTTGCAAAATTCCGTAAAATTCATCCAGAATAAAGTAGTCTTCAGAGGCTATTCCCAGAAAATTCAAGATATGGATATTATTTGTCAGGTAAGTATCTTTAATATGCGATGTTTTAATCAAAATCGTTAAAGCCATTTTTGAGGCAAACAAAATTTTCGAAAAAAGTTTCATGTAAATGTTTGTTCTTGAAAATCTTCGCGTCGCACCCTTGGAAGAAACCAAACTTAAATACCAAGTTTTCGTAAAAATGCTTTATTGGATTCAGGGGGATCCAAAACATGTATTTCTGGTGAAATTTCGCTATCGAAATTTTAGGTGGATTGTAATATCTTCTCTATACACTATGTACATAGAACGTGTAGAGAAAGTAAAATTTCAAATTGATTAAAATAAAATATAAAAATCTGTTACACTCACATGACTTTCTCTATTTGTTCTACAAGCATACATTTTGCAAAATAGTATTCTTGTTTCTACACCATGCTATACGAGATAAGCATAAACTGAATGTTCGTCTTACGTACTTATTTCCTAGCAGGTAGTGGGGTACAGCGGTAGTCAAATGTTTAAAAAGCTGTCGGTATGCGATGGTCATTGAAATTCGCTGTTTTCTTGGCCAGAAATAAAACAAAAGCAACACTGACGACTTTGTATCTGAGAAAAGTACCATAATTAATTTGAAAGTTAAACTAATAATTTAGAATATCTCCAAACAATTACCTACACAACAAAAACGTAGACATACATTTTGTGCTTTGAGGAGATCCACATTTTTATGTCCTAAGTTTTTGTGAATTTCTTACGGTTTGCCACTTATAAAAAGCCATCCAAAATGAAAACGTTTTCAGAGGCTATGCCCAGAATATTCAAGATATACATTTCGTGTGTCGTAAAAATATCCTAAACATAACCATTTTAATAAAAATCCTTAGAGCCATTTTTGAGAAATTAAAATTTTCGAAAAATTTTCCTTGTAAAGGGTAGGTTGCGGTGGGGTAATTTTTCTCAAGATCTTCGTGTCGCATCTCTGGAAGATACCAAACTTAAATAGCAAGTTTGGTATTTTACCGACTGTTTGTTTTTGAGTTACCTTGTTCAAAGACACACGGGTATACGCACACGCACACAAGCATACTTTTTACTTTCTCTATACGTACTATGCACATAGTGTATAGAGAAGGTATTGTGTTGCACCCAAAAATTCGATATCGAGATTTCAACGGAATACATGTTTTGAGACTCCTGAATCCAAAAAAGCATTTTTAGAAACATGTCCATGTGTGGGGGGGGGGGCGCAGCGTAGCTCAAAATCGAAAAGTACGTTAAAATCCAAATTTGGTATTTAGGCTCGCTATTTTCCAAGGATGCGACACGAAGATTTTCAACAACTACCCTTTACATGGAACTTTTTTAGAAAATGTTGAATTTCTTAAAAAATGGCTCTAACGATTTTTATTAAAATCTCGTATATTGATGATATTTACCTGACAAACAAAATGCATATCTTGAATTTTCTGGGAATGGTCTCTGAAGGCTACTTTATTTGGTATAAATTTTACGGAATTTTCCATAACTGCTAAATTGTAAGAGACGGATAAAAACATAACACACAAAGGATGTGGAGCACGTTAAAACACACAATTTATGTAATATACATTTTTTTCGTTGCTTTGCTCGTTTTAGAGATATTCCTTGTTATTGGTTTCAGCTTTGATAAATTTACTTTTCTCATATAGAAATCTGTCAACTCCTGTCCATACCAACTAAGGAACTTCAGTCCAATAGCAACCAGCTTTTGACTACCAAGTTTGGTTTTTAACGGGCTTTGCTTTTTTGAGCTATGCTGTCCACAGACACACAGACATACACGGACCTCCTTCTAAAAATGCTTTTTCTGAATGCACGCGACTCTAAAACCTGTATTTCCGTTAAAATCTCGGTATCGATATGTACACTATGTACGAGTACGTGTAGAGAAAGTAAAAACTGGAGCAAAATATGTTTAAACCTTACACGCGGAGGATGTAGGCTTTTAAACGTTTACAAACGTTGTACGGCCACGAAGCTTTGTAAAAACATAAAGGAAGGTTGATACAATAACTTCTTTGCAGTAAAACAAAAATAATAGTATTTTTTTAACCGAAAACTACAAGTTTTAATCTATTTGCAGCTTTAATGTGCATAGAAGCAGTCCTAGGATGCACACATTAGCAGGGTTGCAGAAGTAGTAATGATAACAATAATTGTGAAGTACACCGCTGATAAGGTGGTACTGTTTCTAGGCTAACCGCTGTTTTGTGGCGTACTACCAGCCGCCACTGGTCTGGGCAGCCATCAGCTGTGATATACTCCAACCAACGAAGGCAATTACCACCTACGTAGACCCTAGGAATGCTTCCTCTGCCACTAAATGCCGCAGATTTTCCCTCTACCCCAAGTTCAGATTCAGTTAAGGACACACATAAACGGTAATAAACGAAAATTATGTTTGCATACACAAGAGCAGTTCCGCCCGTGCTACAAGTTGAGAAAAATATCTGATGTGTTCCATTCACATGACTTTCTCTACACCTCTGTAACAAATTAGTGTTAAAAAGCTTATTCTTCTATCTAGATAAACATTAGCAGAATGTTATTACTTAGTTCCTTATAAGGGCTAAACCGATAGTCAAATGTAAAAGTTGGTTGAAATCCGTTTCTATGCGTGGCCAGGAGTCGACAAATTCCCTTGCGAGAAAAGCTTTAAATATTTTATAGCTGAAATAATAACAAGGAATATCTGGAAAACGGCTAACTCCACGAAAAAATGTATGGTATAAATTGTGTATTTTATCGTGACCTACAGGTTTTGTATAATAAGTTATTATCCATCTCTTAGGGTTTACTAGTTATGCCAAATTACCGAAATTGAAAAAGATTGATTCAAAGTAATTTGTAATAAGTATACCTTCTTTCTTGACGTTAATAATATTGTTAATAATACAGATTCATTTTCCAACTCCTATCGTACTAACTTGTTAATATTATTTTTATTTAATTTTTGAGTTAACTGAAATTTGTATTTCTAAGCTTGTTATAAACTTCATCGTAGACATTGTAATTTCTTTTAACCTCTATACTTTTCAGACAATGTATATATATATATATATATATATATATATATATATATAAATGGTGTCATATGACCCATGTAAATGTTATTTACTTCTTATTTTATGTTCAATTGTTATAAATGGACTGTATAGCATTTAAGTGCTCGGTCAAAATAAATAACAAAAAAAAAAAAAAAAAAAAATCCTCCAGCATAAAGAGCTCTTTAGAATATGCAGAATATTCAAGATATGCATTTCGTTTGCCATAAAAATATCTTAAACCTAAGGTATTTTAGACAAAATCGTTAGAGCAACTTTTGGCAAAATAAACACAGACTCATACATACACGGACAAGGACCTTTTTCTTAAAAGGTTTTTTTTTTTTTTTTTTTGGATACGGGTGAGCCTAAAACATATATTTCCAGGAAATCTCGGTATGGAATTTTTGGGTGGAGTGTAATACTTTCTCTATACATATGTATATAGTTGTGTAGAGAAAGTAAAAATCTAATGTGCTCCATTCACATGATGTCCATTAGCTGTTCGGTAAACAAACATTTTATTCAAAGGATTAATCTGTTATCTACATCATGCTAATCAAGATAAACATAAACAGAATTAGTCTTATTACTAGCTCCTTATAAGTAAAAGATAAATATGAAAATGCACAGGATAAAGTGATAGTCTCGTCCGTTAAAACTGATCGCTATGTGAAACAATTGAAATTCGAATCACTTTACTTTGCAGTAGTAAACAAACGAGAAACGAGAAGAAAGATATCTTCCCGTTTGAGAAAAGTTTAACAGGCTAAAATTGAAACCAACAACCTGGAATATCTTAAAAGCGGTAAAAATATTCTACAAAAATAATGTATAAGACATAAATGGTGTGCTTTAGTGAGATTTACATTTTTTTATGCAGCAGTGTCTGTACAACTCTTACGGTTTACCAGTTATACAAAAGTCATCCAGAATGAAGAGGTCTTCAGAAGCTATTCCCAGATGATTAAAGATACGTATTTCGTTTGTCACAAAAATATCTTACACATATGGTATTTTAATCAAAATCGTTAAAGGCATATTGAGGACATCAACATTTTCGAAAAATGATCAATGTAAAGGGTAGTTGAGGGTGGGGGATTTCCTTGAAAATCTTCGTGTTGCATCCTTGAAAGATGCTGAACTTAAATACCAAGTTTGGTATTTAACGGACTTTTATTTTTTGAGCAATGCTGCCCACAGACACACATACTCGCGCGCGCATATACAACCTCACAGACACACACGTGGACATTTTTCTAAAAATGCTTTTTTTGAATTCACGGGGTCCTAAAACTTGTATTTGCGGTGAAATCTTGATATCGTATTTTTGGGTGCATTACAATACCTTCCCTATACGGCACCTGAACAGAAAGTAAAAACGATTATTCTTCTATCTAATTCATGATAATAGAGATAAGCATTAATAGAAACGGTTGTATTACTTAGTTCCTTATAAGTAGAAGGGAAATAAATGAATACACTACGCTAAACCGACAGTCAAATGTTTTAAAATGTGGTTTAAATTTGTTTCTTTATGTGGACAGGAGTTACCATGTTTCTGTATGAGAAAAGTTCAAGTATTTTAAAACTGAAACCAACAATAAATAATGTCTCGAAAATAATCATTCTGTGGAAAAAATGTATATGACATAAATTGTCCTACATTTTCTGTTATGGAAGGCTTCACCTTCTCTTACAGTTTATTAGTTATACAAAATTAAAAAAAAAAACTACATCCAGAATAAAGAGGTCTTTAGAGGTTGTTCCCAGAAAATTCAAGGTATATATTTTATTTGTCATATAAATATCGTATATGTAAGAGATTTAGTCAAAATCGTTACAGCCATTTTTGAGAAAATCAAAGTTTTCGAAATTTTTTCCAGTGATTTTTTTAAAATCTTCAGAGGCTATACCCAATAAAATCCAAAATATATATTTTGTTTATCATAAATATCTTCAATATATGGCATTTTAATCAACATCGTCAGAGCCTTTTTGATAAAATCAAAATTTTCGAATTTTTTCCCATGTAAAGTGGGAATTTTCTTGAAAACCTTTATGTCGCTTCCTTAGAAGATACTAATGCTAAATACAAATGTCGGTATTTAAAGGACTTTTCGTTTCTGAGCTACGGTGCCAATATCGGTATCGCATTACTTTCTCTATACGTACTGTGAACATAATGTATACACAAAGTATTGTAATGCATACAGGAATTCGATACCGACATTTCACCGGAAATACATGGTTTGGTCCCCCTGAATAAAAAAAAAAGCATGTTTAGAAAAATGTCCGTGTGTGTGTGTGTGTCTGTCCTTGTGTGTGTGTGGGGGGGCAGCATAGCTCAAGCACGAAAAGACCGTTAAATACCAGACTTGGTATTTAAGTTTTGTGTCTTCCAAGGATGCGACACGAAGATTTTCAGAAAATCCCCCAACTCCCAACTACCCTTTACATAGAACTTTATTCGAAATTTTTGATTTTCTCAAAAATGGCTCTAACAATTTTGATTAAAATATCATATATTAAAGATATTTGCCTGACAAAATGTATATCCTGAATTTTCTGGGTATAGCCTCTGAAGACTACTTTATTCTGGATGCATTTTAAGGAATTTTTCATAACTGCTAACTTGTAAGAGTTGCTCAAAAACTTACCACACAAAAAATGTAGAGCACATTAGAACACACAAGTTATGTTATATATTGTTTTTTCGTGGAGTTGATTTTTTTTTTTAGATATTCCTTGTGTTTCGTTTCAGCTTTGAAAAACTTATACCTAGTTTTCTCATACAGGAATTTATCAACTCCTGTCCATACAAACAAAGGAACTTCAGTCACATAGCAACCAGCTTTTGACTATCATTTTGCCCTATAGTACTCCCTTATTTTGCTTCTACTTACAAGGAAGCAAGTAATAAGACTATTTCTGCTAATTTTTTTTCTCGATTAGCATGAAGTAAATAGATGAATGGGCTTTCTAACAATAATTTGTTGCAGAGATGTAGAGAAAGTCATGTGAATGGAATACTACTTTTTTGGGAGTGGAATACAATACTTGCACTATACACTTATGTACATAGTACGTGTAGAGAAAGTAATAACAACATGGCAGTTAAAAAGGAGCTCTCACTGCCGGGGCTAACCTTTCCAGACTTCTCCTTTAAATCAAGCTGTAATCTCTGACAAGCAGCGAGTATAGCATTATAAAAAGTTTCCTCCGGCGTAGGGAAGTGTGTAACTTAGCACGCCTTCCACATCGTGTAGTGGAAAACCGCCTGTTGTTTGTTTTTATTTACTCCCTATGGTAAACAGAAATTCCTTGAGTTGCATCAACGGTTGGCAATAGACATTTGAAAATATGACAGCTGCATTCAGTTAATCACTATAACATATGTGAACCTCCTTCAAAACAGCTGTCGTATTAGTTTTTATACTTTAAGAGCATCTTTGCATTTTCAACAGCTGTGGTAAGATTCTATAATAAATATGTTCCAATAGATTTCATTCCTAACCTGTTCTTGTCCTTCCTTCATTCTATGCTTTTCTTCCTTATTTCTTCCTTATTTACCCCTCCACTCTCTCTCTCTCTCTCTCTCTCTCTCTCTCTCTCTCTCTCTCTCTTTCTCTCTCCACCACTCTTACAGAACACCAATTACTAAAAACCTTGTGTATTCCATTCACATGACTTTCTCTATATCACTGCAATAAATTATTGTTAAAACTGCTTCTTATATTTACTTAATGCTAATCAAGAAAAAAAAATCTGATGTGTTCCATTCACATGGCTTTCTCTAAATCGCTATTAATCATTATTGTTAATAAGCTTATTTTTTTATTTATTTCATGCTAATTGAGAAAAATTAGCAGCAACAGTCTTATTTCTTGCTTTATTGTAAGTAGAAGCGAAATAAGGGAGTACCATAGGTTACAGTGAAAGCCAAAAGCTGGTTGCTATGTGACTGATGTTGCTTTGTTTGTATGGACAGGAGTTGACAAATTCCTGTATGAGAAAAGTATAAGTTTTTTAAAGCTGAAACCAATAACAAGGAATATCTCAAAAACGACCAACTCCACGAAAAAATGTATATAACATAAATTGTGTGTTTTAACGTGCTTTACATTTTTTGTTCTTCAAGTTTTTGTCCATCTCTTACGGTTTAGTAGTTATGAACAATTCATCCAGAATAAAGTAGTCTTCAGAGGCTATTCCCAGAAAATTCAAAATATACATTTTATTTGTCAGGTAAATAACTTTAATATACGATATTTTAATCAAAATTGTTAGAGCCATTTTTTAGAAAATCAAAATTTTAAACAAAAGTTCCATGTAAAGGGTAGTTTGGGGTGGGGGGATTTTTTCTCAAAATCTTAGTGTCGTATCCCTGGAAGATACTAAATTTAAATACCAAGTTTGGTATATTACTGACTTTTCCTTTTTGAGTTGTCGTGTTCACAGACACACGGACCTTTTTTTGAAAATACTTTTTTTGGATACAGGGGGCCCTAAAACATATATTTCCGGTATCGAATTTTTTGGTGGAGTGCAATACATTCGCTATACACTATGTATATAGTGAATATAGAGAAAGTAAAAATGGCAGAAATTGTATTTTTACCTGCTTTCTTGTAAGTAGGGTGAAAATAAGGGAATACACTAAGCTAAAACATAGTGAAATCTTTTAAAATCCGGTTGCTATGTGGTTGAAATTCGTTTCTACGCAAGGCCAGGAGTTTAAAACATTCCGTGTGAGAAAAGTATAGGTATTTTAAATCTGAAACAAATAACAAGGAATATCTCCGAAATGGTCAATTACACGAAAAAGACCTGTATGACGTAAATTGAGTGTTTAACGCGAGTTTCATTTTTTGTGTTGTAAGTTTTTGTCTATTTCTTACGGTTTACCAGTTACGCAGAATTCGCCAAAATTCGATCTGAATAAAGAGGTCTTTAGAGGACATTCCCAGAAAATTCAAGATATACGTTTTATTTTCCATATAAATATCTTAAACATGCGATATTTTAATGAAAATCGTTTTGAAAAAATCAAAATAATTTTTGCCCAAGTAAAGGTTAGTTTTCAGGTGGGGGAATTTTTATCAAAATTTCCCGTCACATCCCTGGAAGATACTAAACTTAAATACCAATTTTTTAACTAATCTTAAATACCAATTTTTTATTTTACCGACATTTTGTTTTTGAGTTTTCGTGTTCACAGACACAGGGACACACATACACACACGGACCTTTTTTCTACAGATCTGGTGTGATCCATTCACATGGCATTCTCTACATCTCTGAAACTATTTATTGTAAAAACGTATTCTTCTATTTACTTCATGCTAATTGAGAAAAAAATAGCACCAATGGTCTTATTATTTGTTTTCATATAATAAGAAGGGAAATTAGGGAGTAACATAGGTTAAAGCAATAGTCAAAAGCTAGTAGTTATGTGATTGAAGTTCCTTTTTTTGTATGGATAAGAGTTGACAAATTCCCGTATGACAGAAGTATAAATATTTTAAAGCTGAAACCAATAACAAGGAATATCAAAAAGACGATCAACTCCATGAAAAAAGTATATAACATAAATTGTGTGTTTTAACGAGTTCCATATTTTCTATCAAGTAAATTTTGTCCATGTCTTATGGTTTACCAGTTATGCAAAATCCTGCAAAATTCATACAGAATAAAGAGGATTTTAGGGGTTATTCTCAGAAAATTCAAGATATACATTTTATTTTTCGTCTAAATATCTATAATATATGGTATTTTAATCAAAATCGTTACAGCGATTTTTTAAAAAATAAGTATATTCGAAAATGTTTCATTTAAAGGGTAGTTTGGGGCAGCGGGATTCTTCTCAAAATCTTCGTGTGGCATCCCTAGAAGATATTAAACTTAAATAACAAAATTGGTATTGTTCTAGCCTTTTTATTATTATTGTTTAGTTTTTGTGTTCACAGACACACTGAACTTTTTCTAAAAACGCTTATTTTGGATACATAGTACCCTAAAATTTATATTTTCCGGCGAAATCTCGGTACCTAATATTTGGATGGAATACAATAGCTTCTCTATACACCATGTATAGCGAAAGTAAAACGCAATTTTCAATTTTTTTGCGGATTATAGTTAAAAATTCAGCCACAGTGTCTCTTAGAAAACGTAAATGGCCTGTTATTTATGGACGCTCTTTAACTGTTGCGGTTCTCAGCGTCCCATTCTATACTGGGCGAGAAAGATCACTTAATTTTACTCAGAGGCCTCTCTATCAGGCTTGAGGTTCTTTTCCGTGCCGCAAATCTACGGCAGGGAAACAACTTCCTTTCCGACGGAAACCATGCTAAGTATTTTTACGCCCGAAAAAATCCATCTTTCTCCGCCGGGTTTGAACCCGCAACCTTGGGTATATGAAGGTAGCATGGTAATGTTACATCAGGGAGGGCGACGCTTAAAAAATCTGTTGTGTTACACTCACATGATTTTCTCTAGCTGTTTTACAAACTTCATACATAAAATTCTTCTTCTTTCTGTACCTTGCTAATTGAGGTACTCATTAGCACAATGTTCTTATTATTTAGTTCCGTATAAGTAGGAACAAAATAAGGGAATACACTAGGCTAAACCAATAGTCAAATGTTTCAAAAGCTGTCGTTATGCGATTGTCATTACAAATTGGCCAGGAGTATAACAAAAGAAATAGGACACTCCAGTCTGAGAAAAGTATAAGTACTTCACAACTGAAACTAATAACAATGAATACCTCGAAAACGGTAAGCTCCACGAGATAAATGTATATGACATAACTTGAGTATTTTAACAAGACCTAAATTTGTTGTGTAGTAAGTTTTTGTCTATCTCTTACGGTTTACTAGTTATGCCAAATTAAGCAAAATTCGAATAAACAGCTCTTCAGAAGCTATTCCCCGAAAATTCAAGACATGCATTTTATTCTTTAGGTAAATATCTTTAATATATTATATTTTAATCAAAATCGTTAAGAGCCATTTTAAGAAAATCAAAATTTTCGAAAAAAGTTCCATGTAAAGGGCAGTTTGGGGTGGGGGGATTTTTCTCAAAATCTTCGTGTCCCACCCCTGATAGCTACTAAACTTAAATACCAAGTTTGGTATTTTAGCTACTTTTCGTTTTTGAGTTTTCGTGTTCATAGACACAGACACACGGACCTTTTCTGAAAATACATTTTTGGATACAGAGGGTCCTAAAACATGTATTTCCGGTAAAATCTCGGTATCGAATTTTTGGGTGGAATACAATACTTCTCTATCCCTATGTAGACAAAGTAAAACGTAAATGTATATCCAAAATATTTACCTGAAACATTTTAAACATGAGATGCGTACCTAAACATGGTGAAACAAGAACAAGGGGAGTAAAGGAGCAAAATTATGTATTGAAACGAAAATACTAAATCAGTAATTCAGAGGTAAAGCTGCCATATGAGGCAATCCCAGCGTGCGCTTTAATTTGTTTAACCATGCCCTTTGAACTCACACACGCAAAGAAGGAATAATGCATGATGGGAGACAGAGACATGCGTGCTCGCACATTGGCATTACGTGACCTGGAATGATTCCCTTAACCTCTTTCATTCATTGACATCAGTTGTGTCTCTCATTGTATTCGTTATCTCACAGTTGAGATCATCATCGCTTTGGACACCCCTCCTTGTCAAAATTAAAATGCTGCTGGTTCACTTCAACGTGAAAATGTTCACCTGAGTAGCTAGGTATTCGAGTTCTATTCCCGAGCTATAAACTGATTTACTCTGCGAAATTCCTCTTCTCAAGTAAAAGGTAGTATTAGACGTATGAAAAAAAATCTGATGTGTTTCATTCACATGACTTTCTCTACACCTGTGCAACAAATTATTGTTAAAAAACGTATGCTTATATCTACTTCACGCTAATTCAGAAAAATTAGCAGAAATACTCTTATTACTTGCTTTCTTGTAAATAGAAGCGACATAAGGTTAAAGTGATAGTCAAAACTTGGTTGCTATGTGACTGAAGTTCCTTTATTTGTATGGACAGGAGTTGACAAATTTCTGTATGAGAAAAGTATAAGTTTTTCAATGATGAAATGAAAAACCAGGAATATCTTAAAAACAATCAGCTCCACGAAAAAAAAATTATAACATAAATTGTGTGTTTTAACGTGCTCTGCATTTGTCGTGTGGTAAGTTTTTGTCCATCTCTTACGGTTTAGCATTTATGCAAAATTCTGTAAGATTCATCCAGAATAAAGCAGTCTTCAGAGGCTATTCCCAGAAAATTCAAGATATACACTTTATTTGGCAAGTAAATATCTTAAACATAAGAGATTTTAATCAAAATCATTAGAGCCAGTTTTAAGAAAATCGGAATTTTCGAAATGTTTTTCCATGTAAAGGGTAGTTTGGGTTGGGATTTTTTTTTTTTAAATCTTCGTGTTGCATCCCTGGATGATACTAAACTTAAATACCAAGTTTGCTATTTTACCGACTTTTAGTTATCGTGTTCAGAGATATGCGGACACATACACATAAACACACGGATGCTTTTCTAAGATGATTTTTTTTGGACTCAGAGAACCTTAAAATATATATATTTCTGCTCAAATTTCGGTATTGCTGAAATACGTCCTCTTTACACTATGTACATATCTAGGAATATAGAGAAAATAATAAAAATATAATGTACAATACCTATCGTTAATATCAATATAAAGATAGACTAATATAGAGCATTAAGCATGTTATAAACAAATTTAGGAAAAAACTTAAGCAAACAGAAATGAAAACGTTGTTGACTAGTTAGATGTTATACAGAATGTCATAGAAATAATACGAATTCTTTTAGTGTAGCTAAGCCTATTTCCTTCAGGTAATATTTTTACTTGGTCTATACGTATTATGTATATAGTAAATAAGAAAAGTACAAAAAAAAAGGATTTTTGGAAAAAGGACCGTGTGAGTGAGTGCGTGCGCCTCTGGGTTGTTATCTTTATTTCTGTGAACACGAAAACTTAAATAGGAAATACCGGTGAAATACCAAACTTGATCGAAGTACAGCTTCTTCCAAGGATGCGATCCGAAGTTTTTTAATAAATCCCCCCCTCTCTTGTTTTTTGCTAAAACGGATCTAACGATTTTTATTAAAATACCGTATGACAAATAAAATCTATATCTCGAATTTTCTGGGAATCGGCTCTGAAGACCTCTTCATTCTGAATGAATTTGGGATAACTGGTAAGCCGAAAGAAAGAGATAATTGCTTACTACACAAAACTTGTAGATCTCATTAAAACACACAATTTATGCCATGTACATTTTTTTCGTGAAGTTGATCATTTCCGAGATACTCCTTGCTATTATCTTCAGTTATAAAACACTTAAAAACGTTTCTCATAAGGGAATACATATGTTAACTCTAGGCCATACAAAGAAACGAATTTCAATCACTTAGCAACCAGCTTTCAAATGATTTGACTATCTCTTTAGCCAGCGCATTCCTTTATTTCGCTTCTACTTACAAGGAAGCAAGCAATAAGACCATTTCTGTTATGTTTATCTCGATTAGCATAAATTAGATAAAATATACGTTTTTTAACAGTGATCTGTTACAAAGATGTACAGAAAACTATGTCAGAGCATGTCAGATTTTTATTTTCTTTATATGTAATATGCACGAGGGTGGTCTGAAAAGATCTCGGCCTGATAGGAAAAAAGATAATTCATGTTTTCAAAGTAGTTTTATTTTTCAACATAATCTCCTCTAATATCAATACATTTTGTCCACCGCTGTTCCAATGCCATTAACCCCTCTCTGTAGTGTTCCTCTGGAAGTCTTGCAAAGTACCCATTTACAACCGTAATTGCTTCTTCATTGGGCGAAAAGCGCCTAACAGCGAGCAATTTCTTTAGTTTTGGAAACAGATGGAAGCCCGAGGGAGCCAAATCTTGGGAATAGGGTGAATGTTCCAGCACTTCATAGTGCAGATCTCTTAATTTCCCTATTGCCAAAACACTTGTGGGCAGGTGCCTTTTTTTTAACCCGGGTCCGAATGTTTGCAATCAGTTTGGTTAGAAGTTGAGAGTAGTATTCTCTAGTAACGTTTTTACCTATTTCGAGATAGTCAATCAACAAAATTGCTTTGGCATCCCAAAACACTGACGCTATGATCTTGGCATCATCCTCGCCTTCTTTGGAACTGAAGAACCTGCTTCCGTTCATTGCCTCGACTGCTGCTTGGATTCAGGTGTGTAGCGGTGAATCCATGTTTCATCCATTGTGACGTATCAGCGCAAAAAGTCACTTCTGCTCTTCTGAAAATGCGCCAAACACATTTCAGAAAGTGTCGTGCGAATACGTCTGTTATCTACAGTGAGGATACGTGGCACCCAACTTGCGCAAAGCTTTTTCATGTTTAATTCCCGATGCAAGATGTGATCCTTTGAAATTCCAAGAGCATTAGCAATTTTACACATCTTTGTACGACGATCTTCCAAAATCATGTCGTACACTTTTTCAATGATTACCGATGTGGTTACAGTTTTTGGACGTTCTTCGCGTGGATCGTCTTGGACACTTGCACGACCACGTTTACAATCGGCCGCCCATTTCTTCACAGTGGAAACTGAAGGTGAAGAGTCTCCATACACATTTACAATCCGCAAATGAATTTCTGTAGGTGGTAATTCTTTTACGAAGAATTTTAACACAGTACGATACTCAAATTTCTCCATTTTCAAAGCAATGCGCACTTCCACTTCCACTATTGCCTAGGAAGACTTGTTATTTTACATAGAATCTATTGTATCAACGTAAGGGAAAAAACTCATGTAAGTAGTGCCACGATCTTTGGGTGAGGTTGAGAACTTTTCAGACCATCCACGTACATAGTATATACAGGAAGTATTTTATTTCACCTAATAATGAGATACCCAGGTTTCAGCGGAAATACATATTTAGTACCCCCTGAATCAAAAAAAAAAAAAAAAGTATTTTTTAGACAGCGTACGTGTGTATATGTGACTGGGTAGCAAGCTTAAAAATGAAAAAATCAATTAACACCAAACTTGATTTTTAAGTTCATTATCTCCCCCAACTACCTTTTATATGGAAAAATTTCGAAAATTTTGATTTTCTCAATAATGGCTGTGACAATTTTGTTTAAAATCTTACATTTAAGATATTTACATGAAAAATATCTTGAATTTTCTGGCAATATCCTCAGAAGGCCTATGTATTCAGGATTATTTCTTTTTAATTTTGCTTAACTGGTAAACCGTAAGAGCTAGACAAAAACCGTCACCCTCCATCATGTAATGGTTACCGTGCTAGCTTCATATACCCAAGGTCGCGGGTTTAAATCCGGCGGAGGACGATAGATTTTTTGGGCGTAAAAATCCTTAGAATGGCTTCCTTCCGAAGGGAGGTAAAACCGTTGGACCCGTGTTGTAGATTTACGGCACGTAAAAGAACTTCAAGCCTAATAAAATAAACATCTGAGCAAAATTAAGCGGTCTTTCACGCCCAGTATAGAATGGTACGTTGAGAACCACAGCAGTTAAAGAGTGTCCATAAATAAAACTGCATTTATTTAGACAAAAACCTACTACACGACAAAATGCAAAGCTCCTTAAAACACACAATTTATGTCATATACAACTTTTCGTGGAGTTGACCATTTCCGAGATATTTCTTGCTATTGGCTTCAGTTTTAAAATACACACATTTCTCATCAGGGAATAGGTATGTCAACTTCTATGGATACAAAGAAATGAATCACATAGCAACCAGGTTTTAAATGATTTGAGTAAGTAATCAGACCATTTCTATTGATGTTTATTTCGATTAGCATGAGGTAGATAAGAATAAGCTTTTAAACCGTGATTTGTTACAAAGATGTACAGAAAGTCATGAGAAAGGAACACATCAGATTTTTTCTCTTTAGAAGGAGCAAAGTAATAAACCCATTTTTACTTTCTCTATACGCACTATGTATGCAGTGTATAGAGAAAGTATTGCACTCCACCCAAAAATTCGATACCGAGATTTCACCGGAAATATATGTTTTAGGATCCCCAATATCCAAAAAAAGCATTTTCACAAAAAGGTCCGTGTGTGCGTGTGTGTCCGTATGTCCGTGTGTCTGTGAACACGATAACTCAAAAACGAAAAGTCGTAATATACCAAACTTGGTATTTAAGTTTAGTATTTTCCAGGTATGCGACACGAAGATTTTGAGAAAAATCCTCCCACCCCCAACTACCCTTTACATGGAACCTTTTTCGAAAATTTTGATTTTCTCAAAAATGGCTCTAACGATTTTGATTAAAATTTCGTATATTAAACATATTTACCTGACAAATAAAATGTATGTCTTGAATTTTCTGGGAATAGCCTCTGAAGAGTAGTTTATTCGGGATGCATTTTACTGAATTTTGAATAACTGTTAAACCGTATGAGATGGGCAAAAACTTACTGCACAAAAAATGTAGAGCATATTAAAACACGCAATTTATGCTGTATACATTTTTTTCAGGGAGTTCGTCGTTTTTGAGACATTCCTTATTTTTGGTTTCTGCTATGAAAAACGTATACTTTTCTCATACAGGAACATGTCAACTAAACAAAGGAACTTCATTGACATAGCAACCAGCTTTTTACTATCACTTTAACCTATGGTACTCCCTTATTTCGCTTCTGTTTACAAGGAAGCGAGTAATAAGACTATTTCTGCTAATTTTTTCTGATTAGCATGAAGTAAATAGAATTATAAGCTTTTTAAGAATAATTTGTTGCAGGTATACAGAGAAAGTCATGTGAATGGTACACATCAGATATTTTTTTCGCTAACCAAAAGCATACCCCATAATTGGGCTGCTACATCTCTGGAATTCCACATTCACGTGTAACAAGATACTAACAGTGAATTTGTGGCATTATATTTGCTGTGTCTTACTAATGCCAAGCAAACTGAGCAGTCTATTCACATGAAATGCTTTGAAACTATACTCATCACGTGTAGCTGAATGATGTCGCATGAATACTCTCTCTCTCTAATGCATACAAAACATTCCTGGTAGGCACGTACGTGTTGTTCAAAGGGAGGTACTTTTGTATCCGGACAAGAGGTCTGTGTAGATATTACTTACACAACAGCGTCACAAGTCTTAATGAGTTGTGCACATGAACACTGCTGAGAATTGCTCAGGAACTGCTGGTCCATCTGCCCCGTGTTTCACGTATGCAGATATCCCTCCGTGCGTCAAAAGAGTTGCAGACCTCAACGGGGCTAGATTGCTGAAAAAACCAGCTCACAGTCTCCGTTAATAACGCAAGTGGGGTAAATCAGCCACGCCCCTCTTAGCGGTTTTAATTTTTACTTTCTCTACATGTACCAGGCACATAGAGTATAGAGAAGGTATTTAATGCATCCAAAAATTCGATACCGAGATTTTATGGGAAATATATGTTTAGAGACCTCCAAAACAAGCATTTTTAGAAAAATGTCCGTGAATGTCTGTCTGTCAGTTTGTATGTGTCTATCGGCAGCATAGCTCAAAAACGAAGAGACTGTTAAATACCAAACTTGGTATTTACGTTCAGTATCTTACAAGGATGCGACACCAAGATTTTCGAGAAAATACACCCACTACCAACTACCCTTTACATGGAACATTTTTCGAAAATGTTGATTTTCTCAAAAATGGTTAACGATTTTGATTAAAATCTCCGATATTTAAGATATCTAAATGAAAATTAAAATGTATAGGTATTTTGAATTTGCTGGGAATAGTCTCTGAAGACCTCTTTATTCTAGATGAATTTGCTGGGAATAGTCTCTGAAGACCTCTTTATTCTAGATGAATTTGCTGGGAATAGTCTCTGAAGACCTCTTTATTCTAGATGAATTTGCTGGGAATAGTCTCTGAAGACCTCTTTATTCTAGATGAATTTGCTGGGAATAGTCTCTGAAGACCTCTTTATTCTAGATGAATTTGCTGGGAATAGTCTCTGAAGACCTCTTTATTCTAGATGAATTTGCTGGGAATAGTCTCTGAAGACCTCTTTATTCTAGATGAATTTGCTGGGAATAGTCTCTGAAGACCTCTTTATTCTAGATGAATTTGCTGGGAATAGTCTCTGAAGACCTCTTTATTCTAGATGAATTTTATAGAGTTTTGAATAGCTGATACACCGTAAGAGACACAAAAATCTAGAGCTCGTTAAAACGCACAATTCATGTCATGTAAGTGTTTTACTTTCTCTACACGTAATATGTACAAAAAGTATAGTGTAGGTATTTAATGAACCCAAAAACTCGATACCGATATTTCATCGAAAGTATATGTTTTGACACCTGCTGAATCCAAAAAACAAAAGCATTTTTAGAAAAATGTCCGTGTGTCTCTATCTGTCAGTGTGTGTACCTTTGGGCAGCATAGCTCAAAAACAACAAGTCCACTAAATATCAAACTTGGTATTTAAGTTTAGTATCTTCCAAGGATGTGACACGGGGATTTTTAAAAATCTTCCCCCAGTTCCAGCTACCCTTTACATTGAAATATTTTCGAAAATTTTTCAGTTTCTGAAAAATGCCTATTACGATTTTGATTAAAATAACGTATATTAAAGATATTTACATGACAAATAAAATCTTGAATCGTCTGTAAGAGATAAAACCTTCCTGTAAATATACTACTCGTTAGAACACATTTCTGTTTTATAATTGTTTCTGGAGTTGATGGTTATTTCTATATTCCTTGTTATTTGTTTCAGTTTTACAATTCTTATACTTTTCCTATACGGGACTCTGTCAATTCCTGGCCATACATATAGAGGAACTTCAATCAGTGATTAAAGATTTTACCATCGCTCTAGCCTATGGTACTCCCTTATTTCCCTTCTACTTATAAGGAAGTAAGTAATAAGACCATTTATGATGGTTACTTTCTCTACACGTACCCAAAAATTCGATACCGATATGTCACCGGAAATACATGTTTTGGGACCCCTTAATCTAAAAAAAAAAGTATATTGTATGCATATACAGGCTGTTAATGAACTACACTAAAATATTTTCACTGAACATGAACATTACTTAAATAAGTAATTTGAGATAGGAGACTTATGGCCTGTTTATTGAAATGTGGAAATAACGGCTATAAGTTTGCCAAGTGCCAGTACGCCACTGGCTAATTTATCAAACATTCGAGAACATAACACGAAAAATGAAGGAACGTATTACAGCGTACCTCTCTAGGGTAGTGGTTATGATAATGGGTTTCAAGTGAAAGATAGTTTCCGAGTTCGGGTCTCATTCACGTATGGTGGCACTTCGTCTGGAGTGAAAAAAATAATAATAAAAAGCATTTATCATATGGCAGGAATCGAACTCATGACCTTTGGGATAGCACCTTCCCCCGTTACGCATAAAGCCAACAAAGCAGTTGTAAAAACGTCTTCAGAGTAGGCTACCTTAAGAACGTTATTGATTGTTCAATGTCGCACTGTCAAGTGATTAGTTCGAGATTTTACAGATTTTTGCGACAAATCTTGAGAACGCTAGTAAAGAGCTGCTAAAAATCGATATTTCTATACTCGGGCAGCAGTTTTAAAGACATTCTAAGCCATTTTTCCAACCTGCTTTGCTTTAACACTGACTTATCAGCACCTGATACCCACACGTTTAACGCTATGTAGTTGCGTTATGTTTATCCGAGGACCAGGCATCGCCGATCTCAAATTACTTATATCAGTCACGTGCACAATCTCGCAAATTATTTCGGTGTAGTTCATTAACATCCAGTGTATATCTAGGGTCGGCTGATAAGTCTTGGGCCTCTCAATGAAAACAGCATTTATTATTACTTTTTTTTTTGCTTTATTTCTCAAAATAATTGCCAAAAAGGCTAATGCATTTGTAATATCGATGTTCTAATTTAATTAAACCATCTCTGTAGTGCGATTTATCATGGTCCTCAAAATAGCTGTTTACCGCATCAATGACTTCGTTGCTGAGAAATCTTTGTCCTCCAAGAAATTTGTTGAGGTTCGGGAACAGTGGCAGTAACTGGGTGCTAGATTGGCGAATAGGGTGGATGTTCAAGCAAGTATAACTTTAGTTCGCACATTTTCCCATTGCAATGACTGAACGATAAGTCGGAGCATTGTCGTGATCAAACAATACTTTTTTGTTGTTGCCAAATGTTCTTTTTCTATTCACCTCATCACTCAAACGTTGCAGTAAGCTTGTGTAGTAGTCACCAGTGATATTTTTACCCTTTTCCAAGTAATCAATAAAACTAATTCCCTGTGCATCCCAGAAAACATTCGCCATAATCTTGTTAGCTGATAGAATTGACTTTGCCTTTTTTGGAGTTGATTCATCTGGCGCAATCCACTGTTATGACTATGACCTACTTTCTGGAGTGTAATGATGTATCAAAGTTTCATCCATGGTAATAAGCCATCTCAAACATTCACTGGGAGTATTACGGTAGATCTCCACAATTTTAACAGAAACAGTTTTTCTTTGCAACTTTTGATCAGGTGTCAACAAACGCGGCACCCATCTTGAAAAGACCTTGTGAAAGCCCAAAACATTACTCAAAATATTACCTGTAGGTTCTTTTGATATGTTTACAGTCTCTACTATCTCAAGCAACTTTGATCTGCGGCCTTCCTGTAATAAACGATTAATTTTTTTAATGATCTCTGGAGTTGTCACTTCTACAGGACGTCCAGAAGAAGGCTCATCACTAGTGCTCGTGCGTCCCATTTTAAACTCTGCAACCCACATTTTAATCACTGAATATAAAGGGGCACAGACTGTCAATCTACTGTCCATTTCCTCCTCGATTTCTTTAGTCATTAGCTGTAAATGAACATATATTGTTGACATAGTTGTTGACCGTTATTGAATTTCCAGTTTAGGAAAGATGTGGCTTTGATTTTATTATTTCTCGGTACAACTAAATAGGGTATTTCCATTTCCACTGAATTAGTTTTTATCTTTGATCAGTAGACAATATTTTATGCGTAGCCTCTTAAGCAGTTTTTAGTTCAGGTCACGTGAATACCATTGGAAGCTTCAAAGAAAACCACTCCAACCCTCGTTATTGGCAGTGGCTGATAATTAACACACCGACACGTAACGAACCGGATTTCAAGCACAAACCAAAATAAAACATTGGCCTGATAATAAAACAGAGCATTCGGTTCTTGAAGTCCTACTCAGTTGCCAGACTGTGCAAATAATTTATTCAATAATGTTCTATTATCTCTGTTACCTTTCAAGATAGATGTAAGTGTTACTGGAGTTTACTATGCGTAAAATTTGAATCTCCCAGCACGCGAAATCTGCACACTCTAACACTCTGTATATCAGCCTTTAAGAAACAAGGATAAAGTAATGTCACCTCACTGGTCATGTGAACGCACACTGCCATCTATCTCCATAACGCCTTTAGCTTTCAATCCTTCAAACGTTACCCCATCTGCTTTCTCTAATACTATTTTCGTAGTCAAACAATTCTAAATTCAATTTACTATTTCCTTCATCATGTGGCTTACATCAGCAGGTACTTTTATCATGACTGGTGAGTAGGTAGAGCCGCAAATATGAAGTACTGCTACGTCATTGGTTGCAGGAATAGCAACACATACCATCGAATTCGGCGTAAGTTCTTTTAAAACATGTTTGTATCTCTCGTAGATATGGATATAGTCTTAAGGGGCTATATTCGAAGCGAAAAGTTGCATGAAATTTGAGCGAAGAATAAGCTCACTCCAAGATGGGATTGCAGCTGTTTACAGTGCTATAAAACAATAACAATATTCTTCATTCCCGAGCGACCGCCATGCTCTTATCGCTATTGTGGACATAAACAGCAAAGAGAAAAGTAAATCTGAGTTTCTACCTCTGCATTCAGTAATAGATCTGAACTTCTACACCTACATTCAGTGGCGGAACTGAACTTCTACCTCTACATTCAATAATGGATCTGAACTGGTGAACCTAAACTTCTACCTCTACATTCAGTGGCGGACCTGAACGTCTGTTTCTTCATTCAGTGGCGAACCTGAACTTATACCTCTACACTCAGTGGTGGATCTGAACACCTACCTCTACATTCATTGGCGGACCTGAACTTCTATTTCTACATTCAGTGGTAGATCTGAATTTCCAACTCTACATTCAGTGGTGGATCTCAACTATCCCTACATTCAGTGGCGGACCTGAACTTCTATCTCTACATTCAGTGGCGGACCTGAACTTCTAACTCTATATCCAGTGGTGAATCGGAACTTCTATCTCTGCATTCAGTGGCGGACCTGAACGTATATCTCTACATTCAGTGGCGGACCTGAACTTCTAACTCTACATTCAGTGGTGGATAGGAACTTCTATCTCTACATTCAAAGGCGGGCCTGAACTTCTACCTCTATATCCAGTGGTGAATCGGAACTTCTATCTCTGCATTCAGTGGTGGATCTGAACGGTTACATTTATATTCAGTGTTAAAAATAGAACATTTATCGCACATTGTTATACAATTACAACACTCCAACTTTGGTTTACGCGTCCACGGCCTCATTTAAGTAGGCTATGACTCTGAAAGCTCGTATTGATCCATAAAATGGCGCATTATTTGAATATCATGAACATGGAATCTACTGAACCAGACAAAATTATGCAAGCAGCGGAGAGAGCAAAATTACTACCCTGCCTCCGTTGTATAGAATGTTTTCGTTCTGTACGAGTAAGTCGTTGTGTCAGCACTGATGCTAAGCAAGCAACAACTTAAGCATGAACTCCGTGAAATAGGTAAAACAATCTATTTGTAATTGTAATATGTCTATAAATGTTGAGAACTGCCTAAAAATAGTGTATACTTTTATACTGTACTCCGCCTACGGCCTCATTTTTGCAAGCTTCCTACTCACAATATAAAACAATTTTTACCACTTATATCATAAATAATTATTTTCTGTTATAATAAATGAGAACTGACTTTTGACTGAGGTTTTTCTTCTAGGTTTGTAAATACGGATATTCAACATGCATCTTTAAGCATCTTTGTAGTCGGTTCTACGCGATAAGGGTAGGTGCTGTTGATAGTATGTTACAAAAGTTTCTATTTTTACTTTCTCTAGCCCCGTATGTACAATGTACATTGGGATAGAGAAGTATTGCATTCCACCCAAAAATTCGATGTCGTGATTTCACCGGAAGTACATGTTTTAGGACCCCCTTAATACAAAAAAAGCATTTCCAGAAAAAGGTCCGTGTATGTGTCCGTGTGTCTGTGAACACGATAACTCAAAAACGAAAAGTCGCTAAAATACCAAACTTAGTATTTAAGTTCAGTATCTTCCAGGGATGCGACATGATTTTGAGAAAAATCCCCCTCCCCAAACTACCCTTTACATGGAACTTTTTTCGAAAATTTTGATTTTATTAAAAATGGCTAACGATTTTGATTAAAAGATCGTATATTAAAGATATTTACCTGACAAATAAAATGTATATCTTAACTTTTCTGGGAATAGCTTCTAAAGACCTGTTTATTCTGGATGAATTTTGCTTAATTTGGCATAACTAATAAACCGTAAGAGATAGACAAAACTTACTGTACAAAAATGTAGGCCCTGTTAAAATACACAATTTACGTCATATACATTTTTTTCGTGGAGCTTACCGTTTTCGAGGTATTCATTGTTATTAGTTTCAGTTGTGTAGTACTTATACTTTTCCCAGACGGGAGTGTCCGTTTTTCTTTTGTTCTACTCCTGTCCAGAAATAGGAGCGATTTGTAATAACAATCGCATAACGACAGCTTTTAAAACATTTGACTATCGATTTAGCCTAGTGTATTCCCTTATTTTTTCCCTACTTATAAGGAACTAAGTAATAACAACATTGTGCTGAATACCTCGATTAACAAGGTGCAGAAAGAAGAATAATCTAATGTTAGACGTTTGTAGAACGGCTAGAGAAGGTCATGTGAGTGTAACACTTTTTAGTTGTCCTTACACAGCATAAGTTATGGAGACGCCACGAAACTGGGGCAGAGCATTCCAAAGAGACTTGTTTGGCCTTTGAGCTTCGAACGCCAACAATAGTAGGGAGAGATGAGACGAGACACCGCAATGGTGACACCAAATCCTGGAGGAAACGTGCGCAAGCATGGAGGAGTCCCATAACGTTTCCAGATCAAACGTATCCGCCCCCGCTCAAAGCCCCTTACTGTCGAAGGTCTTTTGAATTGGGAGCCTGCTTCAAGAGCACCCGGAGTCAGATCGGTGTGCCACGAAGAACCCTCAAAAAGCGCACTGCCATCGCAGGGCCTGGGTTTTGACGGATGATGCCAGCGCGGTAGACACGCGTTTTAAATGTCTAGCAACGTTCCTTTTACACTAAGGCTTTAGTTTATTTTACTTCTAGTGGCGGCAGGTATGCATTTTTATAAGTTTTAGTATATTTTCCTTCGAATGAGGATTTAGTTTATGCTATGTTTATCACTTTTTAACCCCATTACGCGCTTTGATTTTACACACTCTTTTCTTTCAGATTTTAGCAATGTGTGTGCGCGTTTTTTTTACACTCAATTTTATGACTCATTTTAGCTTTTATTTTATTGTTGCTTGATTTTGTATTGCTTTTTATCACTTGTCTTTTGGCAAGAATGGTTCTATAAAGACCTTTCGTTTCAGCGTCCTTAAACACAGCCAATCAATCACCGCCCAGCCTCAACACGCCGAACATCTTAATCTGGTCCTTAACTCTGAAACAGATGGCAATGAGGAAATTAGGGACAGAAAAGTCATAGTAACAGAGGAACCATCTGATATTCGTCTACTGGCCCGGGAAAACTACCAACAACTCTGGTAAATAGGGGAAAATTTGTATTATTTTGATAGTGTGTACCGCCCGTTTTTACTAATATGGCACCGCAGGTGATGTCATTGATGATACATGAAATGCCATGGTGGGGAAACGGAAAACACGGAGAAAATCCGCCCCTGAGCCGCTTTATCCACCACAAATCCCACATACAGTGGCCTCGGATAAATTTCGAGCCGCCTTGGTGACAAGCGAGTGGTGTAACCACTCGGCTATATATTCTCTAATTATTTGAAAGCACTGTTTTATTTAATGTGAGCTTTAAACTTTCTGTTTACATATTTCCTTTTGAGAAATATTTAAATGCCTGAACATTCTATTATTTCTGTTATACAAATGCTATTTCTATTATAATAAATGAGAGTCGAGTTTGGTTGAGGCTTTACTTCAACATTTGTAAGCAGGAGTTCACAAATTCAGTATCAATCCTTTTTGTGTTTGATTCTGCGTGAGATGAGGTACCAGATAAAGACAGCACGTTACAAATGTCTGTATTTTGTAGTTGTTCTTAGACAGCAAAAGTAAAGGAGGGGTTCCCGAAAACGTGGCAGGGCATATATCGCCCAATGAGACTCTTTGAGCTTCGAACACGACAACTGGTAAGGAGAGGTGAGACACCTCAATGGTGAACAAATCCTGGATGGGTTGCATAACGTTTCCAGATCGAACGTATCCGGCTCCGCTCAACTTTATAAGGTACCCTGAATTGGGAGCCTGCTCCGAGAGCTCCCGGAGTCAAATCGGTGAGCAGTCCGACTGACGCCAAAGAGAATCCCTCACAAAGCACTGCCCAGCCTGGCGTTTTGTGGATGATGCCGCGGTAAACAAGCTTTTTAAATTTCTAACAAACGTTCCTTTAACGCTAAGGATTCAACTTTTTTTTACTTCTTGTGACGGCAGGTGTGTTTTTTATTAGTTTTAATACTTTTAACTTCGAATGTGGATTTAGTTTTAGCTATTTTTTATCCCTTTTCAACCCCATTGCGCGCTTTAAATTTATACACTCTTTTCTTTCAGTTTTAGCAATGGGTAGGTTTTTACACTCGTGGTTATGACGCACTTTAGCTTTTTATATTGCTTTTTATCACTTGTCTTTTGTCGAGAAGGGTTCTATAAAGGCGCTTAAGAACCGTTCTTTTTAGCGACCTTTAAACACCGCCAATCAATGACCGGCCAGCCTCAACATGCCGAACACCGCAATCTGGTCCTTAACAGTGAAACAGATGGAAACTATGATGGTAATGATGAAATTAGCGACAGAAAAGTCGTAGTAACAGAGGAACCATCCACTATTCGTCTACTGGTCCGGGAAAACCACGAACAACTCTGGTGAGTGTGTGCGGTCGACGGGGATGAACCCAGGACCTTCCGAGTGCGAGCCTCACACATGTGAAGGAGCCATCAGGGTATATTATTATTATTATTATTAAGTGCGAATGATTGAGCAAAGTACTTACTTTCACTCTTTCTGCGCGCTTCATATAACTAAACTGATTTTCTTCTAGATAGACGGAATGTTTTAGCAAACTTTGCCACTTATTTGCCCTTATTCTGCATTCAATTAACCTCAGTCAGTTCAAAGTAATCAGTTCAGCTCAGGAACAAAAGGCTTATTTAACAATCATTTTACAAATAAGATCACTAGCAGCTGATCGACATACATAGGCAATTGAAAGCCCAAGGGGATTACTGGCATTGCTTTTTGCAATTACTTTTTACTGATATTCGCACAGAGAAAGCTTTATGACGCAACCTTGGATATTCTGTACAACATTGATTACATTTACACTGTAAGGCACACATGGTATGAGTGTCTAGAGAACGCATTGCATTCAACCCAAAATTCTATACTGATATTTCACCGGAAATACATGTTTTAAGGTCTCCTTTATAAAAAAAATCTGAAAAAGTTGGTATTTAAGTTTAGTATTTTCCACGGATGCGATGCGCTTATTTTGAGAAAAATCCCCCAACCCCAAACTATCCTTTACATGGAAAAACTTTCGAAAATTTCGATTTTCTCAAAAATGGCTCTAACGATTTTGATTAAAACACCGTATATTATAGATATTTACATGACAAACAAAATGTATATCTTGAATTTGTTGGGAATAGCCTTAGAAGACTTGTTCGTTCTGGACAATTCTTTTATGACTTTTGTATAACTAGTAAGCCGTAAGAGATAGACAATAACTTAGTATACAAAAAAATGCCAATCACGTTAAAACATACTATTTATGTCATATACTTTTTTCGTGGAATTAACCATTTCTGAGATATCCCTTGTTATCTGTTTCTCACGCGGAACGTTAGAAACGGATATAAACCCAATGGCAACTAGCTTTTAAAAGCTTTGACTATCACTCTAGCTTTGTGTATTCCCTTATTTTCATTCCCCTTACGAAGAAGCAAGTAATTAAGACGATTTCTGCTAATGTTTATCTTGATTAGCATAAGTAGACAGAAAAATATATATGCTTTTTAACAATAACGTGTTACAGATGTAGAGAACGTCATGTGAATGGAGCACATCAGATTTTTACTTTCTCTACACGTACTATTTACACAGTGCATAGAGTGTAAATTGCAACCAAAAATGTATGTTTTGGGACCCCTGAGATCAAAAAAGTACTTTTAGAAAAACGTGTGAGTGAGTGTGTGTGTGTGTGTGTATGTGGGGGGGGGGACAGCATAGCTCAAAAACTAAAATACGTTAAGTTCCAAACTTGGTGTTTACGTTAATTATCTTCCAAGGATGCGACACGAAGGCTTTCAAAATATATATATATACCCTACCCACTGCCAAACTGCCCTTTACGTGGAAAAAGTTTTGAAACTCTATTTTCCTCAAAAATGGCTCTAACGTTTTTGATTAAAATACCGAATATTCGAGATATTCATGTGACAAACAAAATGTGTATCTTGTATTTTCTGGGAATAGCTTTTGAAGTCATTCCTTCTGGACAATTTTTTTGGAAATTTGCATAACTAGAAAACCGTAAGGGATAGACATAAACTTACTACACAAACATATAGATCGGGTTAAAACACACGATTTATGTTATATGCAGTTTTCTTGTAGATTTGACCATTCCCAAGATATTCCTTGTTATTGGTTTCAATTTTAAAAGTTTTTTTTTTCAGATAGGAGGTGTCCGTTTTTCTTTTGTTCTATTCCTGGCCAAGCAAAGAAGCGAATTGTAATGACAATCACATAACGACAGCTTTTAAAACATTTGCCTATCGCTTTAGCCTACTGCATTCCTTCAGTTCCCTTCTACTTAAAAGGAACTAAGTAACAAGTATATTCTCTAATGCAGCTCGATTAGCATGGTTTAGGAGACGAATAATCTTCTGTAAGAAGTTTTTTTATAAAACAGCTAGAGAAAGTCATGTGAGTGTAACACATCAGAGTTTATTTTTCACTGTAAAGGCTTGCTTTCCTCCAATCTAAAAAGTGACTGAACTCAGCTAGAACTTAAAACTGAAAAGTTATATTCAGTTTTGAGTTCAGTTGTGCTTTCCTAGAAAATTGAACTCAAAACTGCACATCATTAAAATGGCTGAAGAAAGGTTGAGAAGGTCGCATGGCAGTGAAGAAAGAGAATTGGAGTTGGATACTTTGAGGTTTTTTTGGTCGATGAATTAACAGATAATACTGACAATGAACAAAGTTGTAGGAAACGTTGTGAGGTGCATCCCATGCTTGCTAATCGTAGGTCAGAGGGTGCCTATGAGGTTTTGGTTAGGAGGCATCTGAAGGACAATGAAACTAAGATGATGCTGGAATATTTTTGAAGAGCAGCTTAATATTCCTGGTCCAGAAACTGACCTAGTACAACAGCATGTCATTCTAGGTGATGAAGACTTTACTCTACACAGTCACTGTATGGCAAGAAATATGCTATACATAATTATTACAGACACAGCATTTTCCCAACTCCTTACTAATCTTCTCTATTTTTCTACACTCGCATGTTTTGCGTTGTATAAAAGTTCGTTTTGACGAACAAAGACAATTATTCTTTGTTCTTGAATTCGCTTTTCACTCATTAGGTACAAATATTTAAACCAAATTACAAACAAATACTGCAACTAACCTCACTTATGCTATCTCGTCGTCCAAAGTTCAACTGAACTGAACTGCAAGAACGACTTCCATCTTAATTTTCGCCGCCTAGATTTCTAGTGGAAAACTTAAAATGACTAGTGACAAACGAGAAAGGAGAGATTGAGTTGTCAGTTCAGTTCAGTTTCGCTACATTCTCGGCCGGAGGGAAGCACTTCCATAATAGACAATGGCACAGTTCACAAGATCCGAATTAAAATATATGAAGTTAGTTTTCAGATTGAAGGAAAGCGAGCCTTTAGTGTTGTAGCCGACAAAGTGCTGTTTGGCAACACCACCTAAAGTGAAAGCCTTACATGAAACATTAGCACATGGTGTGACGCCACACTCTTTGGGCGTTGTGATACAGCAAGCACCTGTTTGATTTGTGTACAATTGTGGGAATGTTTTGTATTAGTAGTTTTAAGTTATATTAAATTTTAAAGGTATGCTGCCCAGGAAGTAGTCCAGCAAACTGCGTCGCCTACGTCGTTGAAGTGCTAGCCTCATATACCCAAGGTCGTGGGCTCAAACCCGGCGGAGGAAGTTGCATTGTTTTCGGGAGTAAAAAACCTAGGTTGGCTTCCTTCGGAAGGGAAGTAAAGTCCCGTGTCGTAGATTTACGACACATAAAAGAACCTCGTCTGATAAAGAGTCCTCTGAGCAAAATGTAGCTGTCTTTCACGCCCAGCATAGAATGGGACCCTTAGAACCACAGTAGTTCAGAGTGTCCATAAATACCATAGACGTATTTTTTTTTTCAAAGTCCGATAGGCTGTAAATAAAAAACAAGTTCACAGAAAACAATAATTCTTTACTAAAAGTTTTGTACACTTACGGTTAGTTTTCAACATAATCACCGAAAAGATTGAGACATCTATCGCACAAGCTTTGCAATACTCGCTTCAAAAAATGTTGCCGCCAATGATGCACCCCGGAACCACTAGCAATGCAGCTGTTTACTGTGAAACTTTACGACGTTTGTGGAGAGCCATTCAAAACAAACGAAGAGGAATGCTGACTTCAGGAATTGTGTTGATCCATGTCAACGCTCGTCCACACATTGCTGGCACTACCCATCGGCTCCTTGAACAATTTCAATGGGATATTATCGATCATCCGCCGTACAGTTCTGACCTGGCACTCAGCGACTTTCACCTTCTCCCTGAACTGAAGACGTGCCTAGGAGGGCAGCACGTTCAAACCAACAAAGATCTTCAAAACAACGTCAATGTTTATTTGAAATCATTGGCGGCAACATTTTTTGAAGCGGGTATTGCAAAGCTTGTGCACAGATACGACAAATGTCTCAAACTTTTCGGTGATTATGTTGAAAAGTAGCCATAAGTGTATAAAACTTTTAGTAATAAAATACTTGTTTTCTATGAACTTGTCTTTTATTTATAGCCTATCGGAGGACGAAAAAAACGACCCTCGTAAACCTCCATTTCTATTTCCACCAAACTGCAATGGTAGGCGAACTGTACACATATAAGACAGTTTACTTTCCTTTCCTGAAGATTAAAATCTGAAATCAAAATGGAAATAATTCCAAGGTATGTAATATGAGTATATCCCTTTTAAAATATTTACTTTATGTACATAGTACGTGGTATGTAGCTGGAGAAAGTATTGCACTCTAATAAAAAATTCTGTACCAAGATTTCATCGAAAATAAAATTTTAGGGTCCCGTGTATCAAAAAAAAAACATTTTTAGAAAAAGTTCCGCGCGTGTATGTGTATCACTGTGTCCATGAGTCCGTGTGTCTGTGAACCCGATAACTGAAATGTGAAAACTTGTCAAATACCAAACTTGGCATTTAATTTTAGAATCTTCCAAGGATGCCGCATGATGTTTTTACTTTCTTCATACGCGCTATGTACATAGTGTATAGAGAAAGTATTGCACTCCACCAAAAATTCGATACCGAGATTTCACCGGAAATATATGTTTTAGGGCGAGTTTTAAGAAAATCAAAATTTTCGAAAAATAGTTCCATGTAAAGGGTAGTTGGGTTGAGGGGGTTTTCTTGAAAATCTTCGTGTCGCATCCTTGGAAGATACTAAACTTATATACCAAGTTTGGCATTTAACGGTCTTTTCATGTTTGAGCTATGCTGTCCACAGACACACACACACACGGACCTTTTTTGAAAATGCTTTTTTTGGATTATGGGGGGACCCAAAACATGTATTTCCGGTGAAATCTTGGTATCGAATTTTTGGGTGGAATGCAATACTTTCTCTATGCACTATGTTCATAGTACGTGTAGAGAAAGTAAAAATTAAACTGAACTGGAAACCGTAATTCTGAAATAGCACAAAGAGTGTAAAATAATTGGACCGATACAGCATAAACGTTGTCCAGAATAATCACGACTGCATTATAAAGGTTTCCGTGCGGGAATTTCAAGCAAAACGCAATTGCTTGCAAAATGCAACACTCCGAACCCACTTGGGCTTCAGTTGTCAATCAATGTTTGTTTATCAACATCTGGTGTTCCTATTTGATAAACCACTATCAAATCATTCCTACTCAGCTGTACTGATTTCGGTTAATTGAATGAATCTAAATAAGCGTAAATAAGTAGAAACTTTTGCTTTAAAACTACAGCTATTGCTTAAAAACCCCAAATAGTGATACAGAGGGATACAAAATGATGGAAACAGCTCTTAACTTAAGATGATACATCTGTGAAATTTGACCAAAAATTGTGGAAAATTAAAAAATTGTTTCGTTTAATGATAAAATAATATTATTTTTAATCTTTTAAGTAAACATATCGTTTTTCCCACTTGACGCACTTTAACTACCAATTGACTGAAGTTATAAATGGCTCGGTGCATGCTTATTAAAGGCACTTCCAACTTTAAACCTCATTTTATCGCAAACGTTTTACTTTCTCTATACGTACTAAGTCCATAGTGTATAGAGAAAGTATTATCTTTTACCCAAATATTCCATACCGAGATTTCACCGGAAAACATGTTTTGGGTCCCCTTGACTCCAAAAAAGCATTTTTGGAAAAATGTCTGTGTGTCTTTGGACAGCATAGCTCAAAAACGAAAAAACAATTAAATACCAAACTTGATATTTAAGCCTGGTATCTCCCAAGGATGCGACACAAAGCTTTTCAAGAAATTCCCCGCACTCCAAACTACACTTTACATGGAACCTTTTTCGAAAATTTTGATTTCCTCAAAAATGGCTATGACGATTTTAATTAAAATCTCTTATATTTACATGACAAATAAAATGTATATCTTGAATTTTCTGGGAATAGCCTCTGAAGACTACTGTATTCTGGATGAATTTTACGGAATTTTGCATAACTGTTAAACCGTAAGAGATAGACAAAAACTTACCGGGCAAAAAATGTAGAGCCCGTTAAAGCACACAAGTTATGTCATATTATTTTTTTCCTGGAATTGATCGTTTTTGAGATATTCGTTGTTTTTGATTTCAGCTTTAATTTTTTTTTTTTCTCATATGGGAATTTGTCAACTCTCCATACAAACAAAGGGACTTCAGTTACATAGCAACCAGCTTTTGACTATCATTTTAATCCTTGGTTCTCCCGTATCTCCCTTCTACTTACAAGGAAGCAAGTAGTAAGACTATTTTTGCTATTTTTTATTGATTAATATGAAGTAAATAGAAGCATAAGCTTTCTAACAATAATTTGTTGCAGAGATGTAGAGAAAGTCATGTGAATGGAACATATCAGCCTTGGATTCTAGGGTCTTAAAACATACATTTCCGGTGAAATCTCGACGTTCAAATTTTGGATGGAGTAGAGTACATCCCTTACTGTACATAGTGTGAAAGTAAAATGAATATATAGTCGACAGAAACCAACATTACCAGTCTTTTTCTGCCACGAATTTCGAGGCGTACGATTTACGTCCGCCATTGTAATATGTTCTCGTTAAAGTGATTTAAAACGCTTCTTTTTTCACAAGAGTTTCGTTTCATTGGTTGCAAAGAGCGACTTGCACATATTTAATGTTTGAGGTAACAGGCTTTTCTTTTATTGCCCACGTTCTGCGGCAGAAAAAGTCGTGGCCCCATTTACATGGAGAAGTCACCAAGCCATAAACGTTTTGTGTCTCCTCGGGGAGTGCTTGTTGTTTCCAGATGTGCGGAGACGTAATGGTCCAGCACTCCTTCCCCAACTGCACAACTTAATAACGGTGATTCTCAAACCACGTGTAATATTAAAATTCCACAGCAGGAGCCGCACTTTTCTCTTCCAGCTTGTTCTAAACAGCCCGGCGATAAAAGAACTTTCCTTACCACCATCTCACTTTTAAACTTTACCTACGGCATGTACAACTTTGGAGAGAGAATAGGGAGGGCAGTTCTCCTCACCTGCAGTTTCATGGTATTATTGTGCTATCTTTTACGCACTATGTACATAGTGTATAGAGAATGTATTGCACTCCACCAAAAAATTCGATACCGAGATTTCACCGGAAATATATGTTTTAGGGTCCCCTGTATCCAAAAAAAGTACTTTCAGAAAAATGTCCGTGTGTGTGTGTGTGTGTGTGTGTGTGTGTGTCCGTTTGTCGGTGAACACGATAACTCAAAAACGAAAACTAGCTAAAATACCAAACTTAGTATTTAAGTTTAGTATCTTCCAGGGATGCGACACGAAGATTTTGAGAAAAATTCCCCCAACCCAACTACCCTTTACATGGCATTTTTTTTCGAAAATTTCGATTTTCTCAAAAATGGCTCTAACAATTTTGATTAAAATATCGTATACTAAATATATTTACCTGACAAATAAAATATATATCTTGAATTTTTTGGGAATAGCCTCTGAAGAGTAGTTTATTCTGGATGAATTTTACTGAATTTTGAATAACTGCTAAACCGTAAGAGATGGACAAAAACTTGCAACACAAAAAATGAAGAGCACGCTAAAACACTCAATTAATGTTATATATATATATATATATTTCGTGGAGTTCGTCGTTTTTGAGACATTCCATATTTTTGGTTTCTGCTATGAAACACATACCTTTCACATATAGGAATTTGTCAACTGCTGCCCATACAAACAAAGGAACTTCAGTGACATAGCAACCAGCTTTTGATTATCACTTTAGGCTAAGGTAGTCCCTTATTTCGCTTCTACTTTCAAGAAAGCAAGAAATAAGACTATTTCTGCTAATTTTTCTCGATTAGCAGGAAGTAAATAGTAGTATAAGATTTTTAAAAATAATGTATTACAGAGAAGGTCATGTGAATGGAACACATCAGATTTTTCCTCTTTACGAAGTATTCCAAGTATCAAACCCGAATTTCATAGCAAAATAAGCTGATATGCTCATATCTGTTTAATGTTAAAACATTAGCAGAAACGAAAAAATTAAAATGACGTTTTATCTATGGACGCTCTTTATCTGCTGTGGTTCTTAGCGATACATTCTAAACTGGGCGTGAAAGACCGCTTAATCTTGCTCAGAGGCCTCTCTATCAGGTTTAAGGTTCTTTTACGTGCCGTAAAACTATGACACGGGACCAACGGCTTTACTTCCCTTCCGAAGGAAGCCATGCTAAGGATTTTTACGCCCGAAAAAAAATCCATCGTCCTCCGCCGGGTTTGAACCCACGACCTTGGGTATATGAAGTTAGCATGGCAATTATTACACACGGAGGACTTAGCAGAAATGGTCTTCTTACTTAGAAGGTAGGAGGGAAATGAGGGAACACACTCGGCTAAACAACAGTCAACTGTTTTAAAATGTGGTTGCTATGGTTGATTTGCTCGGTCTGGTGTTGGCAGGTTCCCTATGAGAAAAGAACAAGAATTTTAAAACTGAAATCAATAACCAGGGATATCTTAAAAACAGTTAACACCAGAAAAAAGTGCATATAACACAAATTGTGTGTTTTAACGTGATCTACAATTTTTGTGCAGTACAGTCTCTTACGGTTTATCAGTTATGCGAAATCCTTAAAAATTCATTCAGAATAAAGATGTCTTCAGAAGCTATTCCTAGAAAATTTGAGATATACCTTTTATTTTTCATGTAAATATTTTTAATATAAGATATTTTAGTCTAAATCGTTAGTCATTTTTGAGAACATCAAAGTTTTCGAAAATTGCCCCATATTAGGTTATTTGGGGGTGATTTTCTTGAAAATCTTCGTGTTGGATCCTTAGAAGATACCAAGTTTGGTATTTAACAGTCTTTTCGTTTTTGAGCTATGATGTCAATAGGCACACACACAAACACACACACACACACACACACGCGGACCTTTTAATAAAAATTCTTTTTTTGGATTCATGGAGACCCAAAAATGTATTTCCGGTAAAATCTCGGTATCGAATTTTTGGGTGCAATACAAAACCTTCTCTATACACTATGTACGTAGTACGTGCAGAGAAAGTAAAAATCTGATGTGCTCCATGCAAATGTCATATCTATTTAATGTTAAAACATTAGCAGAAACGATCTTATCACTAGTGCCTTTATAAGTAGAAGGAGAATAATAGAATACACTAGGCTAAACCGACAGTGAAATATTTTAAAATGTGGTTGCTATGGGATAGAAATCCGATAGTTAGGTGTCGGTAAGTTCTCGTATAAAAAAATATGAATGTTTTAAAACTATAACCAATAACAAGGAATATCTTAAAAACGGATAACTCCAGGAAAAAAGTGCATATAACATAAATTGTTTATTTTAACATACTCTATATTTTTATGCAGTACAGTTTCTTACGGTTTATCAGTTTTGCAAAGTCCCCCAAAATTCATTCAAAATAAAGATGTCTTCAGAGGCTGTTCCTAGAAAATGCAAGGTATACACTTTTTTCATGTAAATATTTTAATTTACGGTATTTTAATCTAAATCGTTAGTTATTTTTGAAAACACCAACATTTTCGAAAATTGTTCCATGTTAGGGTTGTTGGGAGTGCGGGAATTTTCTTAAAAATCGTCATGTCATATCCTTGAAAGATATTGAACTTAAATACCAAATTTGGTATTTAAAAGACACACACACACACACACAGGCACAAACGGACCTTTTTCTAGAAATTCCTTTTTTGGATTCAGGAGGTCTCAAAACATGTATTTCCGGTGAAATCTCGGAATCGAAATTTTGGGTGCAATACAATACACTATGTACAGAGTACGTGTAGAGAAAGTAAAATAGTGGTGTGAATGGAATACATTAGATTTTATTCTCTTCTACCTACTAAGAACCAAGTAATAAGAACAGTTTCGGCTAATGCTTTTCTCGGTTATTATAAAGTAGATACAAGAATACGCTTTTAAATAATAATTTTCTACAAAGATATAGGGAAAGTCATGTGAATGGAAAACATCAGATTTTAACTTTCTTTACACGTACTATGTTTATAGTGTACAGAGAAGGTATTGTATTGCATTCAAAAATTCGATACCTAGATTTCACCGGAAGTATATGTTTTGGGACGCCCTGATTGCAAAAAGAAAAGCATTTTTAGAAAAAAGTCTGGGTGATATAGGCAGCATAGCTAAAAAGCGAAAAGTAGGTTAGATACCAAACTCGGTATTTAAGTTCAGAATCTTCCAAGGATATCACAAGAAGATTTTAAAGAAAATTCCCCCACCTTCAACTACCCTTTAAATGGAAACATTTTCGTAAATATTGATTTTCTCAAAAATAGATCTAAAGGATTTTGATTAAAATACCATAAATTAAAGGACAGGTATACAACAAATAAGATGTATTGCATTTTTTGGGAATATCCTCCGAGACATATTTACTCTGGATGAATTTTGAGGAGTTTTCCTAACTATTTAACCAAAAGAAATGGACAAAAAATTACTTGTTCGTGGAATTGATCGTTTTCGAGATATACCTTGTTATTGATTTCAGTTTTAAAGTACTTTTACTTTTCTCATAGAGAGCCTGTCAGCACTTGACCACCCAAACAACCATATTCTAAAACATGTGACAGTCGGTTTAGCCTATTTTATTCCCTTCTACTTACAAGGAAGGGACAATTCCTGCTAATGTTTATCTCGATTATCATGTAGTAGATAGAAAAACAAGCTTTTTAACAATTATTTGTTACAGAGATATAGAGAAATTTATGTTGATGGAACACATCAGATTGTTTGCAACGAACAGCCTGGAAGACCTGTTTATCCTCTACTTACCACTAGAGTAGCAGAGAAAGTTAAAATATCCTTATATTTATATATATACAGAGTGTTAGTGACCTACACCGAAATAATTTGCTAGATTGTGCACGTGCACTGATATAAATAATTTGAGATAGGCGATGCCTGGTCCCCGGATAAACAAAACGCTAGCGTTAAACGTATCAGGGTATCAGGAGCTGATAAGTCGGTGTTAAAGCAAAGCGGGTTGAAAAATCTGATGTGTTCCATTCACACGACTTTCTGTACCTCTCTGCAACAAATTATTATTGTGAAAAAGTTTATACTTCTATTTACTTCATGCTAATCGAGAAAAAAACTAGCATAGTCTTATTACTTACTTCCTTGTTAGTAGAAGGGAAATAAGGTAGTACTATAGGCTAAACAAATAATCAAAAGCTGGTTGCTATGTGACTGAAGTTTCTTTGTTTGTATGGACAAGAGTTGAAAATTTCCTGTATGAGAAAAGTATAAGTTTTTCATAGCTGAAAACAAAAACAAGGAATATGTCAGAAACGATCAACTTCACAACAAAAAATAAAAATGTATATAAGATAAATTATGCGTTTTAAGGTGTTCTACATTTTTTATGATTTAAGTTTTTCTCCATCTCTTACGGTTTAGCAGTTATGCAAAAATCCATAAAATTCATCCACAATAAAGTAGTCTTCAGAGGCTATTCCCAGAAAATTCAAGATATACATTTTATTTGTCGTGTAAATATCTAATATACGAAATGTTAATAAAAATCGTTAAGGCCATTTTTGAGAAAATCAAACTTTTCGAAAAAATTTCCATGTAAAGTGTAGTTGGGGTGGGGGATTTTTCTCAAAATCTTCGTGTCGCATCCCTGGAAGATACTAAACTTAAATACCAAGTTTGGTATTTTACCGACTTTTCGTTTTTGAGTTATGTTCACAGACACACACACACACACACACACACACACACACACGACATTTTTCTGAAAATGCTTTTTTTGGATACAGGGGGTCCTAAAACATGTATTTCCCAGTGAAATCCCGGTATCGAATTTTTTGGTGGAGTGCAATACCTTCTCTATACACTATGTACATAGTGCGTATAGAGAAAGTAAAAATGGCTTAGAATGTCTTTATAACTGCTGCCCGAGTATAGAAATGTCAATTTTTAGCAGTTCCAAACTAGAGTTCTCAAGATTTAATGTCGCAAAGATCTGTAAAATCTCGAACTAATCACTTCACAGTGTGACACTGAGTTACGTAGCCTACTCTGGAGGCTTAATACGTAACGCGGGAAGCAGACATCCCAAATGCCATGAATTCGATTCCTGTCGTAGAGTAAATGTTTTTTATTATTATTGTTTTCAGTGCCGCGATACGTGGCGTACTGGCACTTTAGAAACTTATAGCCGTTACTTCGAGATTTCAATAAATAGGTCATAAGTCTCCTATCTCAAATTACTTATTTAAGTAATCAACATATTCGGTGTAGTTCATTAGCATCCTGTGCACAGGTAGCAAATTGTCAACCATTGGAATAAACGGCTAGAAGCTCTTCCTGTTAGGACGACTTAAAAGGTATGGTGTGCCAGAGGTGTAACTGTATCAGAAGCTGCTGTTATCTGTAGCTGTGGGAATGGTTAAGGATGTGGTTGGTTATTGATGCGCCGTCTAGTTTGATCCTCTTGCTCCCTCATTCGTTGTGGTGCAAGGTGAAAGTAGCTCGAGTTCCTTTCCCTTCACTCGAACCATTACGTCTACAGTCACTACTGCGACAACGGAATATTACTTTCTCTAGCACGGATCTACATACAATATACATAGTAGTATTTACTTATTGCTAATCGAGAAAATCTTAGCAGAAATAATCTTATTACCTGCTTCTTGTAAGGAGAAGTGAAATAACGGAGAAGCATTCGTTAAAGGGATAGTAAAATGTGACTGAAGTTCCTTTGTACAGACAGGAGTTTTTTAAAGGAATATCTCAAAAACGATGTACTCCACGAAAAAATGTGTATGACATAAAGTGTGTGTTTTAATGTGCTCTACATTGTTTGTGTGGTAAGTTTTTGTCTACCTCTTACAATTTAGCAGTTATGCAAATTTTCGTAAAATTCATGCAGAATAAAGTAGTCTTCAGAGACTATTCCCAGAAAATTCAAGACATACATATTATTTGTCAGGTATATATCTTTAAAGTACGATATTTTAATCAAAATCATTACTCATTTTTGAGAAAATCAAAATTTTCGAAAAAGTTCCATGTAAAGGGTAGTTGGGGGTGGGGGGATTTTCTTGAAAATAATCGAGTCACATCCTTGCAAGATGCCCAACTTAAATACCAAGTTTGGCTATACTGCACACAGACACACACAAACACACACAAACACACACACACACACACGCACAGACACACAGGGATATTTTTCTAAAAGTGCCCTTTTTTAATTCTGGTGGTCCCAAAACATATTTTTCTAGTGAAATCTCGGTAATCAATTTTTGCGTGCAATACAGTACCTTCTCTATACACTATGTACGTAATACATATAGAGAAAATGAAAAACATTTTAGAAAAGAAGTACGTGTGTGTATCTGTGGGTAGCATAACTGAAAAACGAAAAGACCGTTAAATACCAAACTTGGTATTTGTATTTAGTATCCTTCAAGATACGACACGAACAGTTTTAAAAATTTTCCCCCACCACAAACCACCCTCTATATGGAAACATTTTTGAACATTTTATTTTTCTCCAAAATGGCTCCAATAGTATTGATTAAAACTGCCAGAAAACTTATTATGGTTGTAAAACAAATTAAGTTGGCTCACGTTTGAGCAGAACATAGATGCTATGCTAACACCTTCCTTCCTACCGACGTGGTGCAGTGATAGCTGCTTTGCAGTAATGGGTTGCACTCTAAGTTGACCTTTGCTCGCAAAAGTAGCGCCGCATGGTATTGCCCAGCCTGGCAGCTCTTACTCTGCATAGAAAATTCATTATCACCATCATCATTTTCATCATCTTCATCATCACCATCATCTTCATCATCACCATCATCATCTTCATCATCGCCATCATCATCTTCATCATCACCATCATCTTCATCATCACCATCATCATCTTCATCATCACCATCATCATCTTCATCATCGCCATCATCATCTTCATCATCGCCATCATCATCTTCATCATCACCATCATCTTCATCATCGCCATCATCATCTTCATCATCACCATCATCTTCATCATCACCATCATCTTCATCATCGCCATCATCATCTTCATCATCACCATCATCTTCATCATCGCCATCATCATCTTCATCATCACCATCATCATCTTCATCATCACCATCATCTTCATCATCACCATTATCATCTTCATCATCACCATCATCATCTTCATCATCACCATCATCATCTTCAACATCACCATCATCATCTTCATCATCACCATCATCATCTTCAACATCACCATCATCATCTTCAACATCACCAATATCATCTTCATCATCACCATCATCATCTTCATCATCACCATCATCATCTTCATCATCACCATCATCATCTTCATCATCACCATCATCATCATTTTCATCATCACCATCATCATTATCACCATCATCATTATCACCATCATCATTTTCATCATCACCATCATCATTTTCATCATCTTCATCATCGCCATCATCATCTTCATCATCACCATCATCTTCATCATCACCATCATCATCTTCATCATCATCACCATCATCTTCATCATCTTCATCATCACCATCATCATTTTCATCATCTTCATCATCACCATCATCATTTTCATCATCTTCATCATCTTCATCAACACCATCATCATCTTCATCATCTTCATCATCATCATCATCATCATCTTCATCATCACCATTTTCATCTTCATCATCATCATCATTTTCATCATCTTCATCATCTTCATCATCACCAACATCATATTCATCATCACCATCATCATTATCACCATCAATTTCATCATCACCATCATTTTCATCTTCATCATCACCATCATCATTTTCATCATCACCATCATCATTTTCATCATCACCAACATCATATTCATCATCACCATCATCATCTTCATTATCACCATCATCATCACCATCATTTTCATCTTCATCATCACCAACATCATCTTCAGCATCACCATCATCATCTTCATCATCACCATCATTTTCATCATCTTCATCATCATTTTCATCATCTTCATCATCACTATCATCATTTTCATCATCATCTTCATCATCACCGTCATCATCTTCATCCTCCGCATCATCACATCACCATCATCTTCATCGCTATCACCGTCACCATTACCATTACATCGTCATGATCATCTTCATCGCCATCACCATTACCATTACATCGTCATGATCATCTCCATCGCCATCACCGTCACCGTTACCATTACACCGTCATGATCATCTTCATCGCCATCACCATTACCATTACATCGTCATGATCATCTTCATCGCCATCACCGTCACCGTTACCATTACACCGTCATGATCATCTTCATCCCCATCACCATTACCATTACATCGTCATGATCATCTTCATCGCCATCACCGTCACCGTTACCATTACATCGTCATGATCATCTTCGTCGCCATCACCATTACCATTACATCGTCATGATCATCTTCATCGCCATCACCGTCACCGTTGCCATTACACCGTCATGATCATCTCCATCGCCATCACCGTCACCGTCACCATTACACCGTCATGATCATCTTCATCGCCATCACCGTCACCATCACCATTACATCGTCATGATCATCTTCATCGCCATCACCGTCACCGTTGCCATTACACCGTCATGATCATCTTCATCGCCATCACCGTCACCGTCACCATTACACCGTCATGATCATCTTCATCGCCATCACCGTCACCATCACCATTACATCGTCATGATCATCTTCATCGCCATCACCGTCACCATCATCTTCATCGCCATCACCGTCACCATCATCTTCATCGCTATCACCGTCACCACTACCATTACATCGTCATGATCATCTTCATCGCCATCACCGTCACCATCATCTTCATCGCCATCACCGTCACCATCATCTTCATCGCCATCACCGTCACCATCATCTTCATCGCTATCACCGTCACCACTACCATTACATCGTCATGATCATCTTCATCGCCATCACCGTCACCACTACCATTACATCACCATGATCATTTTCATCGCCATCAACACTAACATAATCTTCTCCACCATCATTTTCAACCGCCTGCGGTGCCCTAAGTAGTCAAAGCTGGCGTTAAACACTACATTTTCATTACAATTATCATCACCTTCATCACCGTAATCATAGGAGACTTGTGAGTGACTAGGTAGGTTAAAGAAAGCCAAAGGTTTGCGAGCAACACACAATAAAAAACATATCCAAACTCCTTCATACTTGGTATAGGAGCTTGTGAACAAAAGGAAAACTAAACAAATCAAAAATAGTCCACAGTTCGTATTGGAGCGAACTTGTGAACAAACGGAGAACTAAGAAATCCAAAGTTGTTTATACATCGGAGTAGAAGAAATTGGTGAACAAAGAAGAATAAACTGACCAAACTTGTTCATACTTCGGCAGCAGGAAACTTCTAACAACAAGGAGTAATAAAGAAAACAAAATTATATCAAGCAAAACAGAGTCAGAATGAACATTTCTATGCTATAGCCGGGATTTGAACCACCGAGCTACCATGGAACGTACTAGAAGTCATTTTCTAAAGTATTAGAAATCGAGGTTTGATGTTTTGCACAGATATTACTAGCAACAAAAGAAGTATCTATACCATGTTTCATTAGAATATGTAACGTCATTCTGGATGTATTAATATATATATATATATATATATATATATATATTCATTAACAAAATTCAAAATCTATCTTCTTAGGCAGACATCGTACCCAAAATTTCATTCCTTAAACCTTCATTCCTTAATACCTTTGTAACTAAATGCTTGATTAGAATTTTCCTAGTATTTTTTAAAAAAACGTATTTTATGCCACAAAGTGTAAAAATGAAAAAAAGATTATGATTATCTTACAATGTACATAGGGATAGAGAAGTATTGTATTCCACCCAAAAATTCGATGTCTATTGCACTGGAAATACATGTTTTGGGTCCCCCTGAACACAAAAAAAAAAACATTTCTGGAAAGAGATCCGTGTGTGTCTGTGGACAGCATAGCTAAAAAACAAAAAGACCTAATACCAAACTTGGTATTTAAGTTTGGTATCTTGCAAGGATGCGACATGAAGATTTTTAAAAAAATCCTCTCAACACCAACTACCCTTTACATGTAAAAATTTTCGAAAATTTTGATTTTCTCAAAAATGGCTCTAACGATTTTGATTAAAGTATCGTTTATTAAAGATATTTACCTGACAAATAAAATGTATATCTTAAATTTTCTGGGAATAGCCTCTAAAGACCTGCTTATTCTGAATGAGTTTTGCTTCATTTGGCAGAAACAGTAAACCGTAAGAGATAGACAAAAACTTACTACACAAAAATGCAGATCTTGTTAAAATACACAATTTATGTCACATACATCTTTTTCATGAAACCTACCGTTTTCGAGATATTCCTTGTTATTAGTTTCAATTGTGAAGTACTTATTCTTTTCTCAGACGGAAGTGTCCGTTTATTTTTGTTCTACTCCTGGCCAAGCAAAGAAGCGATTTGCAATGACAATCGCATGACGACAGCCTTTAAGACATTTGACAATCACTTTAACCCAGTGTATTCCCTTAGGTACGGTCTATTTATAAGAAATAAAGTTCTGCTAATATTTATCTCGATTAGCATGATGTAGAAAGAAGAATTGCCTTTTGTAAGAAGTTTCTTTGTCAAGTAGCTAGAGAAAGTCATGTGAGTGTAACACATCAGATTATTAAGCCTAATCTGTGACTTTCTGCGCCGTGGCGAGTGGTTAGAATACTCGCCTCCCACCAAAGGGGCCCGGTTCGATCCCAAGCGCCCGTAGTGGTGGACAAAGCGGAGTCTGAGCGGGTTTTCTCCGCGTTCTCCGATTTCCCCCGCGACTCATTCCACAGATTGCTCCATCATCAACTTTCCTATCATCCATTTAGCTTGCATTTCATACCATCCACTTCCTCACGCTCATGCTTGGGTAACGGGCGACCACTCGTTCCAGATTCTCCATTCGGTGATTTCGTGCCATTTGCTCCCCAACAGGTTTTTAACCCTCAGGTGTCCACTTGTAATTCCTGGGGGGGGTATCAGTCCTGAAATATGGAGAGGGTAAGCCGATTACGGTAAACAAAAACAAAAAGAAAACAATGACTAATATCAAAATTCCAATATATCATTTTATTGTACATATTCTGAAATACGGTGGTAAAAAGTTCTCCTGTAGCAGCATTTTTGTGGTATAAGACAGATTTTAATTATGGGAAAATAAGGAAAAAACTTTCCTTAGAAAAATGGCTTTTGGCTTTAAAGGTTGATATAAATAGTCATTCAACCAGCTCAGCGCTTTAAAATGACGTCCAAAACATGTGTTATATCCGTTATAGTAGAATAAAACATTACAAATATATGTAAATATGGTAATTTTTGCACCAAAATCCAAACTCGACACTTTTTAACCAAAATGCCTAAAAAGCCTAAATTCTAAAACTGTCTCGCGATTTCACGGCAAATGGGGAATTTAATGGGGTGTCTGAATCATGACATGGTAGATGCTCAAATATACGTGGTTCAAATCTCGGCTTCAGTCTGACTCTGCTACACACGGCTAGTGTGAAAGAAACATTAATCCAAATTATAACTTGTTGAGTAACACTGAATACTATAATGTTTGCAAATGGGAAGAGCTCTACTCTGCAGCGAATGAGACGCGTTATCGTGCTCTGCGTTGCCAGGTCGCTATCCCCACTCTTTTCATATTTCCCTCTCACTCGCACACTGAACATGCCTGGGGACATAATGTTTATTCATGTGTATTATGAAAACTCTTTGAGCTAAAAATCTGCTAGGAGCATTACTCCCTATCTTCCTTGTTAATTATTTTTGTAAACATTTGAATATTTTGTCTTAGCGCAAGTAGTATATATAAGAGACGGAATCGTTTAGCCCGTTACTCTGCAGTTTAAGCGGGAATGCAATATGACATCACAGCAGCACTCCGATTGACTGCCGGCCTGGTGGCGCTCAAGGACAAACTTCTTCCCATTTGAAAGTCAACTTCAACTTGTTCCAAATGTATTATGTGAACCACTTCGATAGAGAAATGAAGCAGTAATGTATTGTGTATAGTGCATTCACTAACAAGAGTAAAGAATTGTTTATGATAACAAATTGTATAACTAATGGGCGAGTAAACTGTTGGAATGTGGAATGAATGAATGAATGAATAAGTGTATTTATTGACATAGCAATATCATACATAGAATTTCAACAGTCGCACGGGTCCACAGACCGTACGTGCTTTTGTAATACACATTACAAGCAATATTAAAACAACAACAAAGAATTAAAAGAGTAAACACGAAAATAAAAAGACAAAGGAAATACACAGTCAAAAGCAATATTAAACAACAATAAAATTAAGAGTCAACCCGAAAATAAAGATACAAAGATATTCAAATATAGCAATTTAAATTTACAGCACAGAGTACACCTTCATAAATGCACCCTGTTATAATAGATAATTACACTTAAAAGACATATATACACATAATATATACAACCCTAGCACAACAGTGACCTAAGTATGATATAATATATATGTATGTCGAACATTGTAGTCACTTTTGTTTAGTTGATCATATCCCCCCCCCCTTCTCTATTGGCAGCCTCCTCAGATCTCAGCTGTACCCCTACATCTTGCCAAGATGTGAGTCCACGACTCTTCCTCCTCGCAAATGGGACAGATTCTCGTACCATTCTCGTCAGAAATTTTCGTGCTCCTCCATGCTCCTAGTCTAATCCACGCGAGCCTCTCTCTAATGAGTTTGATACCTGTTTTGATGTATTGCTCCATACCCCACTCCCATTTCAGCCCAGACTGTACTTCTAATGACACCTTCTCTGTGCATTGTGCAATTATTTGCTGTCTGTCAATATCACAGAGACGTTTCTTAATTTTTCTCCAAATACTTCGCCTGTTTTCCTGCCCCGCCATCCAAATGTCTCCCATCCCAACGGTTTCCAACCCTTTCTTTAATTTTGATGCCCACGTCAAATTACCTTCCATTCGCAACTGTTCACGATAGCAGACTGCCCTAATTAGAGATTGGTTTCCGTGAACGATTCTCATCCAATATTTAACTGCTCTGATTTTGCACTCTATCGTTTCACTATGTGCCCCGAATTCCCTCATTATTCCGCAGTTTGCCGTACCCCTCCCTATACCCAGAATTCCTTTCAAAAATTGGGTCCTCACTTGATCCAGATCTCCTGTTTGTTCCCACCCCCATATTTCTCCTCTGTATGTCATCGTGGATCTAACTGTCGCTCCGTATACAGTTTCCATTAAGGTTATGGAGATATTCGGAATTCTGCAGCGTATCCGGAGAGCTTCCGCCGCTTTCACCCTTGCCTTGTGTTTCGCAAAATCAATGTGTTTTGTCCATTTTCCGTTCATTGTAAATGTGAGTCCTAAGTACACAAAAGTGTTGGAATGTTATTAAAATATATGTGTTCCATTCACATGACATTCACTTCTGTCTCTTTTATTAGTGACTGTACAAATTATTCTTAAGCAAACTTATTATTTACTCTACTACGTATAGTAAGCAAAGGAAATGTATTCTACCAAAAACGTCGATATTAAGATATCACAAAAATACATGTTTTGAAAACCCCTGATTCAAACAAGAATGTTTAGAAAAAGGTCCGCGCGTGTGTGTCGGTGACAGCATAGCCAAAATAAGTGGAAAAAAGTAAAAAAAAAATTGATTTTCTTAAAAAAGGATCTATCAATTTTCATTATAATGTCTTATATTAAACATATTTACATAGCGACATAACATATATCTTTGATTTTCTGGGAACAGCCTCCGAAGACGTCCTTTAACCTGGTTAGTCATATTGGACGATGAATGAAATTGGTGAAATGCTCAAATGATCTCGGGGCCCATAAAGCTTTAAGTTACTCGACATTCGTCTTTTCTGGATAAGGGAAAACTCAGAACAAAACCTTATCCGGGTAACTCACATTAAACGAGATTCGAACTCGCGACCTGTTGAACATGAGGAAGACACGCTTCCAGTACACAACCAGGCGGGCTGGATGACTTTTGTCTAACAGTAAGAGATAAAAAAAATGTAGATCTCTTAAAACACAATTTATGTAATATAAATTTTTGTCGTGGAGTTGACCATTTCAGAGATATTCCTTATTATTGGATTCAGCTAAACTATTCTCATACAGGAATTTTTCGCCTCCTGGCCATGCAAAGAAACGAATTTCAATCACAGATTTTAAAATATTTGATTGTCGCTTTAGACTTGTGATTTCATTATTTCTTTTCTACTTACAAGGAATCAAGTAATAAGACAATTTCTGCTATAAGCTTCTCGTTTCTCCTAGAAGAATGACCTTTAGCGAAGATACAGTGAGCTAAGCTACCCTTGATAAACAGGTCAGCAAATAGTTTATGTTACAGGCTGCTCGTTCCTTCTAGACGAATGTCCTTTAGTGAAGATACAGTGAGCTAGCCTACCCTTGATAAACAGGTCAGCAAATAGTTTATGTTACAGGCTGCTCGTTCCTTCTAGACGAATGATCTTTAGTGAAGATACAGTGAGCTAGCCTACCCTTGATAAACAGGCCAGCAAATAGCTTATGTTACAGGCTGCTCGTTCCTTCTAGACGAATAACCTTTGGCAAAGATACAGTGAGCTAGCCTACCCTTGATAAACAGGCCAGCAAATAGTTTATGTTACAATAACAAACAGCTCTGCTTCCTTAGGATAACGTTTCGCGAATACACAGCGCACAGTTGACTGCAAAGTGTTGTGCGCTACGGGTTTATGTCATTGCCAGTGTTTTAACAACAGATGCTTAGTTATTAATGAAAGTGACAGTAATTCAGAAAAAGAAGATGAGGGAGAAATACCGGGAATAGAAGCAATACAAGAACATTAGTTGTAAAGTATAGTGTAATCAATAACCGGGGTTGAGAGTGAATACATGTGACTGACTCACTAGAAGTGTGATATTTATTTTGTAGTGATTGTACTGGGCACTGCAGCGCAGAAACATCTGACTGTCGTTCCTGCTTCTGTGTACTGAATTATTGTGACGCAACTAATTGTGAGGAAGGAGAGATGAGCACCGCGGCCTTCGAGATGCAACGAGATAATTCTGGAAGTTTCTGCCCTCGCCTCCTGCGAACTCGTCGAAACTCCTGCAATTGTATATGGGCCAGTGTACTTGCAACAATCAATGAGCTAGTAAGTCCTTGTTCATGCCAAAATAAAGTAATGTCTACTCAGCGTGTTCTCATAGTGATTTAGATTGTAGTGACGTACAGTGAGTGCTGAGCATCCTGAGTTCGATATTTCAGTGAGTGGAGCGTAAGGAACGACAAGCTGCTTCACGAGTCTCATTATATGTGCAAGGGCAAGGTAGTGAAGTGATATTGAAATTGAATTGTCAAAATATCTCTTGTTTTATCATTACATTGACAAATAAAAGCGTTCTGGTGTTGCTAAGCCTATCAGAGGGAGTGAAACAGTGTATAATTATATTCTTTGTATATTATAAGTTGTACAGTATAATATTTAAAGTATTATTAATAATGTAATAGTTTGCGATATATAAATGTGTAGTAAAATAAAAATTAAAAAAAATGGCTGAAAAAATGCTGCAGTAAAGGTGCGTAAGTAATTCGGATCTAAATTCTCATTTTAAAATATCACTCGTCAAGAACTGGCGCGCGACCTGTATCTTATGCTTGTCCTGATTAACATGAAGTAGAGAGAATGTTTGTATGAATAATCTGTTGACAAATAGCTAGAAAAAGTCGTGTGAGTGAAACAAATCAGATTTTTTTTTTTTTTATCTTTTTGTATGTACTTGAACTTGTATTGGTATTCCATGTATAATTTTGATTGCAGTGTGACGAAAGTTAAAACACCCTTAGCTTGGAAAAACAATCGATAAACAACTTTGCCGCTTGCTGCAAGTGTTTTGCACGCAATATCTGAGTTTGGCATTCCGACACCCGGCACTGCAGTCTAATATCAAAAACCATATTTCTGCCACTTTTATCATAGAGGAAATGATAAGCTGGCCTGAAATTTTCCGAACAGTCCTGTTTGTTCTAAGCATAGCTTGTATACAAATACGTGCAACAATATTTCACTTTCATAGGTCGTTGTACTTAAAAAGAAAGAAGAAATAACTTGAATTTTTGGTAGTAAGCAACATGTTCATATTATTATTTACTATGTTATTGTTTATCAAACGAACATTCCAGCTCAAGATAAAGCAAAGTACACAGCGCTAGTTTTGGGATAAAAACTTCCGAATTAATGAATTATCTGAATTCCAGAGGTTCGATATAATTTCACACAGGCCCAAATTTCCTGATGATCAGATATAAACAGCTCTACATCAGAAAATAAGCTTGGTTTTGGACCAGTGGTTGATTTTAACCATGCTGTTTTCCTGTTTTAGCGGCCTTCCTTTGGAAAGATTCATTTTCGAGGTACCGGCTTCAATTCTGATCCACCCTCACTCTGACCTTGAATTTTTCGTGGCTTACCGTAGGGGGGATCAGCTATTCTGGTACGGGCGCTAAGGATCCCGAGCACCTGTGGTATTTCTGATGTTACTAGAAGTAGGTGAGGCCGAAAATCTGAGCCTCTCCCGAAAGAGAGATGTTCGGATTGGGTTGGACTCGGCGGAGAAGTGTTCCCGAAACCCATGGGATATTAGGTACACTGGGCGGAGCTGTGAGACACCTCAATGACCTCCGGCACTACCTGGAGAGTTAGTAGACAGAAGCTGGTAGAGGGCGTGAGGCGAGACAAGAGCAAAACATTAAGTTGCGCAGTGGCAACTCTTCATTTTTTTTTTTTTTTTTTAAATACAGTTCCGGATTCTAATCGGGACTCCGGCGCTATATGACCTGCTTTTTTATTTATCTAATTGTTTTATTTTGCTTGCTGTAATTACTGAATTACTGTTTTCTTCTTTTTACACACACATATATACAAACATGTAACACCCATACCCAAGGCGGGACTCGAACCCACGATCCCCGACGCTACGAAGCACCAAAGCGAGATGCCTTGGCAAACACGGCCATTGGGACCGGCAAAAGAGCACGTGGTGTTCCCAAGGGTCACCCATCCAAGTACTGACCACGCCCAATGCTGCTTAACTTCGGTGATCGGACGAGAACCGGTGTTTTCTGGTTAACCTGGAGGGCTGATGATGTTGCGCCGACATGTATAACGTCTCTGTCCAGAAGGAGAGAAGTACGCTAGCGCTAGTTCTAGTGCGGCATTCATTAGTATTTATGCAAATATTGTTATGCATTTTATTGTTAACTTGGAAGGAGACAATGATGCCCACTATATCAATAGCGATGCTGGTTATGAGAACGAAGATAATACTGCAATGAGCGGGATATTACAGCTGAGTATAATACTTACTATTATGCTTTTGATACACGAATTTCGAAGCCACAAAGCAGTACTATTTCTGATCATACATCAATGTATGACAGATTATTCAATTGCGACTTTCATGTGTTATTTTTATACATGACTTTGAAAATAAAGCTGTATAAAACAACATATAATCAAGATCAAGTAAGCGTTACAGCACGACTCAGTTCGTACTAAACGATGACGTCACAACTCAGTCGCTTATGTTAGAGTTAAAAATACATTTTCATTACTTTAAATGTTCACCAATGTATTTACCTTAAACGCATTTTTAATTCAGTTAGTTACCGCCAAGTATCTTTTCTGCTATGTGATCAAGTAGAGCACAATATGAATGGAAGCTGAAGAATTCGATTATATAATGGAGAAACGCTGGAAATGTACGTCATAAATATAAGAAGTCTTCTCCCAGGGAGATAAAGTGCTAGATACACTTAAAATCGACGCAATGACATATGTTAGTGACTTCGCATGTATATGGTTTGCTTCGGAAAGCTAGAGAAGTGCTATAATGTGTTTCTCACTGAAGAATTATTACTCCATTGTATATAATAAATAGGTAGTGATACTCAAAAAATTATGTTCAGAAGTAGCGATACCAACAGAGGTTCAGGAAGACGACGAGTATTGAAAAACTGAGAATGGTCTTTCACTAAGTTCCCTAATTTCCACAATTCTATATCAAAAAATCTGATGTGTTCCATTTATATGACTTTCTTTACATCTCTGTAAACAATTATTGTTAATAAGCTTCTTCTATCAACTTTATGCTAATCGGATAAATACTTACAGAAATGATCTTATTACTTAGTTCCTTAAAAGTGGAAGGGAATTAGGCGAATAAACTAGGCTAAACTGACACTCAACGTTTTAAAATGTGGTTGCTTGGGGTTGAAAACCGTTTCTTTGCGTAGCTAGGAGTTGGCCTGTTCGTGTAGGAGAAAAGCTAAAGTATGTTAAAACTGAAACCAATAACAAAAAATATCTCGAAAACGGTAAACTCCACGGAAAAAAATGCATATGACATAAATTGTGTGTTTTAAGAAGCTCTACATTTTTGTGCTGTAAATTTTTGTCATGTCTTAAGGTTTACTATGCAAAATTAAAAAAAAAAAAAAGAAAAATCTGATGTGTTCCATTCACATGACTTTCTCTACATCTCTGCAACAAATTATTGTTAGAAAGCTTATGCTTCTATGTACTTCTTGCTAATAGAGAAAAGAATAGCAGAAATAGTCTCATTACTTGCTTACTTCTAAGTAGAAGCGAAATAAGGGAGTATTATAGGTTAAAATGATAGTCAAAAACTGGTTGCTTATGTGACTGAAATTCCTTTATTTGTATGGACGCGAGTTGAAAAATTCCTGTATGGAAAAAGTATAAGTTTTTTAAAGCCGAAACCAATAACGAGGAATATCTCAAAAAAACGATCAACTCCACGAAAAAAATGTATATGACATAAATTGTGTGTTTTATTGTGATTTACATTTTTTGAGTAGTTCATTTTTGTCTATCTCTTACGGTTTACCAGTTATGAAAAGTTCAGAACAATTCATCAGACACAAACAGGTCTTTAGAGGCTCTTCCCAGAAAATTCCATATATACATTTTATCTGTCATGTAGTTTAATCAAAATTGTTAGTGCTATTTTTGAGAAAATTAAAATTTTCGAAATGTTTTCCATGTAAAGCGTAATTGGGGGTAGGAGAATTCTTTGAAAATCTTCGCGTTGTATCCTTAGTAGATACAGATCTCAAATATCAAATTTGGTATTTAATGGACTTTTCGTTTTTGACTATGCTGTCTACAAACAAGAGAGACACACACACATACACAAACATACACACACATACATATACACATACATACACATACACAAATACACACATACACACACACATACACGTACACACACATACACACATACATACACGTACACACACACATACACACATACACACATACACATACACATATATACACACATACACACGTACACACATACACATATACACACATACATACACGTACACACACACATACACACATACACATATATACACACATACACACATACAAACATACATACACATACACACATACATACACACATAAACACACATAAACACACATACATATACATACCCATACACACATACATACATACACACACATATACACATACATACACATATACACATACATACACATATACACATACACATATACACATACACATACACACACATACACACACATACACACACATACACACACATATACACATACACACACATACATACATACACACATATACACACATACACACATACACACATACACACATACACACACATACACACACATACACACACATACACACACATACACACATACACACATATACACACATACACACACATACACACACATATACACACACATATACACACACATACACACACATACACACACATACACACACATACACACACATACACACACATACACACACATACACACATACACACACATACACACACATATACACACACATATACACACACATACACACACATACACACACATACACACACATACACACACATACACACACATACACACACATACACACACATACACACACATACACACACATACACACACATATACACACATACACACACATATACACACACATACACACACATACACACATACACACACATACACACACATACACACACATACACACACATACACACACATACACACACATATACACACACATACACACACATACACACACATACACACACATACACACATACACACACATATACACACATATACACACACATACACACACATACACACACATATACACACACATATACACACACATACACACACATACACACACATACACACACATATACACACATACACACACCGAGTGGTCAGACCACTCGTCTCTCACCTAGACGACCCGGGTTCGATCCCAAGCACCGCGTATATGTGATTTGCTGGGGGAAAAAGCGGCGCAGGGGCGGGTTTTCTCCGGGTTCTCCGGTTTCCCCCGCCATCTCATTCCACCGGGACTCCATCTTCATGTATCATCAGTGTCATCGCCTGCGGTGCCAGAGTAGTAAAAGCGGGCGTTAAACTCCACAAGAAAAAAACACACACACACATACACACGGACCTTTTTATAAAAATGTTTTTTTTTGGATTCACGGGATCCAACAGGTATTTCTGGTTAAATCTCTGTATCGAAATTTCGGATGCAGTACAATTATACACTATAGTACATTATATAGATAGTATGTGAGGAGAAAGTAAAAAGCTGAAGTGTTCCTATCACATAACTTTCTATAGCTGTACCAAATACAAACTATTACAAAAGATTATCTATCATGCTAATCGATAAAAATTAGTAGAAACATTCTTATTACTTGTTTCCTTTTAAGTAGAAGCCAAACAAGCGGGTAGACTTGACTAAAGCAATAGTCAAATATTTTAGAAGCTGGTTGCCATGTGGTTGAAATCCGTTTCTTTTTACGGCTAGGAGTTGAGAAATATCCGTATGAGAAAGGTGTAATTGTTATAAAACTAATACCAATAACAAGGAACATCTCGGAAATGGTCAATTCTATGAAAAAAATGTATAGGACGCATATGTGTTTGAATGAGCTCTACATTTTTATCTATCTGTTATGGTGTGGATATTACGGTCACATAAACATCGTGCAATAAACCTGTTTCCAAGCTTACTGCAACTTTTCGCACTTCCAAAATGTTCCACTCGTCTCAGTTTTTGTTTAAATACAACTAAGATTTCCCAGAATGTACAGAAGCATCTATTATGATGTTACAAAAAACAAAATTACGCTAACACAATAGTAATATTTCAAAAACATATTTTTATGAAAAAATATATTAATTTTAGGGATTAAAGACCTAACTTTTTTTAAAAAATATAATAATACAGCAATTAAAGTTATTAAAATATTTTGTGTGATTCAAAACTCCTATTTAGACAATGCCAGCACGTTTTCTCAAATTATGAGACACGTTGACAATTTAACTATGCAATATATTTACATAATACAATTAATTAAATAACGTATATCTTGGAAAGCATTTATCTGATTTTAATTAAATTTAGTATTCATTATACCATAACTGCAACGTAATCACAGTAAAATTTTCGAAAAACCTTTACAGAAATGTAGAAATTTAAAATTTCACTTGCATTGTCTTACCACTTGAGCAGAAATTTTAAGGGCCACTCAATAGAACAGCTGTCTTCCCTTTTCATAGCTTCACACGACCATCTGCTTACAAAGTGGTCCATACCCAACGGATACCATTCACTGAGGTTATTGCTCCCAAAGCAGCAGGCAGTTCCCATTGACACGTTTCCTGCAGTATTCACTCTGCTTTACACTTCTCTTCTGCTTAGCTCCGGTCTTTTTACTTTCTCTAGCATGCATGTACACTCAAAGACAGAAAAAATACGCCTGGCGTTGTGATCTTGCTGCAAATATGAACGTTTAACGTGGATTCGGGTCTTCCGAAGATTTTCATTGGTGTCATGCTGGTACAGCACACCACGAGCATAATAAAAATCAAAACAGATTGTGCAATCCACCCCTTCGTCCCTCCCTCAACGCTCATTCTGAACAAGTTGACCTATACAGGGTGTTAATGAACTACACCGAAATAATTTGTGAGATTGTGCACGTGACTGATATAAGTAAATTTGAGATCGGCGATGCATGGTCCCCGGATAAACAAAACGCAGCTACATAGCGTTAAACGTGTGGGTATCAGGTGCTGATAAGTCGGTGTTAAAGCAAAGCAGGTTGAAAAAATGGCTTAGAATGTCTGAATCTGCTGCCCGAGTATAGAAATATCGATTCTTAGCAGCTTGTTACTAGCGTTCTCAAAACTTAATGTCACAAAAATCTGTGAAATCTCAAACTAATCACTTGACAGTGCGACACTGAGCTTCATTAACTATGTTCTTGAGTTATGTAGCCTACTCTGGAGTTTTTTAGCTGCTCTGGTGGCTTAATGCATAACGCGGGAAGCTTACTATCCCAAAGGTCATGAATTCGATTCCTGTCATAGAGTAAATGTTTTTTATTTATTTATTTTTTTTTTTTTTCATTTCAGACGAAGTGCCGCGATAAGTGGCGTACTGGCACTTCAGAAATTTGTAGCCGTTACTTTGAAATTTCAATAAATAGGTAATCTACATATTCTGTGAAAATATTTCGGTATAGTTCATTAACACCTGTATAAGCAGTGTATTAGCTTAGTTCACCACGTGCGCGAATTATCTTGACTGGACTTCAGAGAAAATATTAACTTAATTTTGTATCCCCCAGTGAGAGGTTTAGATTATTGTCCAACCAAAAAGTTTAGACATCACCAGTTCGAAATCCAGAATTTCATTTGTCGCAAGCTACTGTTCATGTGCAGCCCCTTTCCTTCGGTATTGTGACATGTCCAATACCATTTTAAGGGCATAGCACACAGGTGAAAGACATGGGAGGAGTCAGCGAATAGACCCTGTCTTACGATAAGTGTTTTTAATGTCTTTGAGAGTACAATGTACACTCCGGTGCACGGAAACGTGCTGATGCTGTTAGTGATACTGTGCATAGAGGTTTTGTAATCCACCCAAATATTAGGTACCGAGATTTCACGGGAAATACATGTTTTGGGATACCCTGAATCCAAAAAAATAATTTTAAGAAAAAGGTTCGTGTGTGTGTGTGTTTATGTGTGTCTGTGGGTAGCATAGCTCAAAAACAAAATGTCCCTTAAACACCAAACCTGACATTTAGGTTCAGTATCTCCTAAGGGGGCGAAACGAAGATTTTAAAACTATCCCCACCCCCCAACTACCCTTTACATGGAACAAAATCGAAAATTTTAATTTTCTAAAAAATGGTTCTAACGACTTTGATTAAAATATCTTATTTTTAAGATATTTACATGGCAAATAAAATTTATATCTTGAATTTTCTGGGAGTAACCTCTGAAGTCCTCTTTTTTCTTGATGATTTTTTTTTTAATTTTGCGTAACAAGTAAACGTAGAAGATAGACAAAGCCTTACTACACAACAAAATGTAGAGCTCCTTCAAACTCAATTTATGTCATATTACTTTTTTTCCTGGAGTTTTCGAGATATTTCTTGCTATGAGTTTCAGTTTTAAAATACTTGTATGAGAAAATTTTCTGGCCGCGCAAAGAAACGAATTTCAATCCCATAGCAATCACATTTTAAAACATGTGACTGTCGGTTTAGCCTAGTGGATTCTCTTATTTCCCTTCTATATCTAAGGAACTAAGTAATAAGCCCGTTTCTGCTAATGTTTATCTTGATTTGCATGAAGTGGACAGAAAACTAAGCTGATTAAGAATAATTTGTTTCAGAGATATAGAGAAAGTCATGTGAATGGAACTCATCGGATATTTCTGCTGTGTTTTTTTGTTTAATTTTGGAGGAAGCTTTACACCACTTGTATTTCATACCAGTTCCTATTGGCTTGTATTAAAGTTCTACGCATGCAATGGCCGGTGAATAAAAGGCTGGGTTAGATGAGCAGCTCAGGGGGGTGGTGGTATGGAGGCAATTTAACTCGAGTAACAATACCACCTGCTGGCAGGATGGCTGCTGTTAAAATGAACGAGGGCTGGTGGATTAATTACTTTAACATTAGCTTAATTTAGTTCCATGATCGTCTTTGTGTTTTCCCCTTATGTTTATCTACTAAACTTGCTTTAGGAATGCCTTTGTAAGTGTTTAATGCGCTTTAATTTACAACTTATTTTGTAATTAAATGGCATAATTTAAAAGAAATCTGATGGGCTTCATTCACATGACTTTCTCTACATCTCTGCAATTTTTATTGAATCTTGCATAACTGGTAAACCGTAAGAAATAGACAAAAACTTACTACACAAAAATATACATCACGAATAAACACACAATTTATGGCGTAAACGTTTTTCCGTGGTGTTGATCATTTTTTAGATATTCTTTGTTATTAGTATCAGCTTTGAAAAACTTATACCTCATACAGAAAGTGGTCTGATAAGACTATATCTGCTAATTTTTTCTCGATTAGCAAGAAGTAAATAGAAGTATAAGCTATTTAACAATAATCTGTTGCACAAATGTAGAGAAAGTCGTGTGAATGAAACACATCAGAATTTTAACTGCTAAATGACCTCTCGTTTTATGAAAAGTCATAGTTTAAATGATGCATCAAAAGAACATAAAGTGCTCGTTCGTGAGCATTTAATGTCCTTAAATTTAAAAAGAGCACTTTTCTAGATGAAGATTTATGCATATGTTGAGCACAGTACACGTGAATGACCCGGGAACTGCTCTTTGAAAGGGTAAAGCATGTTTTGACTTTGAGAGGAGGACATAAGCCCTGACGCGGATAACACCACCAGGACACTGTCACATGTTTCCGTTACGAGAACACAGATGAGCATTAAGAACGTCTCAACTTGGCAGAACACACTGTCGGGGCATGTAAAAATAATTTGTTTTCCTACCTGCTCTGCTCGTTCACAGGCCCTTTCATAAACAACGGCAAACAAATACTATTTCTTCCTATATACTGCTATGTTCATAGTGACTAGAGAAGCTATTGTATTGCACCCAAAAATGCTATACTGCGATTTCACGGGAAATACATGTTTTGGGAACCCCTTGAATCAAAAAAAAATCTGATGTGTAACACTCACATGACTTTCTCTAGCTACTCTACAAACAAACGTCTTACAAAATATAATTCTTCTTTCAACACCACGCTAATCGAGAAAAATATTAGCAGAATCTTATTACTTAGTTCCTTATAAGTAGAATGGAACTAAGTGAACGCACTAAGCTAAAGTGATAGTCAAATGTTTTAAAAAGCTGTTGTTATACGATTGTCATTGCAAATCACTTCTTTGCTTGACCAGGAGTAGAACAAAAGAAAAATATAAGTACTTTACAATTGAAACTAATAACAAGCAACACCTCGAAAACGGTAAGCTCCACGAAAAAAATGTATAGGACATAACTTGTGTATTTTAACAAGATCTACTTTTAGAGTAAGTTTTTGTCCATTTCTTACGGTTTAATAGTTATGCCAATTTAAGCAAAACTCATCCAGAATAAACAGGTCTATTCCCAGAAAATTCAAGATATACATTTTATTTGTGATAGAAATGGCTTTAATATGTGGGATTTTATTTAAAATCGTTGCAGCTATTTTTAAGAAAATCAAAATTTTCGAAAATATTTCCATGTAAAGGGACATTAGGGGTAGGGGGATTTTCTAGAAAATCTTCGTGTGTTACCTTAAAAGATATCAAACTTAAATACCAAGTTTGGTATTTTACCGTCTTTTCGTTTTTTAAGTATGCTGTCCAAGGACACACACACACAGCCAGACAGACACACAAACGGATCAGTTTCTGAAAATGCTTTTTTTTGGGGGGGATTCAGGGGGTCCTAAAACACACATTTCCGGTGAAAACTCGACATCCAATTTTTAGGTGGAATACAATACTTCTCTATCCCTATGTACATTGTACATACGACGCTAGAGAAACTAAAAGCATTTTTAGAAAAAGGTCTGTGTGTGTTTGTGGATACCTTAGCTCAAAAACAAAAGGACAGTTAAATACAAAATTTAGTATTTAGGTTTCGTATTTTCCAAGGATACAACACGCATATTTTCAAGAACCCCCACCCCCGCTCCCAACATGGAGAAACATTTGAAAAGTTTAATTTTCTCCAAGCTGAGTATGAATATTGAAATAGAAAGCTCTAATTGTATGTGTCTCATATGGGATGAATGAATTGTTGCTAGATTCAGAGAAACATTCGTCTTTTAAGATTAATACTCCGGATTAAAAAACAAATCTGATGTGTTGCAATCACATGACTTTCTCTATATTCCTGTAACAAATTATTGTTGAAAAGCTTATGCGTCTCTTTATTTTATGCAAATCGAGAAAAAATTAGCATAAATAGCCTTATTACTTGCTTCCTTGTAAGTAGAAGCGAAATATGGGAGTATCATAGGTTAAAGTGAAGCCAAAAGCTGGTCGCTATATGACTGAAGTTCCTTTGTTTGTATGGACACGAATTGACAAATTCCAGTATGAGAAAGGTAAACGTTTTTCAAAGCTGAAATCAAAAACAAGGAATATCTCAGAAACGATTACTTCTGGAAAAAAATTATATAACATATATTGTGTGTTTTAATGTGCTCTACATTTTTGTGTGGCAAGACTTTGTCTATTTTTTACGGTTTAGCAATTATGCACAACTTCGTAAAATTCATCCAGAATAAAGAAGTCTTCAGAGGCTATTCCCAGAAAATTCAATATATCCATATTATTTTTCAGGTAAATATCTTTAATATACGGTATTATAATCAAAATATTTAGAGCCATTTTTGAGAAAATCAAAATTTTCTAAAAAAGTTCCATGTAAACGATAGTTTGGGTTGGAGGTATTTTCTTGAAAATCTTCGTGTCCCATCATTGGAAGATATCAATCTTAAATACCAAGTTGGTATTTAACGGTCTTGTCGTTTTTGAGCTATGCTGTCCACAGTCACACACACACACACACACACACACACACACACGGACCTTTTTGTAAGAATGCTTTTTTTTTTTGGATTCAGGGGGACCCAAAACATGTATTCCCGGTGAAATCTCTGTATCGAATTTTTGGGTGGAATACAATACCTTCTCTATACACCATGTACATAGTTCGTATAGAGAAAGTAAAAGCATATGACATAAATTGTGTGTTTTAACGTGATCTACATTTTCTGTTAAGTAAGCTTTTATCTATCTCTTACGGTTTGCCATTTATGCAAATTCCGCAAAATTCATCGAGAGTCTTCAGACGCCATTCCCAGAAAATTCAAGATATACAGTTTGTTTGTCAAGTAAATATCTTTAATGTACACTATTCTAATCAAAATCGTTACAGCCATTTGTGAAAAAATCAAGGTAGGGGGATTTTCTTGAAGATGTCTGTGTCGCATCCTTGGAAGATACTGAACTTAAATACCAATACACGGACCTTTTTCAAAAAGTGTTTTTTTTACTGACGGAATCAAAACATATATTTATAGTGAAATCTCGGTATAAATTTGTGGGTGCATTACAATACCTTCTCTATACACTATGTACATATTACGTTTAGAGAAAGTAAAGAACCGGGTATGAACGTGAAACGAACGAACGCTACTCTCACACCAGTGGCGTGCTTGAAGCACATTTTGGAAAAGTTTACCTTTTATTTATAAAAATAAACAGAAGAGTCTTTAAAGGTTTATCTTGTGAAAGAGTTGTTAATTCCTGGAGTTGATTTATGCTGCTTGTGCTTCATTTGGACTTCGTGTTACGTTAGCAAAGTTAACGATGGAACTAAACTGTTCGAAACTTCTTTGCACTCCTGGCAAAACTAAGAATCTTAACAAAATCGAAAGAAAAAAAAAACGAGGTTATGAAGGAAGCGTTTTTCTTCTCTCGAAGTTGTAGTCCAGTGCAAACATCCAAACCAAACATTTTCAGAGAGGAGATTTTTCCCCTCGTGAGAGCAGAAGTTGTTGAGGCCTTACAACCCCTTATTCTTGACTGACATTTGCTATCTCACGCAGCTTCGTCTGACCCAGTTGTTCGTGCAATTTCCCAGGAGTGTCGAACGATGATGTGTCTTGGCAAGATGGTAAATTGTAAACATCACAATGGTAGCCTGCCTGCTCTTCTCCACGCAGTGAAGTACGTGAGAAAGGAAAAACTGCATTACCATACAGTTAACAAGCTATTGTTACACCTGACGCAAACATATATATTACAATGCGTTTTCTCACATAAAACACCCAAAGAGAAGGAAGTGCAAATTTAATGTATACTCTATAAGTAGGACAGTACACTAACACGGGAATTACATCAGCTCACATTAAAATGCACTGTACTTCGCTAAGAAACAATGGTGACGCAGAATTTGCCTAACCTTAGTTACTAATTCTCGCATATTTATTGTGTGAGAGATCTTTAGTATAAGTCCTCTAACCTGAATAACAAATGAAAAAGATAGCACACCAAAGAAAATATTTCGTGACGTCAAAAGAAGTAAAGCGTTACAAAAAGGCTATGTAAAAACATTCAATACAAGAAATATTTTTTTTAATTTATTTATTTTAGGTCGCTTTAACTCCTAGGTCATATCGCGACCATACAATAGTTATAACATTGAATTCATTATAATTACATAGGAACTATTTACACATTAAACTCAGGTCTGTGAATTAGAATTACATTAGAAAAGTTAGTTATTACAATAAGTTGTTTACATATTAAACGCAGGTCTGGGAATTAAATTTACATTAGAATAGCAAGTTTTACATACATTTAAATAAAATATTTTGAAGAGGTAAATTGCTGTTAAAAGTCAGTTTTACAAAGATTTAAAATATTGTAAATTGTACATTAGAGTTTGAAATCCAGTTTTATCCTTCTAAGGAAGAGCAGAACTTGCTTGAATTTTTGTGGAGTATTCAGTGTTGTGGATATATCTTCAGTGATGCTGTAGAGCTTCTGCATTCTGTGAAAATGTGTTTAATGGTGAGTTGTGTGTTGCAGACTTCACATTGAGGTGGGTTGTCTTTGGCGAAGATGTATGAATCGGTTAGTTTAGTACGTCCTATTCGTAGTCTTGTGATAGTCACTTGTTCTTTCCTCTTCAGGGTAAGGATTGGTGACGTCTTTTACAAGAAATATTGTATCGCTATATTTATAATGTTTCATGAAACTATTGTTACATAAAAGTACCGTATTATGTAATGTATTAAAATATGTTGCCCACCTGGGTAGTGTGGTGGTAGCGTGTCTGCTTCACATTCCGCCTGCGGTGCCATCATTACTTAAAGCGGGCGTTAAACAGTTACAAAAAATCTGATGTGTTCCATTCACATGACTTTCTCTATATCACTGCAACAAATTATTCTATTTACTACATCTAATGGAGAAAAAATTAGCAGAAATAGTCTTATTACTTGCTTCCTTGTTAATAGAAGCGAAATAAGGGGGTGTCATAGCTTAAAGTGAAAGCCAAGAGCTGGTTGCTATGTGACTGAAGTTCGTTTGTTTGTATGGACACGAGTTGTTTTTGTAGCTGAAACCAAAAACAAGGAATATTTCAAAAACAATCAACTCCACGAAAAAAATGTATGTAACGTAAATTGTGTGTTTTAATGAGCTCTACATTTGTTGTGTAGTAAGTTTTTGTCCATCTCTTACGGTTTAGTAGTTATTCAAAATTCAGTAAAATTCATCCGGAATAAACTACCCTTCAGAGGCTATAATTCAAAATATAAATTTTAATTGCCAGGTAAATACCTTTAACGTACGAAATTTTAATCAAAATCGTTACAGCCATTTTTTAGAAAATCAAAATTGTCGAAAAAAGTTCCATGTAAAGGGTAGTTTGGGGTGGGGGAATTTTTCTCAAAATCTTCGTGTCGCATCCCTGGAAGATACTATACTTAAATACCAAGTTTGGTATTTTACCGACTTTTCGTTTTTGAGTTATCGTGTTCACAGACACACGGACACACACACACACACACACACACGCACACACGGACCTATTTCTGTAAATACTTTTTTTGGATACAGGGGACCATAAAAAATATATTTCCGGTGAGATCTCGGTATCGAATTTTTGGGTGGAGTGCAATACATTCTCTATACACTATGTACATAGTACCTATAGAGAAAGTAATAAAAAGGAAACCGATATGCTAAAGTGATCGTCAAATGTTTTAAAAACGTTATCCATTGTCATTGCAAATCGCCTCTTTGCTCGGCCAGGAGTAGAACAAAAGAAAAACGGACATCGTCTGTCTGAGAAAAGTATAAATACTTTACAATTAAAACCAATAACAAGAAATATCTTGGGAACGGTTACCTGCGCAACAAAAACGCAAAGAACATTAATTGTGAGTTTTGCCGAGATCTACATGTTTATGTAGTGCGCTTTTTTCTATCTCTTACGGCTTAGCGGTTAAGCAATATTTGGCAAAATTCATCCAGAATAAAGAGCTCTTCAGAGAATAATCCCAAAAAATTCAAGATATACATTTTGTTTGGAATGTAAATATCTTTAATATACGGGATTTTAATCAAAATTGATAATGCCATTTGTCAAAAATTCAGAATTTGCATAAAATTCTCCCATTTCTTCCAAAGGGTAGTTTGGGAAAGGGGGATTTTCTTGAAAGTGTTCTTCTCGTATCCCTGAAAGATACTAGACATAAATAATAAGTCTGGTATTTTACCTACTTCTCGTTTTAGAGTTATAGTGTACACAGACACACAGACACACACGGACTTTTTCTGAGAATACTTTTTTTGGATATAGGGGATACGTGTATTTCAGTATCGAACTTTTGGGTGCAATACAATGCCTTCTCTATACACTATGTACATAGTACGTGTAGAGAAAGTAATAAATTAAGTTTCAGTTTAAAAAATCTTATGGTTTATAAAATACCTAGTTCTGTGAAAAACACATGTTACGATAACGGTTCTCTTACTCATCAAACTGAGTTTAGCTGGAATTTAGTACTTCTAGAGCTACTAGGGCAAACACAATTATAATTCCATATCAATTCATTGCACGCGGCTGTTCGCTGCTAAAAGCAGAACTGAGTACAACAATTAGTTACTATAGAACATTGGAGACACAGGACAGCCGACTACCTTACGACGTTTGCGGAGAGCCATTCAAAACAAACGAAGAGCATTGCTGACTTCAGGACAACGCTCGTCCACACACTGCTGGCACAACCCATCGGATCCTTGAACACCTTCAATGGGACATTTTCAATCATCCGCCGTACAGTCCTGACCTGGCACCCAGCGACCTTCATCTTCTCCCTGAACTGAAGACAGCCTAGTAGGGCAGCATTTTCAAACCAACGAAGATCTTCAAAACAACGTCAATGCTTATTCGAAACTATTGGCGGCAACATTTTTTGAAGCGGGTATTGCAAAGCTTGTGCATAGGTACGATAAATGTGTCAAACTTTTCGGTGATTATGTTGAAAAGCAACCATAGGTGTACAAAGCTTTTAGTAATATAATAATTGTTTTCTATGAACCTGCCTCTTATTCATAGACAATCGTAGTTTGAAAAAAAAAATCTGATGTGTACCATTCACATGACATTCTCTATATCCCTGCAACAAATTATACTTAAGAAGCTTATACTTCTATTTACTTTATGCTAATCAGAAAAAAATAGCAGAAGTTGTCTTATTACTCGCTTCCTTGTAAGTAGAAGCGAAATAAGGGACAACCATTGGTTAAAGTGATAGTCAAAAGCTGGTTGCTATATCAATGAAGTTCCTTTGTTTATATGGATTATAGTTGACAAGTTCCTGTATGAGAAAAGTATACATTTTTCACAGCAGAAACCAAAAATAAGGAATGTCTCAAAAACGAAGAACTCCACGAAAAAATGCATATCACATAAATTGTATGTTTTAATGTTCTCTACATTTGTTGTGTAGTAAGTTTTTGTCCATCTCTTACGGTTTAGTAGTTATTCAAAATTCAGTAAAATTCATCCGAAATAAACTACCCTTCAGAGGCTATTCCCAGAAAAATCAAAATATACATTTTAATTGCCAGGCAAATATCTTTAACGTACGAAATTTTAATCAAAATCGTTACAGCCATTTTTTAGAAAATCAAAATTGTCGAAAAAAGTTCCATGTAAATGGCAGTTTGGGGTGGGGGAATTTTTCTCAAAATCTTCGTGTCGCATCCCTGGAAGATACTATACTTAAATACCAAGTTTGGTATTTTACCGACTTTTCGTTTTTGAGTTATCGTGTTCACAGGCATACGGACACACTGACACACTCACACACGGACCTTTTTGTGAAAATGCTTTTTTTGGATATTGGTGACCCTAAAACATATATTTCCGATGAAATCTCCGTATCGAATTTTTGGGTGGAGTGCAATACTTTCTCTATACACTATGTACATAGGGCGTATGGAGAAAGTAAAAATTTGATGTGTAACATTCACATGACTTTCTCTATATCCCTGCAATAAATTATTCTTAAAACGCTTATACTTCTATTAACTTCATGCTAATCAGTAAAACATTAGCAGAAATAGCCATATTACTTGCTTCCTTGTAACTAGAGGTGAAATAAGGGAGTACCATAGGTTAAAATGATAGTCAAAAGCTGGTTGCTATGTCAATGAAGTTCCTTTGTTTATATGGGTAGGAGTTGACAAGTTCCTGTATGAGAAATGTATAAGTTTTTCATAGCAGAAACCAAAAATAAGGAAAGTCACAAAAACGACGAACTCCAAGAAAAAAATGTATATAACGTAAATTGTGTGTTTTAACGTGCTCTATATTTTTTGTGTAGTAAGCTTTTGTCCGTTTCTTATGGTTTAATAGTTATTCAAAATTCAATCAAATTCATCCAGAATAAACTACCCTTCAGAGGCTATTCCCAGAATATTCAAAATATACATTTTATTTGTCAGGTAAATATCTTAAATATACGAAATTTTAATGAAAATCTTTAGAGCCATTTTTAGACACTCAAAATTTTCAAAAAAAGTTCAATGTAAATTGTAGTTGGGGGTGGGGGATTTTTCTCAAAATTTTCGTGTCGCATCCCTGGAAGATACTAAACTTAAATACCAAGTTTGGTATTTTACCGACTTTTCGTTTTTGAGCTATCGTGTTCACAGGCACACGGACACACGGACCTTTTGTGAAAATGCTTTTTTTGGATATTGGGGACCCTAAAACATATATTTCCGATGAAATTTCGATATTGAATATTTGGGTGGAGTGCAATACTTTCTCTATACACTATGTACATAGTGCATATAGGGAAAGTAAAAATCTGATGTGTACCATTCACATGACTTTCTCCATATCCCTGCAACAAAGCTTATACTTCTATTTACTTTATACTAACGAGAAAAAAATAGCAGAAATAGTCTAATTACTCGCTTCCCTGTCAGTAGAAGCGAAATAAAGGACAACTGTAGGTTAAAGTGATAGTCAAAAGCTGGCTGCTATGTCAATGAAGTTCCTTTGTCTATATGGATAGGAGTTGACAAGTTCCTGTATGAGAATAGTATACGTTTTTCATAGCAGAAACCAAAAATAAGGAATGTCACAAAAACGACGAACTCCACGAAAAAAATGTTTGTAACATAAATTGTGTGTTTTAATGTGTTCTACATTTTTTGTTTAGTAAGTTTTTGTCCATCTCTTACGGTTTAGCAGTTATTCAAAATTTAGTAAAATTTATCCAGAATAAACTACTCTTCAGAGGCTATTTCCAGAAAATTCAAGATATACATTTTATTTGTCAGGTAAATATCTTCAATATACGAAATTTTAATCAAAATCGTTAGAGCCATTTTTGAGAAAATCAAAATTTTCGAAAAATGGTCCATGTAAAGGGTAGTTTGGTGTGGGGGAATTTTTCTCAAAATCTTCGAGTCGCATCCATGGAAGATACTATACTTAAATACCAGATTTGGTATTTTACCGACTTTTCGTTTTTGAGTTATCGTGTTCACAGACACACGGACTTTTTTGTGGAAATGCTTCTTTTTGGATATTGGGAACCCTAAAAGATTATTTCCGGTGAAATCTCGTTTGGTGGAGTGCAATACTGTACATAGTGCGTATGGAGAAAGTAAAAAACAAAACAAAAACGGCTCTCGTACTTCTCATGGCAATGGTGTTGACAAGTTTACTGTTAAGAGATTATCTTACACGCACACATTAATATACACATTCATAACTACAGACTCTGGAGAGGAATACAAATAATCTTGGGTAGAGAAAAAGTCCTACCCCTGCGGCCAGGATATTAATGATTGTATTCAATCAATGTTAAATGTTCGCAGTCTAAAACAACGATGTACATTTGACGTCATATGTCAACTGCAAATACAGACGGTTAAAATCAATGTGTAGCGAGTTTACAGTCTGCAATAATTGGACACATATTTGCTTGAAACCAGAAAAATAAGTGTAAATATTTAGTAGACATGTTGCTTTACGGGTAAAGCTAATCGAACATGGCAGAATGTTACAGTAGTAAGTTCAATTTTGACCACAGCAACCAAATGTGTTCCATTCACATGAATTTCTCTTTCTTCTGCATACTATTATTACAAAAGAAAAACTGATGACGCCTTCCTCTTTGAGAAAAAGTATTTTAAAATTGAAACCTTTAACAAGCAACATCTGGAAAGCGTTAGCTCTAGAAAAAAAATAATATGTGTTCCATTTACATAACTTTCTCTTTATCTCTGCAACAAATTGTTGTTAAAAATCTAATGCTTCTATTTACTTCATACTAATCAAGAGAAAATCAGCAGAAATAGTCTTATTACTTGCTTCCTTACAAGTAGAAGCGAAATAAGGCAGTACCATAGGTTAAAGTGATAGTCAAAAGCTGGTTGCTATGTGACGGAATTTCCTCTGTTTGTATGGGCAGGAGTTGACAAATTCCTATATGAAAAAATTATAAGTTTTTCAAAGCTGAAACTAAAAAGAAGGAATATCTCATAAACGATCAACTACATGAAAAAAAATGTACATAGCATAAATTGTGTATTTTAACGTGCTCTACATTTTTTGTGTGAAAAGTTTTTGTCTATCTCTTACGGTTTAGTAGTTATGTACAATTCCGTAAACTCCATCCAGAATAAACTAGTCTTCAGAGGTTATTCCCAGAAAATTAAAAATATACAATTTATTTGTCAGATAAATATCCTTAATATACTATATTTTACTCAAAATCGTTAGATCCATTTTTAAGAGAATCAACATTTTAGAAAAAAGTTCCATGTTAAGGGTATTTGGGGGTGGAGGGAATATTTTTTGGAAATCTTCGTGTCGCATCCTTGGAAGACACCAAACCTTAACACCAAGTTTGGTATTTAGCGGTCTTTTCGTTTTTGAGCTATGCTGACCATAAGCACACAGACAGACACAGACACACACACACACACACACACACACACACACACACACACACACAAACTCATGAACCTACCTCAAATTCTTATTTTGGATTCAGGGGGCTCCAAAACATGTATTTCCGGTGAAATCACGGTTTCGAATTTTTGGGTGGAATACAATACTTCTCTATACACTATGCACGTAGTACGTGTAGAGAAAGTGAAAATATATATAACAAAACCGTGTGTTTTAACGAGATTTTCCCTTTTTTACTTTGTACATCCGAGCTAGTAAAGGTAATAAAACAATCTGATGTGTTCCATTCACATGACATTCTCTAAATCTCTGCAACAAATTATTGTTAAAAAGCTTATGCCTCTATTTACTTCATGCTCATTGAGAAACAATTAGCAGAAAGGGCCTTATTACCTACTTCCTTGTAAGTAGAAGCGAAATAAGGGAGTACAATGGTTAAAGTGATAATCAAAAAGTGGTTGCTATGTGACTGAAGTTTCTTTGTTTGTATGGACACGAGTGACAAATTCCTGTATGAGAAAAGTTTTTCAAGGCTAAAACAAAAAACCAGGAATATCTAAATAACGATCAACTCCACGAAAAAAATGCATTTAAAATAAACTGTGTGTTTTAATGTGCTCTACAATTTTTGTGTGGTAAGTTTTTGTCTCTCTCTTACGGCTGACCAATTATACACAATTCCGTAAAAGTCATCCAGAATAAAGTAGTCTAGAGAGGCTATTTCCAGAAAATTCAAGATATACATATTATTTGTCAGGTATATATCTTTAATATACGATATTTTAATCAAAATCGTTACAGCCATTTTTTAAAAAAACAACATTTTCGAAAGTTTTTACCTGTGAAGGGTAGTTTGGGGTTGGGGAATTTTCTTGAAAATCTTCCGTGTCGCATCCGTGGAAGATATTGAACTTAAATACCAAGTTTGGTATTTAATTGTCTTTTCGTTTTTGAGATATGCTGCCCACATACACACAGACGGACAGACACACACACACGGACATTTTTCTAAAAATGCTTTTTTTATATTCAGGGTGTCTTAAAATATGTATTTCCGGTGAAATGTCGGTATCGAATTTTTGGGAGCATTACAATACCTTCTCTATACTCTATGTACATAGTGCTATAGAGAAAGTAATAAACTTTAGTCAGAATAGTTTGTAAAAGAGTGAGTAGAGAAAATCATGTGGATGAAAAATGTTACATTTTCTTTCCTTGAGAGCTGAACCAGCTGCAAATTCAAATTATGTCCCTTTTTTCTGAGAAGCCACAAGAGATGGCTTATATTACAAGAAGAAGGGTTTTGTAGATATACACTCAAGCCATTAGAAGCTTCTAATAATTATTATGAACTCATCTTGGTTTTGCGCCTGACTTGAGAAGGACGGATGTCAAGATGTCTCTCCTGGTGTCACTTCCGCACAAGAAGAGACGAGAGGTTGGCTTTTGTAAGCGTTTCTGTTTCATTTGCTTTTCTTGCTAGTGGTTTTAAGTAATTAAAGCAAATTCTAGAAGGTGACAGCCCTTCAAAGTTTGATCTTAGCACAGCAGGAGAATTCCAATGACGTAGCTCTTCTGTGCAGTAAATACAGTCTAAGTAGAATCTTAAACTGAGCAAGATAGCTCAACCAAGGTCCTGGGTTGAAATTCCATGGCCCGACCATGTGGCCGAAGCTTTTTTCGTAGCCTTCCTCAGTCCATCCAGAAAGTGACAGACGATTTGGCATAACTAAGTAATAACGAAAGATATGAACACACAAAGTTACAGTATCTTTCTCTATTTCTCAACGTAATCGTCATTGCTATCAAGGTATTTATTGTCACGTGGTACCAGTTTTTCAACGCATATGTCTTCGAAGACTATTCCCAGAAATTTCAAAATACTCATTTTATTTCCGATTATACCTTTAATATGCGGCATTTTAATTAAAATCGTTCTTGGTAAAACAAATTTTTAAACATTTTTCCATGTAAAGGGTAGTTTGCGATGCGGGAATTTTCGTGAAAATCTTCCTGTCGCATCCATGGAAGATACTAAAAATGAATACCAAATTTGGTATTTAACTGTCTTTTTGTTTTTGAGCTATGCTGTCCACAGAAACACACACACCCACACACATTTACCCTGACTTACACACTAAACTTTTTCTAAAAAAATGCTTTTTTGAATTCAGGGCACCTCAAAAATATATTTCTGGTAAAATCTCGTCATCGAATTTTTGAGTGGAACACAATACCCTCTCTGTTTTTTGTATATACGGGCTTGAGAAAGTAAAAAAGAGTATTTTATAATATGGTTTTGTACCAACAAACTGCTCTTTGAGTTAACTTAATTGTTTTTTTTCACATAAGTCGTGTGTGAGGTAGAATGAGACTGAAAAATCCAATGTCATAACCGGTATTTGAACAATGGATCTTCCAGTCTCTAGTCGGTTGCTCTAACCATTGACCTGCCATGGCAATATGCCGGCACGGCATTATAAAATAAATTAACATAAACTGACCTAACAGTTGGCTGAGCTATGAAGCCCGAGGATTTCAATAAAAATCTAAAATCCACAGCTATTACAAGAGTTGACTATTTTATTAGCATAATGACTCCAACTAGATCCACGGCACGACAGCCTGGCCACGCATCTATCTCAGCCCGAAGGCATCATGAATGGGGCAGTGCTGAAGGGTGAGACGTGATCAGCGCCTCGAGTCCCTCACAGCAGGTTAATGCGGTCTTCTGATCTGGAGCCGCTGCTTCTCAATTAAATAGCTCCTCAGTTGCCCCACCCAGGGACCTCATGAGGCTGAGTGCATCCCGTACCAAGTCTCCCAGCCAATTCCAGGTCTCCCGCTTGGCAAGCAGCCGCGGTACCACCGCGCTAGCCTAGTATATTCCACAATTTCCCTTCTACTTATAAGGAAACGAGTATTAAGACCGTTCTCTAAAGTTTGTCGGTTATCATGCAATAGAAAGAAGAATAATCTTCTGTAAAAGGTTTGTTGGCAGAACAGCGGAGAAGATGATATGAAATAAAAACATAACATCCTTTTAATTATTCAGAGAGGTTTAAACCGGGTACTTCCGACGACATGCTTGGACTTTCTGTATATAGCAAGTGGTCGTTTTATTAATTCGTTTTACAAAATGAGTATAGCACATCAAGGTTAGAATGCTCAGTATCAAAAGCAACAGTTATCCCCTACAGGAAACAGTATACCTATCAATGTAACTATGGCTGTAAATTGACAACAAAATTAACAATGCCATTGATACTGCGCAGTGAGTAATTTATCAAGTTCGCAAAATAAACCATAAAGCACGCCATATGCATTAATATTCACCTAAGTGACGGATTTAGTATGTTGACTGCCTAACTAATAATTAAGAACCGCCGTTGTGATATTGACAGGCAGCAAATAATTGCGCAATGCACGGAGAATGTTTAATTAGAAGTACAGTCTGGGCTAATATCGGAGTGGGGTATGGAGCAATACATCAGAACAGGCACTAAACTCATTAAAGAAGGTCTCGCGTGGATTGGACTAGAAGCATGAAGGAGCACAAAAATTGCTGACGAGAATGGTAGGAGAATCTGCCCCATTTGCGAGGAGGAAGACTCGTGGACTCATATCTGGTCAAGATATGTAGAGCTAGAAGCATGTTGGACGCTACTGGCAGACATGGAAAACGGGGACGGGCTAGGTAAATGTATACTTAAGGCAAGAAAGCTGAGATCTGAGTAGGCTCCCAATAGTGAAGGGGGGAGGGATAAGAACAACTAAACAAAAGTGACAACAATGTTTTACACACACACACACACACACACACACACATATATATATATATATTATGTCATGCTAAGGTCATTGTTGAGTTATAGTTTTATATATTGTGTATATATTATGTGTATATATTTCTTTTAAGTGTATTTATCTATTATAAGAGGGTACATTTATGAAGGTGTACTCTGGGCTGTAAATTTAAATTGCTGTATTTGAATTTCTTTGTATTTTTATTTTCGGGTTTACTTTTTTAATTTTTTGATGTTGATTTAATATTGATTTTTATTGTATATTACCTTTGTTTTTTTTCTGTTTACTCTTTTAATTCTTTATTGTTGTTATTGTTTTAATATTGCTTTTTAGTGTGTATTAGAAAAGCACGTACGGTCTGTGGACCCGTGCGATTGTTGAAATTGAGTGTATGATATTTTTATGTTTCAGCAACTAAACCTTTATGCTGTCATGTAACCAAATAAAGCGCTCTTAGAAAAAGGTCCGCGTCGCGCACGCGTGTCCCTGCGAGCTCGATAGCTGAAAAACGAAAAGTCAGTAAAATACCAAACTTAGTATTTAAGTTTAGTAACTTCCAAGAATGCGCCACGAACAACTTGTGCAAAACAAAAACTACCAATTACATGAAAAGCATTCTAATATTGTGATTTTATCAAAAATAGCTCACATGATTATGATTAAAATACCGTATATTAAAGATATTTAGATGACAAATAAAATGTTTATCTTGAATTTTTTGGGAATAGTCTCTGAAGATCTCTTCATTCTGGATGAGTTTTCAAAATTTTGTACAACGGTTAAACCATAAGAGATAGACAAAAACGTGCTGCACAAAACAGAGCGACCAGATTTTAAAAGATATGAGTATTGCTTTAGCCTAAAGTATTTCCTTATTTCCCTTTCACTTACAAGGAAGCAAGTAATAAGACTATTTCTGCTAATTTTTCTCGACTAGCATGAAGTAAATAGAAGCATAAGCTTGTTAACAATAATTGCTGCAGAGATGTAGAGAAAGCCATGTGAATAGATCACATCAGATTTTTACTTTCTCAACACGTACTACGTGTAGAAAAAATGTCCGTGTGTGTGTGTCTGTGTCTGTCTGTGTGTATGTGTATGGTCTGTGGGCAGCATAGCTCAAAAACGAAAAGTCCGTTAAAAACCAAACTTCGTATTTAAGATTGGTATCTTCCAAGGATGCTGCTCGAAGATTTTCAAGAAAATCCTCTCACCACCAACTACCCTTTACATGGAACCTTTTTCGAAAACTTTAACTTTATTAAAAATGTCTCTAAAATGTCGTATATTAACGATATTTACCTGACAAATAAAGCGTATATCTTGAATTTTCTGGGAATAGCCTCTGAAGACTACTTTATTCTGGATCAATTTTACGCACTTTTGCATAACTGCTACACCGTAAGTGATGGACAAAATCTTATCACACAAAAAATGTAGAGCACTTTAGAACACACAATTTATGTTATATACAATTTTTTCGTGGAGCTGATCGTTTTTTAGATATTCCTTGTTTTTGGTTTTAGTTCGGTAAAACACAATTTTCTCATACAGGAATTTGTCAACTCGTGTCCATACAAATAAAGGAACTTCAGTCACATAGCAACCAGCTTTTGACTATCACTTTAACCTATGATACTCCCTTATTTAGCAAGGAAGCAAGTAATAGGACATTTTCTGCTAATTTTTTCTCGATTAGCATGAAGTAAATAGAGTCAGAAGCTTTTTAGCAATAATTTGTTGCAGAGATGAAGAGAAAGTCATGTGAATGGATCATATCAATTTTTTTTAGTCACTTTGTACGCCATTTTCAAACACTTTTAGGTCATCAAAATATGTATGTGCAGGGTGTAATTTTTTTTTTGTGTTCTGTTTATTTTAAATGTTTGAAATCGGACATTTTAAATATACATTTGAAATGGTCGCTCTTCTCTCTCTCTCTCTCTCTCTCTCTCTCTCTCTCCCTCTCTCTCTCTCTCTCGCTCTCTATGCATCACAAGCGAGCGAAGGCACAGTACTTCTGTTTGCTGAAGTTTATTGGAAATATATCATGCACACGTTTGCAAAAGGAAAATGAGAACCAGTTTGTGTTCTTCTCTTGTTTCATATAGGTGTATTACATTACAGTGTAACCTAATATATGAAATAACTGATCATCTACACTCATGAACTGTGTACACAGCTGATCAACAACCCCCTTTACCCACCCTTCCTATTATAGCTTCCACGGCATACTGAAAGCGATGCTTTTACAGACAGAGTAGAGTTTAATTACACTAACGAAATAGGTTCAAATAACATGCATGGTTAGAGCGTGGGAAAACAACAATTATAATAATAATAATGCACAATTAGTAGATGAGATATAATACAGTCGTGCCATGACGATATGCTTCGTGTAACACATGTTGCCGAGCCAAGTGGCGCGGGCACTTCGTCTGAGACTGTCTTCCGAGAGGTCGTGGGGTCGATTCCCATAGCTGACCTCTGTGACCCATGGATTTTTTCGAGGTTTCACCAGGCAAAGGGAGTTTCTTCATTCCACTGAACTTCCTGTCCTTTCATTTTATCTCCATTTCATCCAACCGGTCTCTTTCAGGGTTGCAAGTGCCCGGCGAGGACTGCGGTGGTTCCTTCCTGCCGTCCGGTTTCGGCCACCCGTTACAATTGCTCTCATCTGATTCTGTCCTCCTGGGGTTTGACGTACAGTAACCCAATGACTAGACCGCGCCGTGGCCAAGTAGTAAACGGCTCGGGTTCAATCCCAAGAGACCGCATGTGAGTTCTTCTAGACAAAGCCCCCCGACATCGCTTTCCAGCGGTGCTCCATCTTCATTCCATGTATCATCAGCGTTATCGCTTGCGGTGCCTTTTGTAGCGGGCGTGAAACACTAAAAAACATCTGATGTGTTCCATTCATATGTCTTTCTCTACATCTTTGCAACAAATTATTGTTAAAAAGCTTATGCCTCCATTTACTCCCTGCTATTCGACAACAAATTAGCAGAAATAGTCTTATTACTTGCTGCCTTGTAAGTAGAAGCTAAATAAGGGAGTACCATAGGTTAAAGTGATAGTCAAAAGCTGGTTGCTATGTGACTGAAGTTCCTTTGTTTGTATGGACACAGTTGACAAATTCCTGTATGAGAAAATTGTTTTACCAAAAACAAGGAATATCTAAATAATGATCAACTTAACGAAAAAATTGTATATAACATACATTGTGTGTTTTAAAGTGCTCTACAATTTTTGTGTTATAAGTTTTTGTCCATCCCTTACGGTGTAGCAGTTATGCAAAATTCCGTAAAATTGATCCAGACTAAAGTAGTCTTCAGAGGCTATTCCAAGAAAATTCAGGATGTACATTTTATATGTCAGGTAAATATCTTTAAACAAAATCGTTAGACATTTTTGCAGAAATCAAAATATTCGAAAAAAGTTCTATGTAAAGGGTAGTTTGGGGTGGGGGGATTTTTCTCAAAATCTAGGTGTCCCATCTCTGGAAGATACTAAACTTAAATACCAACTTTGGTATTTTACCGATTTTTCGTTTTTGAGCTATCGTGTTCACAGACACACACACACACACACACACACACACACATACACGAACTTTTTCTGAAAATGCTTTTTTAGATACAGGGACCCTAAAACATATATTTCCGGTGAAATCTCGGTATCGAATTTTTGGGTGGAGTGCAATTCCTTCTCTATACACTATGTACATAGTACGTATAGAGAAAGTAAAAATGGTGTTTTATATTGTGAGTAGGAAGCTAGCGAGACGAGGGCGTAGGCCGAGCACAGTAATCCTTCGAACAATACGTCAAACACTATTTTTAAACTGTTCTCAATATTTATAGACATTATAAATAGATAATTTTATCTATTTCACGGAGTTCAAGCTTAATGGTCAGTGATATTCAGTTGTTGCCTTGCTTAGCATCAATGCTGACAACATGATGACTTGTATCTGTTGCGTGCGATGTGATACTGATTTCTGGACCTTTTGGTACCAGTTGTAATTTTGCTCTCTCTGCTGCTTGCATAATTTCGTCTGGTTCAGCAGATTCATGTTTATGACTTTCAAATCTTCCGCCATTTTGTGGATCGATACGAGCTTTCGGAGTCGTGGCCTACTTAAATGAGGCCGTGGACGCATAAACCAAAGTTAGCTCTATTGGAGTGTTATAATTTTATAACACTGAGTGATAGAATTTTCTAGTTTTAATACTACTGACTTCTGGTAAAAGATCTAGTTTTAGCATCAGCTGTCTAAAAATGCCAATGTTACCAACTTAAATTTTGTTACTATCACTGTATCCGATATATAAAATGTTGTAGTTTTGAAAGGGTTATGTTTCTACACTTATCCTTCCAAACACATCTGCTGACGTTGCAATACCACCTGGTAATAGTATGGTGTCTGAATTTAGCAACACAAAAACACCAAGTACCTCATCACGAGGAATCAAGTTTACAATTGTAATAATAATTGTACAATAAATATCACATTTTCATCATAATTACACAGTTAAGAATTTAATGTTGCCTATTATTAATAAGAAATGTATATGTTTTGTTTTCTGTTATTTATCTATATAAAAATAAATGAGGTTATGTTCCTGAGAAAAAAATCTGATGTGTTCCATTCACATGACTTTCTCTGTATCTCTGTAAAGCTTATCTTTTATTTATTTCATGCTAATCGAGAAAAATTAGCAGAAATAGTCTTTTTCTTGCTGTATTGTAAGCAGAAGCGAAATAAGGCAGTAACATAGGTTAAAGTGAAAGCCAAAAGCTGGTTGCTATGTGACTCATACTCCTTTGTTTGTATGGACAGGAATTGACAAATTCCTGTATGAGAAAAGTATAAGAAACCAAGAAAAATGAATATCTCAAAAACGATCAACTCCACGAAAAAAACGTATAGAACACAAATTGTATGTTTTAACGTGTTCTACATTTTTTGTGGCTTAAGTTTTTGTCCATCTCTTACGGTTTAGTAGTTATGAAAAATTCATCCAGAATAAATTAGTCTTCAGAGGCTATTCCCAGAAAATTCAATAAATTTTATTTGTCAGGTAAATAACGTTAATATACGATATTTTAATCAGTATAGTAAGTCATTTTTTTTTAGAAAATCAAAATTTTCGGAAAAAGTTCCATGTAAAGGGTAGTTTGGGGTGGGGGGATGTTTCTCAAAATCTTCGTGTCGCATCCCTGGAAGATACTAAACTTAAATACCAAGTTTGGAATTTTACCGACTTTTCGTTTTTGAGTTATTGTGTTCATAGACACACGGACACACATACACACATGGATCTTTTTCTGAAAATACTTTATTTTTTTTTTGGATACAGGGGACCTTAAAACATATATTTCCGGTGAAATCTCGGTGTCGAATTTTTTGTCGGAGTGCAATACCTTTTCTATACACTATGTACATAGTGAGTATAGAGAAAGTAAAAATTAAATTCTTTACTAGTCCGGTCTCGTGTCTAAACATGCTCAACTAGACAACAGTTTTCTTCGATTGGCAACTTCAAACATATTAACCGTGTTTGCTGGATATTTGGTTGTAACATGCTCTAGTATATCATTTAATAGCAGAAGGAATGCAATGGAATTGTTAACTTATATGATTTATGGTACAGAGTAAAGAACTGACATTACTACATCGATTACCAATCTATATCGATAGACGAATTCTATTCCCACATACACACACGCGCCTACAAGCGATAGGAAAACGTACTATTCCTTGAACAAAAGGAATGTTGAACCTTATATTATAAATTTATTGATAAATCTATAAATATTGAGCTGTCTAAAAAACAGTGTATGACACTCAAGTTAAAAGTGTTTTTATTTTGCTCGTGGGATTGCTAAACTCGCCTTCAGATATCGATATGCAAACTTTTCTTCTCGCAAAATAAAACAACACTATTAAGCCTTATTATAAATAACTGTTATTGAATTTGAGCCTTCAGAATGTGTGTATTAAGAGACATTTTCGTACCGTAACTTCTCTATCAGCTATGTAGTGAAGAAGGTAAAAAGGTTGACCGGAGACACTGAACTCTGATCTATTCACTGAAATGACACGTTTCTGTGAGTAATGGCGTATGCAACTCGAGGCACGATACCTTCACATCACCTTCTGACACAGAAAAGAATTACAGGCATTCCGAAGATGCCGGGTCTCTCCCGATGACAACAAGGTTGCGTTTTCATCGACATCGATGTCTGATTGATTTATTCAGGTCACCTAGCATCTCCCTCCGTTCCACTGCATCCTTCAGACGGCCGATACACCGTATTTTGTTACCTCTTTTCGTAAAAGTTCATCTTGTTCCTGAGAAGTGTTTAAGATGTACTAATACCCAAATCTGATGTGTTACATATGTAACAGAAATAATCCTAAAGTCCTGAGAAAGCCTAAGGGTATTTAAGTTAGAAAAGAGAACATTAAAATGTTTTAGAAGTATCTGACATATAAGTTAATCATTCTGAACACATATTTGATAATGTAAGCTAAATTTACAATTCATTTAATAATTGCCATGCCAAAAATCACTGTAAGTACTTACAGTAAGAGATTGAGAGGTAATTAATACTTACAGTATAATTACGAAAACATGTAACACTCAAGACATGTGCTACTTTAAGTAAAGAATTCATTGCAAGATTCATTAACAAAAGAGTGTACCTCAAGGCTTTGTCCATATAATTTAGATGTAGCCTTTCATTTGTCCATATCGAGAAATTATTTTTACTTTCTCTATATGTACTATGTACACTCCGCCCAAAAATTCGATACCGAGATTTCACCGGAAATATATGTTTTAGGGTCCCCTGTACTCAAAAAAGGAATTTTCAGAAAAAGGTCCGTGTGTGTGTCCGTGTGTCTGTGAACATGATAGCTCAAAAACGAAAAGTCGGTAAAATACTATTCTTGGTATTTAAGTTTAGTATCTTCCAGGGACGCAACGCGGAGATTTTGAGAAAAACCCCTCCATCCCAAACTACCATTTACATGGAACTTTTTCGAAAATTTTGATTTTCTCAAAAATGGCTAACAATTTTGATTAAAATATCGAATATTAAAGATATTTACTTGCTAAATAAAATATATTATCTTGAATTTTCTGGGTATAGCCTCTGAAGACTACTTTATTCTGGATGAATTTTAGGGAATTTTGCATAATTACTAAACCGTAAGATATGGACAAAAACTTATCACACAAAAAATGTAGATCACGTGAAAAAACACAATAAGAAGAAGGGAAATAAGGGACTAGCAAAAGTTAAAGTGATAATCAAAAGCTGGCTGCTATGTGACTGAAGTTCCTTTGTTTGTATGGACAGGAGTTGCGAAATTCCCGTATGAGAAAAGTATGATTTTAAAACCGAAACCAATAACGAGGAATATTTCGAAAACGGCCAACTCTACGAAAAAAATATGATATAAATAACGTGTTCTAGCGAGATCTAAATTTTTTGTATGATAAATTTATCTCTATCTATTATGGTTTACCAGTTATGAAAAATTCAGCCAGAATGAACCGGTCTTGAGAAGCTATTCATAGAAAAGTCAAGATATATGTTTTATTTGTAATGTAAATAGCTTTAATATACGGCATTTTAATCAATATCATTAGAGTCATTTTTGAGAAAATTAAAATTTTGGAAAAATAATCCATGTAATGGGTAGCTGGGAGTGGGGGATTTTCTTGAAAATCTTCGTGTCACATCCTTGGAACACATTAAAGTTAAACATTATGTGTAGTATTTAACCGAATCTTCGTTTTTAAGCTATACTCACACACACGGACCTATTTTGGAATAGGGGACCTCAAAACATATATTTCTGGCGAAATATCGGTATCGAATTTTTGGGTGCAATACAATACTTCCTCTATACACTATGTACACATTACGTGTAGAGAAAGTAATGAATACTCTGCTCCACCGAGGCACATTGCACCATCAACTCCGACAAATTTTTGGAATAAGGAATCGTTTGGAAGGAGACGTTATATTGTTGATGAAGATGGAATGGTTTGCCGCCAAAGTTTGTTTCACAGTATAAAACAAAGTTATTAGGTTGTCTCAAAAGTAATGACTGTCTTTACTTTCTCTATACGCACTATGTACATAGTGTATAGAGAAGGTATTGCACTCCTCCAAAAAATTCGATACCGGGATTTCACCGGAAATATATGTTTAAGGGTCACCTGTATCTAAAAAAAGGTCCGTGTGTGTGTGAGTCCGTGCGTCAGTGTGTCCGTGTGTCTGTGAACACATTAACTCAAAAACGAAAAGTCGGTAAAATACCAAACTTGGTATTTAAGTTTAGTACCTTCCAGGAATGCGACACGAAGATTTTGAGAAAAATCCCCCCACCCGAAACTATCCTTTACATGGAACTTTTTTCGAAAATTTTGATTTTCTAAAAAAATGGCTCTAACGATTTTGATTAAAATATCACATATTAAATATATTTACCTCACAAATAAAATGTATAATTTGAATTTTCTGGGAACAGCCTCTAAAGACTACTTTATTCTGGATGAATTTTGCTTAACTACTAAACCGTAAGAGATGGACAAAAACTTTAACACACAAAAAATGTAGATCACGTTAAAACAAACAATTTATTTTATACACATTTTTTTCGTGGAGTTGATCGTTTTTTAGATATTCCGTTTTCTTGGTTTCAGCTTAGAAAAACATATTTTTCTCATACAGGATTTTGTCGACTCCTGTCCATACAAACAAAGGAACATCAGTCACATAGCAACCAGCTTTTAGCTTTGCCTTTAACCCATGGTCCCTTATTTCGCTTCTACTTACAGTGAAGCAAGAAATATGACTATTGCTGCTTATTTTTCTCCATTAGCATGAAACAAATAAAAGATAAGCTTAATAACAATAATTTGTTACAGAGATATAGAGAAAGTCATGTGAATAGAACACATCAGATTTTTTGACTTTGGTGTTTTGAAAATTCATTGAGTTCCTTTGGTTTGGCAATGCTATTTACAGGAAGCCATGGTTAGGTTGCGTACATTGCAAGGATGTGTCAGTCTTCAGTTGTTAATAAGCAATCACATAATGGAGATAACAAAGTTTGAACTTAGAGTCCTTCTAAAGCACTACTGGAAACAAGATTATAAAGCTGCTTCCGCAGCTCGAAGAATATGTGAAGTGGAAGGAGGTGTCGTTAGTGAGCGTGTGGCACAACGATGGTTCCAACGTTTCAAGAATGGAGAGGAAAACACTAAAGATTTACCACGTTCTGGAAGACCTAAGGTATTGAATATTGAGGATACACGCCAAGTTTTGCGAGAAAATCCGCAAAAAAGTACCCCTAGGCTTTCAGAAGAACTTGGTGCATCAAAAGATACCATACATCCCCACATTAAGATACTTGGAAAATCATACAGAAGCTGTAGATTTGTACCTCATGAACTGACACCTCAACAGGATCAGCGTAGAGTGGATATATGTCGTCAGCTTATCCGTAACCCCATCGATGATAGAATTGTCAGGAGAATTGTCACTTGTGATGAAAAATGGATATATTACCGAAACCCTGATGCCTCGAAACAGTGATTTGATCCCCGCCAACCTGCCAGTCATCATTAGAAAGATCGGTTTAGTCCCAAAGTAATGTGTCTGGTGGAATTTTGGAGGTGTGATTCACTGGGAGTTTGTTCCAAACGGGCGGGCGATTGATGCGGATCTTTATTCTCAACAACTGGAACGAGTTCATGAAATTTTGAGACGGAGATACCCAGCATTAGTTAACCGAAATAGAGTTCTACTCCAACAGGACAATGCAAGACTCCATACTGCACGAACAACCATGGAAAAATTCAGAAATTGGGAGGAATCGATACAGCCACATACAGTCCTGATCTCGCACCATCAGATTATCATCCTTTTCGATCCATGGCCCATTTTCTATGTGGAAGAAATGTTGACAACATTGAAGCACTGCAAGTGGGTCTCGCTGAATTCTTCGCTAGAGACTGGTACCATCGTGGGATAGTAAACCTCGCTGAAAGATGGCTCAAAACCATAGAATCTAATAGTCTGTACTTTGAAGATTAGTCAATTGCTTGTCAGAATACATTTCAAATAATCGTTTTTCTTAAAAAAACGACATTACTTATGAGTCAGTATCTATACCTTCCACCTGTTATAAGTTTGGTAGACAAACTAGTCTTGCTAATATTTATATTTGTATATAGGTACATCAATGGACACTTTTGCAGAAATACAGGTTGTTTCAAAAGTTACTTCAAACTTTAAGGGGACAAACTAGTCTGAACATATAGAAATTACACCTTAAGTGCTCTTAGAGTATTCAATTGTTTTTGCAGAAATTTGTACGAATTGTTCTATAAATTATGACAATTATTTAAAGTGGTTGTTTGTATTAATAGCTTATGTAGTTTAGTCCATAAATAAGTACTTCATTCAGCAGAAAAATAATAAAACTTAGTCTTTAAAACATGTGAATTCATTCTCTGATACTACATGCAATATAAAATCACATTTTTGCTTATTGTTTCTTAGTATAATCAGCTATCTTGTGAACTTAAATTATTTAGCTATGATACAATGTCAGTAGAATTTAAACAAGAAATATGTTTGCAAATTCAAAAAATTAAAAATGTGGAAAATGTGCAATGCTATTGCTTTCTGAATATGATTAATATATACTACAACATCACGATTGTGGTTCAGAAAGTTCAACTATGTGCTGAAAATTTCAGCTTTCAAGTTCTCATAGTTTCTGAGAAAAAAGTAAATAAGTATCCAAAAATGTTTTGAGATAACTGTAATTAAGCATTCAAATGTTCTAAAAATTGGCATTGTATAACAGCTCTAAAGTAATGCAGACTAGCATATTAAATTATATTTAAATTGATTAAAATCTTCTTCACCTCTCAAAAGTATGCATTTTCTGAGACTAGAAATAATAGAGGTTTTATTAGTGTATGAAACAGAAAATGTTATTTTTTATAATTTCAAAGAACCTTGTCCCCTTAAACCACTATAAATATTATTAAATAAAACGTAAGGTAAAAACAAAAGAAGTTAAGTACTAGGCAAGCAATGAGATTTGGTTTTTTTTGTTTTTATTTTTCAGTTCATCATTACCATGAGTACAGTTTTATTGAATAAAACATTAGTAATTACTTTCTCTACACGTAGTATTTAAGTACATAGTAAGCAGAGAAGGTATTATATTCCATCCAAAAATTCTAAGTAGAAATTTCACAGGAAATATATATTTTAGGGTCCCCTGTATAAAAAATACATTTTAGAAAAAGGTCCGTGTGTGTCTTTGAAAACCATAACACAAAAATAGAAGGTCGGTAAACAGCCTAAGTTGGTATTTAGGTTTAATATCTTCCAAGAATGCGTGACGAAGATTTTGAGAAATATACTCGCACCCATAATTACTCTTTACATTGAAACAAATGCGAAAACTTTGATTTTCTCAAAAATGCCTCTATCAACTTTGATTCAAATGCCGTATATCAAAGAATTTACATGGGCAGTAAAATGTAGGTATATCTAGAATTTTCTGGCAATAGCCTCTGATGACTTCTTCATTCTGGATGACCTTTGCATTAACTAGTAAACCGTAAGAGATAGTGGGAAAGTTAATGCACAAAAAATGTAAATCTCGTTAAAACACATAATATGTCATATGCATTTCTTCGTAGAGTTGGCCATTTCTGAGATTTTTTTTTTGTTTCAATTTTAAAGTAATTGAAGTTTTTCTCATGCGGGAATTTGTAAATTCCTGGCCATGCAAAGAAGCGCATTTCAATCACATACTAAACAGTTTTTTAAATTATTTGTTCTCCATTCACATGACCTTCTCTGCAGATATTGTTACAGAATCTATATTTTTATCTACATGACGCTAATACATATAAATATTAGCAGAAGTTGTTGCACTATTTGCTACCTTATAAGTATAAGAGAATACAATAGGTTATCTCAAAAATCAAATCTTTTAAAAGCTCATCGATCTGTGAAACAATTGAAATTCGTTTCTTTTGCATGCCCGGGAGTAAAACAAAACAGATATGAAAAGAAACTTGACTTTTCACTTAAATTTAATTAGTTTAAAACTGAAACTAATAACATGGAATATCTCGTGAACGGTTAACTCGACCAATCTCTTTCAGCTTAGAGATAAACAAAAGATGTCTAGAATGAAGAGGTCTTCAGAGGTTATTCCCAACAAATTCAATATGTATGTGTATGTGTGTATATATGCAGGGTGTTAATGAACTACACCGAAATATTTTCAGAGAATATGTAGATTACTTAAATAAGTAATTTGAGATAGGAGACCTATGACCTGTTTATTGAAATTTCGAAGTAACGGCAATAAGTTTCTGAAGTGCCAGTACGTATCGCTCCACTTCGTTTGGAATGAAAATAATAATAATAAAAAAATTTACTCTACGACAGGAATCGAACTCATCCCCTTTGATATAGGAGCTTATCGCGTTACGCATTAAGACACCAGAGCAGTTGAAAAAACTTCTCCAGAGTAGGTTGCATAACTCAAGGACGTAGTTAATAAATGCTCAGTGTCGTAATGTCAAGTGATTAGTTCGAGATTTTACAGATTTTTACGACATTAATTCTTGAGAACGCTAGTAACGAGCTGCTAAAAATCGATATTTCTATACTCGGGCAGCAGTTTTAAAGACATTCTAAGCCATTTTTTCAACCTGCTTTGCTTTAACACCGACTTATCAGCTACTGATACCCACACGTTTAACGCTATGTAGTTGCGTTATGTTTATCCGGAGACCTTGCATCGCCGATCTCAAATTACTTATATCAGTCACGTGCACAATCTCGCAAATTATTTCGGGGTAGCATTATTTTAAGCATAAGCAGCAAAGCCATTTTTGAAAAATATAAAGTTTTACTTTCTCTAAACGAACTATGTACATAGTGTATAGAGAAGGTATTGCACTCCACCAATAATTCCATACCAAGATTTCACCGGAAATATATGTTTTAGGGTCGCCTTTATCTAAAAACAGTATTTTCAGAAAAAGGTCCGTGTGTGTGTCCGTGTGTCTGTGAGCACGATAACTCAAAAACGAAAAGTAGGTAAAATGCCAAACTTGGTATTTAAGTTTAGAATCTTCCATGGATGCGACGCGAAGATTTTGAGAAAAATCCCCCACCCCAAACTGGCCTTTACATGGAGCTTTTTAAAAAATGTTGATTTTCTAAAAACGGCTCTAACGATGTTGATTAAAATAACGTACATTAAAGAGATTTACCTGACAATTAAAATGTATATTTTTAATTTTTCTAGGAATAGCCTCTTAAAACTACTTTATTCTGAGTGAATTTTCCGGAATTTTGTATTACTACTAAACCGTAAGAGATAGACAAAAACTTACCACACAAAATACCTAAAGCACATTAAAACACACAATTTATGTAGTATACATTTTTTTTAGAGTTGATCGTTTTTGAGATATTCCTTGTTTTTGTTTTCAGGGTCGAAAATCTTAACTTTTCTCACACAGGAATTTGTCAACTCATGTCCATACTAACAAAGGAACTTCATTCACATAGTAACCAGCTTTTGTCTATCGCTTTAACCTATGCTACTCCCTTATTTCCTTTCTACTTACAAGGAAGAAAGTAATAAGACTATTTCTGCTAAATTTTCTAGATTAGCATGAAGTAAATAGAAGCATAATCTTTTTAAGAATAATTTGTGGCACGGATATAGAGAAAGTCATTTGAATGGTACACATCAGATTTTTTAAAAAATATTCTATGTAGAGGTCAGTTGGGGGTGGATAATTTCCCTGAAAATCTTCGTGTCACATCGGGAGATACTGAACTTAAATACAAATTTGGTACTTACCTGACCTTTCGTTTTTGAGTTAAGCTGGCCACGGACACACACACATACACGAACCTTTTTCTAAATATCCTTTTCTTTTTGTTACTCACGATGAAATTTCAGTAATCAAAATTTGGGTGAAGTAAAATACTTTCTCTACCTACTATATATATTGTATATGCGTTCTAGAGAAAGTAAAAGTAAATTTGGAGCGTACAAGTTTGAGAATTATAACTCTAGAGCCTCATGAAAAGGATATATAGCCCTCTAAAATCAATTGATATACCTACCTATAATTAACATATTTTTAAATATGTATTGTAATTTGTTGACATTTATGAAGAGTATATAATGCAATAATCATATTTTAGATTTATGTAATTACTAGTAGTAACTGTTATGTCGACAATTAGAAAACTATCATCCGATATTACATCGGTGTTACATATAGTGAAATTATATTTATTTATACATTTTAACACTAATTTTTGATACTCTTTGTTTTTATGTGTATGCAAAAAAAGAAAAAAGTATGTACATATACTTTTATAGACCACATTAAGTATAGTGCAGTGGCGTAGAGTCCTCAAAAGCAAATGGTGTGATTATATGTCTATTCTGCTGTTTTTGTAACCCCTTTTGTAACACTAGAGCTTTATACATCGTTTGTTTTTTCTCCATAGTATATAAACATATGTATATATACATGTATATACCTTGATAAGTTCTATGTTCAGTGGCTTCCTGGCCTAAACGAACCTACAGAATTCTTTCTAATCTAATCTAACGATCTAATCTAGTGGAAAAATTACATTTAATACTTATCTTTAAGTAGCAGCTTCATGGCTAGCGACGCTTTCTTACCTGAAATAGAGAGAGAGAGAAGAATATTATTTCTTTTGCGCATTTATGAATTTATACACAAATATTATACATTAGAAAACTTTAGCTCACAAATCAGATATAGCTCGTAGGCCACATACGATTCTTCAGAAATTTCCCTCATCTTTCTCTATTTGTCTGTCTCTGTCTCTCTCTTTCTCTCTGGCCCTCTCAGTCAGAGAATTAACATTATATATTTGAGAATTTTATATAACTTTTGTTTTATGAATTGTATGTAGACGTCACATTTTGTCCACAAAACACAAATGCTAGTCTCATCCGACCTCTAGCTCTAAATCTGAAAATTCCTCTGTATACACGCAATAAAGGAAGAATTTGACTTTTAATATAGATCATTCATAGAAGTAGCATAAAATAACTTTATAAAATAAATAAAATAACATTAAATAAATAAAATAACACTGCATACGCTGGTCAGTGGTGTTTTAAGCGAGAGCGACCTTCGTTCTTAGCCTCTTGCATATCGTAAACGATAAAGGAATCGCGCTCATTGAAGGGCGGTTTTCAGGCTTGTACTAGAGTGCATAATGATACACAAGAACAGTGTAAACGCGCGGAGAGTAACATGTTTTCCATTTTACGAGTAGTATCAGAGTCCCTGTTTTCTGGAGCATAAATTCAAATTTTAGATTCACAAGTAATTAAAAAGAATATTTCACCTATCAATATCCGCCAATAACTAGGTTTGTAACTGTGTAATACGCTATTGTTATTTAACAATAGATATTAAATCCATTGTAGGATTAAATTAAAACATCAGGGCGCCGTAACAAAAAAAAACATGCACGAGAGCACGTAGTGTGGCACTATATTATTTGTTAATATTTATTATTATAGTTATTATTGTTGTTATTACGCACTATATGTAATGGCGGGAAAAATATTTGTCGCGATTTTTTACCACTGCGAATGTAGGGATAGAAGCATGTTGGACGCTACTGGCAGGCACGGAAAATATGGACGGGCTAGGTAAATTTATACTTAAGGCAAGACAGCTGAGATCTGAGGAGGGTGCCAATAGAGAAGGCGGGGGGATAAGATCAACTAAACAAAAGTGACTACAATGTTCTACATACATATATATTATTTCATACTTATGTCACTGTTGTGCTAGGGTTGTATATAGTATGTGTATATATGTCTTTTAAGTGTAATTATCTACTATAAGAGGGTGCATTTATGAAGGTGTACTCTGTGCTGTAAATTTAAGTTGCTATATTTGAATATCTTTGTATCTTTTTATTTCGGATTCACTCTTAATTTTATTGTTGTTTAATATTGCTTTTGACTGTGTATTTCCTTTGTCTTTTTATTTTCGTGTTTACTCTTTTAATTCTTTGTTGTGGTTGTTGTTTTAATACTGCTTGTAATGTGTATTACAAAAGCACGTACGGTCTGTGGACCCGTGCGACGGTTGAAATTCTATGTATGATATTGCTATGTTAATAAATACACTTATTCATTCATAAGCAGAGTAAATAAAACAAAAATGTGTAACGATAAACATGCCAACGCGAGAGCAGGTAGCATTTCGCTGATCGGCGTATGCTTGGATTTTCCCCGTGGAGCTCTGCATCGTTTATAACGCACGAAGGGTTATGTGTGCACACGAAACACGGCGCTGTTGGGCCACCTGGTAGAATACAACTGACAGTCAACAGTAAAGAAGAAATCGGATGTGTTATATTCACATGACCTTCCCTACCCATTCTACAATAAACTATTCTTAAAAAAGCTAATTCACATTAATATAGATAAACATTTGCATAAATGCCTTTATTACTTATTTCCTGTGGATAACATGATAATGAGAGTCAAATCTTTTAAGAGCTCATCACTGTGTGATACGTTAGAAATTCCGATCTCTTTGCTTGAGCAAGAGAAAAAAGAAATGACATCACAACTGAAGAAAATATAAGAAGTCTAAAATCGAAAGCAATGAAGAACTCTCTCGCAAATGGTTATCCACAAAAATGCTGATTGTGTTGTAAGTATTTCTTCTTTCTCTTGTGGTTGACCGGTTATACAAAATTCATCCAGGATAAACAGGACTTCAGAGACCATTTCAGAAAATTCAGCGTCTATATTTTTATTTGTCGTGACATTGTCTTAAAAACGCTGGTAATTTAATTAAAATGCTTACAGTATTTTTTAGGAAATCAAAGTTTACGAAACCTTCTCCATGTAAAGATTAGTTTTGGTTAGAGGATTTTCTTGTTATTTAATATTGTTTTGATTAGAATTGGTCAAAAAATGCAAATCTGCACCCTTTGGGCATGTGTAAAGAATCAATAATTTGTTGCCGCACCCCTTGCTTCGGCCTTAACAGCCATTTAAAGATTCCTTGCAATTCACCTATTTCCAAGTATATTATTTCATAAAATAGCGCTTTTCTCAAAATCACATTTTCACAGTTTCAAAATATTCTGCACAGTTTCTGTTTTAATACAACTAAAATGTATCAGAATGTACAGAAATACTAACCTTTAAACTATCATTTTTACTGTCTCTATACGAACTATGTACATAGTGTATAGAGAAGGTATTGCATTGAACCCAAAAATTCGATACCGAGATTTCACCGGAAATACATGTTTTGAGACTCCCTGAATATAAAAAAAGCATTTTTAGAAAAATGTCCGTGTGTCTGTCTGTGTGTATTGTGTGTTTGTGGGCAGCATAGCGCAAAAACGAAAGGACCGTTAAAGCCCAAACTTGGTATTTAAGTTTGGTATCTTCCAAGGATGCGACACGAAGATTTTAAAGAAAATTCCCCCACTCCCAGCTACCCTTTACATGGAACATTTTTAGAAAAATTTTATTTTCTCTAACTGGCTCTAACAATTTTGATTAAAATATCGTATATTAAAGATATTTACCTGAAAAATAAAATGTATATCTTGAACTTTCTGGGAATAGCCCCTGAAGACTACTTTATTCTGAATGAATTATACAGAATTGTGCATAACTGCTAAACCGTAAGATATGGGGGAAAACTTACTAAACAGAAAATGTAGCTCACAATAAAACACACAACTTCTGTCATATACATTTTTTTTTCGTGAAGTTGATTATTTTTAAGATATTCCTGGTTTTTCGCTTTAGCTTTGAAAAACTTATACTTTTCTCATACAAACAAAGGAACCTCAGATACATAGCAACTAGCTTTTCGCTATCATTTTAACATATGGAACTCAAGTAATAAGACTATTTCTGCTAATTAGCATGAAGGAAATAGAAGCATAAGCTTTTTAACATCAATTTGATACAGAGATGTAGAGAAAGTCACGTGAATGGAACACATCATATTTTTTAAGAAAAAAAGTATTAATTTTGAAGATTAATAGTTCTAAAATTTAAAAAAATAATAATTATTCAGTAATCGAAGCTACTGAAATATCACCGCTTTTATTTGTTGTGGTTCAAAGCTCCACTTCATAAAATTCCGGCCAATTTTCTAAAATTTTGAGGAACATTTTGATTATGTAATATATTTGCGTAATAAGATTTAACAAATAACATTTAAGAATAAAATTTCTAAAAAAAACCTGATGTGTTCCATTCACATAAACTTTTCTAGCTGCTCCAAATAGAAACTATTCCTACAAAAGATTATTCTTTTATCTACACTGTGCCAATCCAGATAAACATGAGAATAATTGCTATTATTACTTGCTTCCTGTTAAGTAGAATGGAAATAAGAAAATACATCACCCTAAAACGGCAATAAAATCCTTTAAAAGCTTGACTCTATGTGAAACAATTGAGACTTGGTTTGCTTTGTGTGGTGCTGTTTGAGAAAAATATTAGTATTTTAAAGCTGAAACCAATAACAAGTAATATCTCAGAAACGGTCAGTTCTACAAACCAAAAGTATATCTGACATACATTAACGAGATCTACAATTTTGTGTGGTAAGCTTTTGTCCATGTCTTATTGTTTACCAGTTATTCAGAAAAATGTATCCACAATTAAGAGGTGTTCAGAGATTATTCCTAAAAACTCAAGAACATATATTATTCATGATGTAAATATCTTTAATATACGATATTTTAATCAAAATCATTACAGACTTTTTTGAGAAAACCAAAATTTTCGAAAATGTTTCCATCTCAAGAGTAATTTAGGCTGGGGCGGGGATTTTCTTGCAAATTTCGTATAGCATCCTTAGGAATTACTAAACTTAAACACCTAGTTAGGTATTAAACGGACTTTTCGTTTTTGAGTTTTTTTTAAATGCTTTTTCCGGACTCAGGGGCCCTCAAAATATATATTTGCAGTGACATTTTCACATTAAAATTTTGGGGGGAATACAACACCTTCTCTATCGACGATGTACATTGTGCATAAGGGCTAGAGAAGGAAATATAGAAAATATTTTTTTCCAAAAATCCTTTTTACTTTCTCTACACATAGTATGTATATAGTGTATATATATGGTATTATATTGCACCCAAGAGTTCGATATCGAGATTTCACCGGAAATACATATTTTGGACCCCCTAAATATAAAAAAAGGCATTTTTAAAAAAATGTCGCTGTGTAACTGTTTGTCTGTGTGTGTATGTGTATCTGTGGGCAGAAAGAAAATCCCCTTCTACCCTTTATATGGAAAAAGGTTGATAATTTTGATTTTGATTAAAATATTATATTTAAATATCAAATAATGTTAATCTCTTGAACTTTCTGGAAATAGCCTCTGAAAACATCTTTATTCTGAATGAATTTTACGGATTTTTGCACAACTGGTAAACTGTAAGAGTTAGACAAAACTTAATTTGCAAAAAATATAAAATTCGTTAAAACACTCAATTTATGTCATAATATTTTTTTCGTGGAGTTAAACGTATTTGAGATATTTCCTCTTATTGATTTCAGTTTTAAAATTCTTATACCTTGCTCATATGGGAACTTGTCAAATCCTGGACACGCAAAGACGCGAATTTTAATGCCATAGCATCCACATTTAAAACATTTGACTGTCGGTTTAGCCTAATGTATTCCATTATTTCCCTTCTACTTATAAGGAACTAAGTAAGCTAGTGCGTATCTTGATTATCACGAAATAGATAGAAGAATAAGCTTATTAACAATAATTATTATAATTTGTTACAGAGATGTAGAGAAAATCATGTGAATGGAACATAATTATAATATTAATAAAAATCTGTATAAAAACCCTGGTACCTAATTTCTAATCCCAGTGCTAATATGCCACATTTTTAAAAATGTATTTACTTCCATAATTAATATATATATTACTAACAGATTAATTATAAATATAAATTTACAAATAATAAAAAAATAAAAAAATAATTTATAAAATATAAAATATACAGCGTAAAGCAACAATAATAAAACTAATAAATTATAATAAACGACACAACAAAATATAATAAAATAATAAAATAAAATTATAACAATTTTTCAACATTTAAATTATTACACTTTCATAAACTAATTTAAGTAAATAACCAATAAAACAAAACATATAAAACTAAACACACTAATGTGAATGGAACACAGATTATGTTATTCAGAGAGTCAAAACGTGTAATTTTGTTTAAATCTTGATGTCGAGTTTTTGGGCGGAGTAAAATAACTCCCCTACTTAATATACCTAGTAGAGAAATTAAAAAGCCCACCATGGAAAGTATACTTTAAAATAGTCGAGTGTCTCCCTAACAGTTAAACAGTGAAAATGAGAAGGCAAGAGAACGAAAAAACAAAAGCAGAAACAAGGATGGTCAGCTGTGCCAGTCCAAGTTGCGAACTAAAATAAGGTTTACCAAGCATGCAAAGCACCAGATTATCTGCCCTGGGAAAATGTTTAGACTAAAAGAGTAACCTCTAACACAAAAACTAAATACAAGCTTTACAAAACAGTAGAAGAACCATATTGAAATGCGTGGAGAGTCCTACTTACTGCTAGTACTTTCAGATCGTTTAATACATTTATTCTTATAAACTGTCAACCCAAAAACGCAGCTGGATAAATTGAAACCTGCATTTAATATTAGAAATAGAAGTTAAACAGGCACCAAACTCAATAGAGAGGGGCTCGCGTGACTTAGACGGATGACAAAAATGTGATTGTTCCATTCACATGACTTTCTCTACAGCTCTGCAACAAATTATTGTTAAAAAGCTTATGCTTCTATTTATTTCATGCTAATCGAGACAAAATTAGCAGAAGTAGTCTTATTACTAGCTTCCTTGTAAGTAGAAGCGAAATAAGGGCGTGCCATAGGTTAAAGTGATAGTCAAAAGCTGGTTGATATGTGACTGAAGTTCCTTTGTTTGTATGGACAGGAGTTGACAAATTCCTGTATGAGAAAAGTATAAGTTTTTCAAAGCTGAAACCAAAATCAAGGAATATCTAAAAAAAAGTATCAGCTCCAGGAAAAAGAATGTATATAAGGTAAATTGTGTTTTTAACGTGCTCTACATTTTTTGTGTGGTAAGTTTTTGTCTATCTCTTACGGTTTAGCAGTTATGCAAAATTCCGTAAAATTCATCTAGAATAGTCTTAGGAGGCTATTCCCAGAAAATTCAAGATATACAATATTTTAATCAAAATCGTTACAACCATTTTTCAGAAAATCAAAATGTTTGAAAAAGGTCCCATGTAAAGGGTACTTGAGGGTGGGAGGGTTTTCTTGAAACCCTCGTGTCGCATCCTTGGAAGAAACCAAATTTAAATACCAAGTTTGGGATTCAACGGTCTTTTCTTTATTGAGCTTTGCTGTCCACAGACACACATACACACATGCACACACGGACCTTTTTCTAAAAATGCTTTTTTTTATTCAGGGGGCCCCAAAACATGTATTTCCGGTAATGAAAGCTCGGTATCGAATTTTTGGGTGGAATGCAATTCCTTCTTTATACACTATGTACATAGTACGTGTAGAGAAAGTAAAAATTGAATGTGAGAAAAATGGCTTTAAAACTTCACGGTCATATAACCAGTGTAGCGCTTTAAAATTGGCGTCCAAAACATGTGTTACATCTACTACAGTAGAATCAAAAATTGCAAACATGTACTTTAATATACGGTATAATTTTTACTTTCTCTACACGTACTATGTACATAGTTTGTAGAGAAGGTATAGTATTGCAATCAAAAATTCGATAGCGAGATTTCATCGGAAATATATATTTTGAGACTCCCTGATTCCACAAAAAAATATCTTTAGAAAAATGTCCGTGTGCATATGTTTGTGTGTGTGTGTGTGTGTGTGTGTGTGCGCGCGCGCAAGTGTGTGTGTCTGTGGGAAACATAGCTCAAAAACGAACAGACCGTTAAATACCAAACTTGGTGTTCTCTATTCTTCCAAGCATGCGACACGAACATTTTCAGTTTAATCTCCCCACTCCTAAACACCCTTTACATGGAAACATTTTCAAAAATGTTTTTTTTTCTTAAAAATGCTTGTAACGACTTTGATTATAATACCACATATTAAAGTCATTTCTATCACAAATAAACTGTGTATCTTGAATTTTCTGGGAATAGCTTCTAAAGACTTGTTTATTCTGGATGAATTTTGCTTAATTTGGCATAACTAGCAAACCGTAAGAGATAGACAAAGACTTGCAATACAAAAAATGTAGGTCTTGTTATAATACACAAGTTATGTCTTACACATTTTTTCGTAATGCATACCGTTTTCGAGGTATTCCTTGTTATTAGTTTCAATTGCGTACTTTTCTCAGACGGAAGTGTCCGTTTTCCTTTGGGGCTGACCAAGCAAAGAATCGATTTGCAATGATAATCGCATAGCGACAGCTATTAGTGTAGTGCATTCTATTCTACTTATCAGGAACTAAATAATAACATTCTGCTAATGTTTATCTCGATTAGCATGGGTTAAAAAGTAGTGAGAACTTCTTTAGTAATAAGTTATAGAGTAGCTAGAGAAAGTCATGTGAGTGTAACACATCAGATTTTTTTACAAAAATGTCCTTGTGTGTATGTTTGGGTGTGTATCTGTGTGTCTGTGAGCAGCATAGCTCAAAAACGAAAATACCTTTAAATACCAAACTTCGTATTTAAGGTTGGTATCTTCCAAGGATACGACACGAAGGTCTTCAAGAAAATTCCCCATCCCATAAGTACCCTTTTCATGAAACATTTTTCGAATGTGTTTTTTTTTTGTTTTTTTGTTTTGTTTTTTTTTCAAAATTGGCTTTAACGATTTTGATTAAAAATACTGTAAGATATTTTTATGACAAATGAAATGTATATCTTGAATTTTGAAGTTTTCTTCATTCTGGATGATTTTTATTGAATGTTGCATAAGAGATGGACAACAACTTACTTCATAAAAATGTAGATCTGGATAAAAACCACAATTTATTCATATACATTTTTTCTTGGAGTTGGTCGTTTTCGAGCTATTCTTTGTTATTGATTTAAGATTTAAAATACTTCCAACTGTTCTCATAGGGGAACTTGCCAAAGCTTGGCCACACAAAGAAACGGATTTCTTGACCACATTTTAAAACATTTGTCTGTCCGTTTAGCCTAGAGCATTCTTTCCCTTTTACTTATAAGGAACTAAGTAATAAGATCGCTTCTGTTAATGTTTTAGCATGAAACTCATAGACAAATAAGTTTATTAAAAATCTTATGTGTTACACTCACATGCCTTTCTCTAGCTGCTCTACAAAACTCCTACAAAAGATTCTTCTTCTTTGTACAAAATGCTAATCAAGATAAATGTTAGCAGAATGTAATTATAAGTAGAAGGGAATAAGGGAATGCACTATGCTAAAGTGATTGTCATATGTTTTAAAAGCTATCGTTATGCAATTGTCATTGAAAATCACTTCTTTGCTTGGCCAGGAGTAGAACGAAAGAAAAACAGACACTTCCTGTGTGAGAAAAGTTTAAGTTCTTCACAATTGAAACCAAGGACAAGGAATATCTCGAAAACGGTTACCTCCACAACGAAAACGTAAAGGACAAAAATTATGTGTTTTGTCATGAAATACATTTTTTGTGTAGTACGTTTTTTTTGTTTTTTTTTTTTTCTATCTCTTACGGTTTAGCAGTTAAGCAAATTTCAGCAAAATTCATCCAGAATAAAGAGGTCTTCAGAGGCTATTCGCAAAAACTTCGAGATATACATTTTATTTCGGACATAAATAGCTTTAATATACGGGATTTTAATCAAAATCGTTAGAGCCATTTTTAAGAAAATCAAAATTTTCGAAATTTTTTCCATGTAAAGAGTAGTTTGTAGTGGGAATATTTATTGGAAAATTTTCGTGTCGCATCCTTGGAAGATACTAAACCTAAATACCAAGTTTGGTATTTAACGGTCTTTTTATTTTGGGGCTATGCTGTTCACAGACACACACAGACAGACAGACAGACAGACAGACAGACACACACACACACACACACACACGGACCTTTTTTTAAAAATGCTTCTTTCGGATTCAGGGGACCCCAAAACATATATTTCCGGTGAAATCTAGAAATCGAATTTTTGGGTGCATTATAATACCTTCTCTATCCCTATGTACATTCTACATATGAGGCTAGAGAAAGTAAAAATCTAATGTGTTCCATTCACATGACTTTCTCAACATACCGGTAACAAATTATTGTTAAAAAGTTTATGCTTCTACTGTCCTCAGGCTCATCGAGAAAAAAAAATAGCAGAAATAGTCTTATTACTTGCTTCCTTGTAAGTAAAAGCGAAATAATGAGGTACCATAGTTTAAAGTGATAGTAGCTGGTTGCTATGTGACTGAAGATCCTTTGTTTGTATGGAAAGGAGTTGACAAATTCAAATTTGAGAAAAGTATGTCTTTTAAAGCTGAAACTAATAACAAGGATTATCTCAAAAACGACCATCTACACGACAAAAATGTATGTGACATAAATTATGTGTTTTATCGTGCTCTTCATTTTTTCTGTAATAAGTTTTTGTCTATCTCTTACGGTTTGCCACATATGCAAAGCTCAATAAAAATCATTCAGAATAAAGAGGTCTTTAGAAGCTATTCCCAGAAAATTCAAGATATACATTTTATTTGTCATGTAAATATCTTTAATATAGGGGATTTTAATCAAAATCGTTACAGCCATTTTTGAGAAAATCAAACTTTACGAAAATGTTTCCATGTGAAAGGTAATTTGTGGTGGGGCGATTTTCTTGAAAATCTTTGTGTCGCATCCTTGGAGGATACTAAACCTAAATACCAAGTTTGCTGCCCACAGACACACACACGTATACACACACGAACATGTTTCTAAAAATTCTTTATTTGGATTGAGGGGGTCCTAAAACATGTATTTCTTGTGAAATCTCAGTATCGAATTTTTGGCTGCATTACAATACCTTCTCTACACACTATGTATATAGCACGTGTAGAGAAAGTAAAAATAATTTGTTATAGAAATGTAGAGAAAGTAATGTGAATTATATACATTTTTGCGGAAGTCCAAAAATCTCTAAAAACACTTTTGTGTCCCTTAAAGGCATGAGTAAGTGCAATCGAATATTGGATGAAAACGGATTAGTTCTTATGAGTAACCATTTGTGATAAGCGTTGTAAGAAAGTGCGGTATCCATAAAACTGAGCAATAAACCTGCCTCAGGAGCCATGAACATAACGCCCCTCGCTGGGGCACAGCTGCTGCAGGTCCATTACTTTGCTCCATAGCCTTTCCTAACTTTCAACTTCCCTGACCGTCGTTACTCCTAAATTTTTATTCACTTTCTCAGAGCTTCATGGGTTGCATACATCTCTGGATTTCATTTCTGCGAGCGTGCTCAAACTTTTCAAATCATGTCGATTATATTAGACAAACTAGGAGCTACGTCTCGCTAATAATAGAGCCTCTTTATAAGTCTTCAAGTAATAATTCATCTACGAGTTCGGGGTTGCGGGTTCGTATCTCGGGGACAGGTTTTGGGTATTCAGAATGGTGATGATTTCTGGGTGCCCTAGCTCAGGGTTTTTACTAACAAGGAAAGTCTTTCAGGGTGTGGTACGACAACATTGAATTAGTTCATGCTTTTTCCGCCGTCGAACATACACGCAATCCTCTTAAATGTTCTACTATGAAACAACACTTTACCCGTCCGCGACTGTTATTACTTATTAATTTTGATGCAGAGATATCGTCCATACTCTGGTCTGTATTACGATAACTATTTCCCTCGCAACCAAAGGTAGCCTGTTCGGCTCCACCACGGACTCTAAATATCACATCTTGTTGGATATTCTTCGCCAAGTGCCTGAAAAACTGTCCCCTAGCCAGCGGAGAACATTGTTTTGTCTTCTTTTATGTTCCCCTTGTGCAATGTCTTTTTACCCCCTTCGGTTCAATGTCCAACCCTCTAATGGTACACGGTGTTACCAGCTCTTGACAACTCGGTTACTTATATGTGTTTGAAGACTTTCTTCCCTTCCCATTTTCAATGTACATTTATATTTCCCTTCTTGGTATAATTTATATTATTAGCCATGATGTAGTTTTCCCTTCTGAATAACTCTTAGCCCCGCGACAAGACATGTGCTGTCTCAAGTTGGATGAAACAGTTTACACAATCTTATCATTACAATTCTTACGAAATAAATTATGAAATAATTCAGCAACCTTAGCTGGCATAAGTAAGAGCGTTTCATATGTACGTAAATGCTTTTTCTTGTCATATTTAAAAATACAAGATAGTGTGAATATACGTAAATGATATCATAAGAAAGTTAAATTGTCCCTGCTCTAAACATTCTGAATAGTTTGTCCTAGAATTTTATGAGCTATGAGGGTCCGCTGATAAGTCCTGGACGTCTTAAAGAAAACAGCATTCAAAAAATTGTTTTTTGCTTTATTTCTCAACATAATCTACATTTGTCATATTGGTGTTCTAATTTAATTAAATCATCTCTGTAGTGCGATTTATCAAAGACCTCAAAATAGCTGTTTACCGCATCAATGACCTCGTTGCTGTGAAATCTTCGTCCTCCAAGAAATTCTTTGAGATTTGGGAACAGGTGGTAGTCACTGGGTGCTAGGTCTGGAGAATTGGGTGGACGCTCAAGCAATTCCAACTTTAATTCGCATCGCAATGACTGAATGATGGGCCGGAGTATTGTCGTGATGAAACAAGATTTTCTTTTTTACCAAACGAGGTATTTTTCTTTTCACCGCATTTCTCAAACGCTGCAGTAAGCCTGCATAGTAGTCACCAGTGATACTTTTACTCTTTTCCAAGTAATCAATAAAAATAATACCCTGTGCATCCCAGAAAACACACGCCTTAACCTTGTTAGCTCACAAAATTGACTTTGCCTTTTTTTGGAGTTGGTTCAGCTGGCGCAGTCCGCTGTTTTGACTGTGATTTACTTTCTGGAGTGTAGTGATGCATCCAATTTTCATCCATGGTAATAAGCCGTCTCAAACTTTAACCGGACAAACGCGGCACCCATCTTACACAAGCCTTGTAAAAGCCCAAAGCATTATTTAAAATATTACCTGCACATTCTTTTGATATGTTTACAGTCTCTGCTATCTTAAACAACCTTAATCTGTGGTCTTCCAGTACTAAACGATGAATTTTTTTCAATGATCTCTGGAGTTGTCACTTCTACATGGCGTCTAGAGCGAGGCTCAACACTAGCGCTCGTACGAGCCATTTTAGGCTCTGCAACCCTCCTTTTAATCATTGAATATGATTCAATGTACTGACCATTTCCTTATTGACTTCTTTAGGCGTTGAGCCTTTCAAATGGAAGTATTTAATCACTGCTCGTTTTTACAAATCCTCAATTTGTGTGAAGACTCTAAAATTGTCTCGTATTTTAAACTAAACAAGCTAACGATCTGTAACTATGGATACAAGCTAGTCTAGAGTTAAATTATACGATGCTACCGTCTAACTGGCCTAGTGGCGCCATATCTGTATGAGGCCCGGGTCTTATCAGCCAACCCCAGTATTCTATAAACCATGAAAATTATTTCAAGTAGTTGTTTACATTGATAGCTTATGCGGTTGACTCTACAAAAATTATTTCCTTGAGCAGAAAAATAGTAAAATCTTCTCTTAAAACATGTGTACCCTTTAAATATATCAATATATATTAATTCACTAGAAATTTAACAAAAATGTTTGCAACGTTAAAAAAGTAAAAATGTAGAAAATTTGCAGTATTGTTACTTTTTAATATCATTAATATATATTATAAATTACTATCGTGGTTCAGAAAGTTCAACTATGAGTTGAAAATGTCAACTCTTTACCTTCCATACTTTCTGAGAAAAAGGTACATAAGTTTCCAAAAATGCTGTTTCGGGAAAACTGAATTTAAAGATACAAATGTTCTGAAATAAGGCATTGCACGGAAGTTTTAAGGGAATACCGACTAACATTAATTATATTTAAATGCCTTAATATCCTTTAACCCTCAAAAAGTATATATTTTCTGAAACTGAAAATAATATAGAATATATTGTTGCCTAAAACAAAAAAAGGTTATTTTTGGCCATTTCAGAGTGAGTACCTTGTTCCCTAAATTTATTACCTGACGCCACGAACCGATAAGCAAGACAGCCACTTGTTCCTTTCTTAGGATAGAAGTAGGTAAGCAGGTGTTACGGAATATGATACAGAAGGTTCCGAAACTATTGGCTCGAATTAATACAAGTGGTAGGGACTAACAAAACAATCTCTGATGTGTTCCATTCACATGACTTTCTCCAGTTGTTACACGGACAACAATCTTTTATCTACGACGTGCTAATTAAGGTAAACATTAGTAGAAACTGTTGTACTTTCTTCCTTGTAAGTAGAAGGAACATAAGGGGGATACACTAGGCTAAATCGGCATTCAAATCTTTTAAAAGCTGGTCCTACATGAAACAACTGAGGTTTAGCTAGGTTTGCAAGACCTCCAGTAATACAAGAGAGATGAAACGTTCTGTCTGAGAAAATTAAAGTAGTTTAAAATTAAAATTTACAAGAATATCTCGGAATATCTCGTCTACAGTAAAATCATATATGACCTAAATTGTGTGTTTTAACGAAATTTGCAGTTTTTGTGTAGTCATTTTTGTGCATCGCTTACGGTTTGACCGTAATACCAAATTCTGCAAAGCTCAACCAAAATAAAGAGCTCTTCATAGGCTACTAGTACAAAATTCAAAATGTGCATTTAATTTTTCATCTGAATGTCTTTAATACACGAGTCGCCCTCCGTAGTGTAATGGTTAGCACGCTACCTTCATATACTCCAGGTCGCGGGCTCAATCCCGGCGGAGGACGATGGATTTTTTCTGGCATAAAAGTTGGTCCTGTGTCGTAGATGTACGGCACGTAAAAGAATCTCAAGCCTGAAAAAAAAGTCTCTGAACAAAATTAAGCGGTCTTTCACACCCAGTAGAGATGAGACGCTGAAAACCACATCAGTTAAAGAGCCTCGATAAATAAAACTTCGTCTCATTTTTTCCATTTCATTTTATATACGATATTTCAATCAAAATCGTTAGGGCCATTTTGGAGAAAAATAAACTTTAAAAACATTTTTCCATGTAAAGGGTAGTTTGTGGTGAGGAGATTTTCTTGAACATGTTCGTGCCATATCCTTGGAAGATACAAAATATAAATACAAAGTTTGGTTTTTAGGGTGATTTTTGAGCAATACTGTCAGCAGACACACACTCACACGGACCTTTTTCTAAAAATGCTTCTTTTGGTCTCAAGGCATATATTTCCGGTGAAATCTTGATATCGACTTTTTGGGTGGAATACAATACCTTTTCTAGCTACTATGTAGGTACGTTGTATATAGTACGCGCTAGAAAAAATAAAAATAAATGTTTCTCAAAACATTTTCGGTGAAATCTCGGTATGAAATGTTTGGGTGGAATACAATACCTTCTCTACCTAATATGTACATTATACATACGTGATAGAAACAATAACAATGTGCATACTTATCACTAGATAACAAATCACACTTAGATATGCAACACTAAACGTCGGGATTTAAATGATGGCATTATAATTTATTTATGTTAAGTATTGTTGAAAATACAGGCTTGTGAAGGCGTTCAATAATTTTTAGGCATATATTTGCAACAAGCCTAACTCAAAGAGTCAAAAGTACACATAAGCCTCTTATTGTGAAAAACCTTATGTGTTACACTCACAGGACTTTCTCTTGCAAACAAACTTCTTTCAAAAGATTCTTCTTCTTTCTAAACCTGCTAATCCAGCTGCATTAGAAGAATATACTTATTACTTAGTTCCTATTAAGTAGAAAGGAACTAAAGGAATGCAGTAGGCTAAAGCGATAGGCAAATGTTTTAATAGCTGTCGTTATGCGATTGTCATTGCAATTCGCTTCTTTGCTTGACCAGGAGTAGAAAAAAACAAAAACAAATGGACACTTCCTGTCTAAAAAAGTGCAAGTATTTTACAATTGAAACCAATAACAAGGAATATCTTGGAAACGGTCAACTCTACAACAAAAATGCATGTGACATAAATCGTCTGTTTTAACGAGGTCTATATTTCTTGTGTATTACGTTTTTGTTTAACACTTACGGTTTACTAGATATTCAAAATTCAGAAACATTTGTTTAGACCGAACAGGTCTTCAGAAGCTATTCTCAGAAATTTCAAGATAGGCATTTTATTGGCATGAAAATATCTATAATATACGGTATTTTAACCAAAATCATTACAGCCATTTTTGAGAAAAACAACAATTTCAAAAGCTTTCGCATGTTAAGGCTAGATTTGGGTGCAAGTATTTTTTTTTAATCTTCCTATCGCATCCTTGGAAGATAATAAACTTAAATAACAAGTTTGGAATTTAACGGTGTTTTATTTTTTGAGCTATGCTGTCCACAGGCACACATCACACTGACCTTTTTCTAAAAATACTTTTTCTGGTTTCATGAGGTATCAAAACGGATATTTCCGGTGAAAACACGATATCGAATTTTTGGGTTTAATACAATACCTTCTCTAGCTATATGTATATATATATATATATATATATATATATATATATATATATTCGTGCTAGAAAAATAAAAATGCCCTTTTTGGATTCTATGTTTCTCAAAACATTTCCGTTGAAATCTCGGTATGAAATTTTTGGGTGGAATACAATACTTTCTGTAACTAATATGTGCATTGTACATACGTGATAGAAAAAGTAGTATTTATCACTTGACAACAAATGCTAGTCAGATGTACAACACCAAGCTTCAAACTTCCGCCCTTAAAATGGTGGTATTATAATTTCTTAATGCTATGTACAGTTTAAAACAAGCCTTGTGAAATCGTCCAATACTTTGCAGATATATGGTATACAACGAGCCTAATTCAAAGTTTCGAGGGTGCACTTAAGGCTCCATTTTGTGAAAAATCTGAGCAGGCATTTTATAGAGGGAAGTAATTTCTTTCCCTTGTAGGAAGTTCCCAAAACTTTGTGGCATATAACATGGTAGATATGTGTTTACCTCAAAAGGGTGTTACAAGTCACACATCTCTCTCAAAGGAGGAGCTGAATGCAAATATCGAAGGAGGAAGCGATCGTGTAGCCCGCAGCATTGAGACAACCAAGTAGGGAGAGGAAGGGATTTCTTCCAGCTTTCCTGCGAGTAAGGAACAAGATATTCCATGAAGGATCTAATGCGTTCAACATCCTGCTAGGAATTTCAATACCAATACCGTATTCTGGCATGTTCCGTAGAATAGTGACGCTATGAAATATTCGGTAAACGTAGTTCAGGATGCTGCGCTGTAATTTATCTTGGGAATAATATTATATCGAGGCTAACGAGAGAGATTCGGTACCGCCGGGCGCTCACTCTGACCTTGACTTTTCGTGGTTTTCCCAGGTCGGTAGGCGAACGGTAGGTAGTTTCAGTCACGATTTTCTTCTAATTATTACGCCGTTATACCGTTTCATTTCACATTTCAGGCGTGATTTTATGTTTCGTGGCTTAAGATGGTGTCGGATAAACGGTGCAGATGCTTCCACGAAGGAAACAACACTCCCCGTGGACACTAGAGCTGCCTGGTTGACGTGGTTCATCGCCCTCTCAGTGGGACGGTCTTTGAGCCTATCTAACCCTCATTTCATCCTTTTAACCTATGGTACTCCCTTGTTTCGCTTCCAGTTACAAGGAAGCAAGTAATAAGACTTTTTCTGTTATTTTTTCTCGATTAGTAAATAAAACAACAAGCTTTTTAACAATAATTTGTTGCAGAGATGTAGAGAAAGTCATGTGAATGGAACATATCAGATTTTTAACACTGTTTTCAGTCATCTTTGGTACATATCATAACCAGACAATGGGAAGAATAAGTTACGACTCTAACAGAAGAAATATCTCCCATCCACAGCAGGGAATCGAAATTGGTGCCTCTGGTTTGAGATTGCTTTACGCATAGTTTTCGCCAACTTACATGGGTCAGGGATACCTCTGGTAGTCAATGGGACGGATTATACCCGCAGTGTTGTGGTCCATTCCTGGCTCTACTATTGTGCAGGTTCCATCGATCTGAAAAGAGGATTGTCGATAAAGGGTCAGAAGCATTGTCTTTATTGTCTACTGCCCACAGACAAAATGCAGTTCGAGCTTCCAAATCACAATCGTGCAGCTTTAGTGTAATTCCAGGTACCGAGGGTGAAGTTTAATTCGATGCAATAATGGCATAACAAACCACTAGCTGATATTAATATCTTCAAAAAATCTTAAGTGTACCATTCACATGACTTTCTCTATATCACTGCAACAAATTATCCATAAAAAGCTTATACCTCTATTTCCTTTATGATAATCAGAAAAAATTAGCAGAAATAGCCTTATTACTTGCTTCCTTGTATGTAGAAGCGAAATAAGGGACAACCATATTTTAAAGTGCTAGTCAAAAGCTGGTTGCTATATCAATGAAGTTCCTTTGTTTATATGGATAGTAGTTGACAAGTTCCTGTGTGAGAAACGTATACATTTTTATAGCAGAAACCAAAAATAAGGAATGTTTCAAAAACGACGAACTCCACGAAAAAAATGTAAATAACATAAATTGCGTGTTTTAATGTGCTCTACATTTTTAGCGTAGTAAGTCTTTGTCCATCCCTTACGGTTTAGCAGTTATTCAAAATTCAGTGAAATTCACCCAGAATAAACTACTCTTCAGAGGCTATTCCCAGAGAATTCAAGATATAAATTTTATTTGTGAGGTAAATATCTTTAATATACGAAATTTTAATCAAAATCTTTAGAGCCAATTTTGAGAAAATCAAAATTTTTGAAAAAAGTTTCATGTAAAGGGTAGTTGGGGATGGGGGGATTTTTCTCAAAATCATCGTGTCGCATCCCTGGAAGATACTAAACTTAAATACCAAGTTTGGTATTTTACCGACTTCTCGTTTTTGAGTTATCATGTTCACAGACACACGGACACACACACACACACACACACACACACGGACCTTTTTGTAAAAATGCTTTTTTTGGATATTGGGGACCCTAAAACATATATTTCCGGTGAAATCTCGGTATCGAATTTTTGAGTGGAGCTCAATACCTTCTCTATACACTATGTACGTAGTGCGTATAGAGAAAGTAAAATCTAATTTGTTCCATTCACATGTCTGCTTTACAAACAATCGTCTTATAAAACTTTATTCTTGTCACTTTCTCTATACGTACTATGTACATAGTGTATAGAGGAAATATTGTATTCCACCCAAAAATTCGATACCGAGATTTCACCGGGAATACATGTTTTAGGACCCCCTGAATCCAAAGAAAAAAGCATTTTCAAAAAAGGTCCGTGTTAATGTGTGTGTGTCTGTGGACAGCATACCTCAAAAACGAAAAGTCCGTTAAATACTAAACTTGGTATTTAGGTTTGGTATCTTCCAAGGACGCGACACGAAGATTTTCAAGAAAATCCCCCCACCCCCGACTACCCTTTACATGGAAAAATTTTCGAACATTTTGATTTTCTAAAAAATTGCTCTAACGATTTTGATTAAAACCCCGTATATTAAAGATGTTGACGTACAAAATAAAATGTATATCTTGAATTTTCTGAGAATAGCCTCTGAAGAAATCTTTATTCTGGATGAATTTTGCTAAATTTTGCTTAACTGCTAAACGTTAGGAGCTAGACAAAAACTTACTACACAGAAAATGTTGATCTAATCAAAAAACACAAGTTATGTCCTTTACATGTTTGGTGTGGAGGTAACCGTTTCCGAGATATTCCTTGTTTTTGGTTTCAGTTGTGAGTACTTATACTTTTCTCACACCGGAAGTGTCCGTTTTTCTTTTGTTCACTCCTGGCCAAGCAAAGAAGTGATTTGCAATGACAATCGAATAACGACAACTTTTAAAACGTTCGATTATCGGTTTAGCCTGGTGTATTCCGTTATTTTCTTTCTATTTATAAGGAACACATTCTCAATGATTATCTCGATTAGCAAGGTGCAGAAAGAAGAATAATTTTATGTAAGGAGTTTGTAGAAGAGCTAGAGAAGGTAATGTAAGTGTAACACATCAGATTTTTTTTTTATTCTTTTTCACACAAGCCGCGTGCAGAACACCAGTTGGAAAGTAGAATCAGACTGAAAAATTCAATGCCATAGCTGAGATTTGAACCACGGACCTCCCAGTCTCTAGCCAGTTGCTCTTCCACTAAGCTACCATGGCAACATGTTGTTATAGAATTGAATCCTTCAACTGACACACGTGTTTCCTGGTAAACCATAAGGTGATCTAAAATTATTTTGAGATTTTATTTTTTGGTAGTGTTTAATGCCCGCTTTAACTACTTATGGCACCGCAGGCGGTGACACTGATGATACATAAATGAAGATGGAGCACCAGTGGAATGCAATGGCGGGGAAAACCGGAGAACCCGGAGAAAACCCGTCACAGCGCCGCTTTCTCCACCACAAATCTCACATGTGGTCGCTTGGGATCAAACCCGGGCCGTCTAAGTGAAAGACGAGTGGACTAACATCTCGGCCACTATTTTGAGATGAAAATCCCCCCAACCCTAGCTACCCTTTACATGAAAAAATTTTCGAAAATTTTGTTTTTCTAAAAAATGGCTCTAACGATTTTGATTAAAATAGCACATATTAAAGCCATATTTATCATAAATGAAATGTTTATCTTGAATTTTATGGGAATAGCCTCCGAGGATTACTTCATTCTGGATGAATTTTACGGAATTTTGCATAACTGCTAAGCCGTAAGAGATAGAGAAAAACTTACCAATCAAAACATGCAGAGCACTTTAAAACACACAATTCATGTTATATGCACTTTTTCGTGGAGTTGGTCATTTTTGAGATATTCCTTGTTTTTCGTTTCAGCTTTAAAAAACATTTTTCTCACACAGGTCTTTGTCAACTGCTGTCCATACAAACAAAGGAACTTCACATAGCAACCAACTTTTGGTTATTACTTTAACCTATGGTACTCTTTTATTTCGCTTCTACTTATACGGAAGCAAGTAATAAGATTATTTGTGCCCATTTTCTCGATTAGCATTAAGTAAATAGAGACATATGTTTTTTAACAATAATTTGTTGCAGGGAAAGTCACATGAATGGAACACATCATATTTTTTATTCTGCAGCTCAGAAACTGTGAAATATCAATTCAAAATCTTCTCGGGCTTCTAGCCAGGTAAAAACTTGGCTTGACACCAACGTTTCGAAGAAGTGCATCTTCCTCGTCATCAGTTCACCCTGAAGACGAGGAAGATCCACTTCTTCGAAACGTTGGTGTCAAGCCAAGTTTTTACCTGGCTAGAAGCCCGAGAAGATTTTGAATTAACACGTCGCCAGGAAAGCTTTAGCTCTTATTTTTGTGAAATATCAGTTTGGAATTTTTGGGTGGAATACAATACCTTCTCTACATATGTACAATGTGTGAAGTACAGAAAATAAAAGCTACTATGTAATATACAAACACTGACAAATAACTGATATTCTCAGACGTGCAGTCAAAGCTTCATAAGCATATATTTCACATTCTAAACCACAGATCACGTGAAAAGGTACACATACGCAAGAACAGCTGGTGTTGGCCGCGCCGTGGTCGAGTGGTCAGACCGCCTAGACGGCCCGGGTTCGATCCCAAATGACCGTATGCGAGATTTGTGGTGGACAAAGCTGTGCAGGGGCGGGTTCTCCGGTTTCCCCCGCCATCACATTCCACCGGAGCTCCATCTTCATGTATTATCAGTGTCATCGCCTTCGGTGCCAGAGCAGTAAAAACAGGCGTTAAACACTACATAAAAAACTGGTGATCGTACCCATTTGCTGATAGGTATGGTTACTAATAAAGTTTGAAGCAAAGTAATACAGAAGCTATAATGCAATTATTACTTTCTCTAAGCTGTATGTGCAAAGGTCTCCCAGCGGAGGAAAAATCCCCACGCCGGTACTGGGAATCGAAATCAGGCATCAACGCTACCATCGTGTTAAGGAGACGACCAGAATCTACATATACCTTTAGTTATTTGTTTATTCTTCCAAAAATGCATCATAAACAATCAATGTAAGAAACTGACTAGGAAAGTTATGTTGGGATACATGCACTGCTAATGCTATATTTTATAGACAACTTAACCTTAGTTAAGTAAAGATGGAAACAAAATAATTGATAAAAACAACAGAAGCAAGAATACAGTCATACATGTCCTAAAGGACTGTGGATAAAGTTAAACAAAAATAATTTCCTTTTGCATCGAGGAAAGATGTTTATTTTACTGTCTAACTCGTAATACTAAATGAAACATTTGTATGTTAGCGACAAGTTCATGTTGATATTCACAGTAAGTTGTTGAGCGATTGCTATTAGGATAATTACAAAATGATTCAAATAAACAGAACAGGATACTCGTGCTTACGGTAAAATGAGTATGCTACACATTAAAAAATAAACCCGATACCGCCCGATTCATAAGTAGTATTGACTAGGTACCTGACATTTGCCCCCTTACCTGAAAGCTAGGACAGGTTAGCTGATAACGAACATGTACATATTTTTCAAGACTTGTTTGATTTTATAACATTTGATTTTCAAGCGTACGCTCTATGGCGTTTGTGAGTATCACGTACGAGTATTCCGCTTCGTGTGCTATCCTAATCTCAAAATGAAGTAATTTTTAAAGTTACATAAAAATCTACCCAAAAGTTTCGAAGGTGCGGCATAAAACTTCCGACTAGTTCAACCGCAAGTCATAACATGTGGTTTCGAAATAGCCTCTATGGCCTACGTAGTAAGGTCTGATTACGTCGACCACAGCCAGAGTGAAGGAAAAAATAAATTGATGTATTCCATTCACATGACTTTCTCTGCAAACTATTATTACACAAGAGTATTCCTTGATAGAGATAAACATTAGTAGATATGGTTACATTAGTTCCTCCTAAGTAGAATGGGAAGTCAAATCGTCTAAAATGAAGGTCGCTATGTGAAACAATTGACATTCGGTTCGCTTTACACGGCCAGGAGTAAAACTAAAGAGAGATGAAACGAAAGATGGCTTCCCATTTGACAAAAGTTGAAGTAGCTTAAAATTAAAACAAATAATACCTCAGGAATAGTTAACCCCACAAAACAAATGCATATGACATAAATAATTTGTTTTGGCGACATCTATATTCTTTGTGTCGTAAGTTTTGTCTAGCTCTTACGGTTTACCTCTTATACAATGTTTATCCAGAAATAAGAGGTCTTCAGAGAAAATTCAAAATAATTCCCAAAACATTCAAGATAACGATCTTATTTATGTAAGTATGTTTAATATGCGGCATTTTAATCAAAACCATTACAGTCATTTTTGAGAAATTAAAAATTTTTAAAAAATGTTCACGTAAAAAGTAATTTGGTGTGATAGGATTTTATTGAAAATCTGCATGTCACACCCTTGAGAGATATCACTTAATACCAAATTTGGATACATATCCGTGTGTGTGACATGGTCATTTTTTTAAAAATCTAATGTGTTCCATTCACAAAAGCATGTTGTTTTTCCTCCTCCATGACAAAAATGACCTTAGTACCTAGTTCCTTGTAGATAGCAGGGGACTAAGGGAATGCACGAGGCTAAAGCGATAGGCAATCTTTTAAAATCGTCGCTTTGCAATTGACATTAAAATTCGCTTCTTTGCGTGGCCTGAAATAAAACAAGGACGACTCCTTATTTAGGAAAGTGTAAGTATTTAAAAGTTAAAACCAATAAGGAAATCTCGGAAACAGCTATAAAGCAAAAAAATTGGAATAAACTTAAATTGTATATTTTGGCGAAATCTATGTTGTAAGTTTCTGTCTGTCTCTTTTCGTTTAACAATTATATAAAAGTCATGCGGAATGAAGACAACTTCAGAAGCTATTCCCAGGAAATTCCAGATGTATATTTCATTTTACATGTAAATACCCTTAATATAAGGTATTTTAATCAAAATCGTTAGTTATTTTTAAGAAAAACAGCATTATCAAACAGACATCCTTGTAAAGAGCAGTTTTTTTTTTGAGGGGGAAATTTTTTTCAAAATCTTAGTTTCGCATCCTTGGAAGATACTAAACTTAAATACTTATTTTGGTATCAACGATAGTTTCGTTATTGAGCCATGCTGTTCACAGACACACACACCTGCACATACACACACGAACTTTTTACTAAAAATGCTTTTTTACTTTCTCTACACGTACTATGTACATAGTGCCTAGAGAAGGCATTGTATTGCACTCAAAAATTCGATACCCAGATTTCACCGGAAATACATATTTTGGGACCCGCTGAATATAAAAAAAAAGTTTTTAGAAAAGTGTCCGCGTGTGTGTGGAGAAGGGGAAGCATTTCTCTAAAAAACAATCCGTTAAATATCAAACTTGATGTTTAGATTTAGTATCTTCAAAGGATACGACACGAAGATTTTCAAGAAAATCCCCTCCCCCAGCTACCATTTACATGGAAAAAATTCCGAAATTTTAATTTTGTAAAAATTCCTCAAAAATCTTTAATATTTAAGACATTTACATGACAAATAAAATGTATATCCTGAATTTTCTGGGAACAGCTTCTGAAAACCTCTTTATTCGGGTTGATTTTTTAATGAATTTTGCATAGCTCGTAAACCGTAAGAGATAGACAAAAACTTACTTCACATAAGATATAGATCTCGATAAAACACACAATTTATGTCATATACATTTTTTTCGTGGAGTTAGCCGTTTTCGAGATATTCCTCATTATTGATTTCAGATTTAAAATATATAGTTTTCCCATATGGGAACTTGGTCACGCAAATAAACGAAATTCAAACCCATAGCAACCACATTTTAAAACTTTTGACTGTCGGTTCAGTCCAGTGTATTCCCTTATTTTTCTCCTACTTATAAGGAACTAAGTAATAAGAACATTCTGCTAATGTAACCTCGTTTAGCATGAAGTAAATACAAGAATAAGCTCATTAAAATAATTTGTTATAGAGATGTAGAGAAAGTCATGTGAATGGAGCACATCAGATTTTTTATAATCCGAGGGACATCAAAGTGTATATTCTCGGCGAAATCTCGACATAGAATTCTTGTATGGAATACAATACATTCTCTACCTACTGTACGTGTAGAGAAAGTAATAATTACATCAATAACTCGTACATCAAAGTAAAAATGGAGATCGAAAGAGTAACACTAAAACTGTAAATTGTCGCGTGGCAAGAAAGTTCGTTTTAACCTAAGCACCTCCGATGTCTGTTGGAAATTGCATTCCGCACTTTAAATTGGGACACGAAGCGAAAGATCATCTATATTAATGGAAGGGGTGTCCAGCTTAGGCCTCGCCAAATAGGTTTTGTCCTCAACAATTTGTAGTTTTTCTAACGATTACGTGGAAAGAGTAAGAAATGATATGACCAGCATATATATTGCATCCAGTTTTTACTTTCTCTGCACGTACTATGTATTGAGAAGATATTATACTTCACCCAAACATTGGATTACAAAATTTCACCGCAAATAGACGTTTCAGGGTCCCTTATAAAAATTCTGAAATGTTCCTTTCATATGACTTTCTCTACATCTCTGCAACAAATTATTGTTAAAAAGCTATTGCTTCTATATACTTCAAGCTAAACGAGAAATAAGGAAGTACCATGCAGTGTGCAAAATTCCGTGAAATTCATCCAGAATAAAGTAGCTTCAGAGGCTATTCGTAAAAGACGGGAAAAAAAACTTACCACACAAAAATATAGAGACCGTTAAAAAACACAGTTTATGTTCTATACATCATTTCGTGGAGTAGATCGTTTTTTAGATATTCCTTGTTTTTTGGTTTCAGCTCTAAAAAATCTTATGTGTATCATTTACATGACTTTCTCCATATCCCTGCAACAAATAATTCTTAAAAATCTTATACTTCTATTTACTTTATGCTAATCAGACAAAAATAGCAGAAATAGTCTAATTACTCGCTTCCTTGTAAGTAGGAGCGAAATAAGGGACAACCGTAGGTTAAAGTGATAGTCAAAAGCTGGTTGCTATGTCAATGAAGTTCCTTTGTCTATATGGATAGGAGTTGACAAGTTCCTGGATGAGAAAAGTATACGTTTTTCATAGCAAAAACCAGAAATAAGGAATGTCACAAAAACGACGAACTCCACGAAAACAATGTATATAACATAAATTGTGTGTTTTAATGTGCTCTACATTTTTTGTGTAGTAAGCTTTTGTCCATCTGTTATGGTTTAGCAGTTATTCAAAATTTAGTAAAATTCATCCAGTATACTACTCTTTAGAGGCTATTCCCAGAAAATTCAAGATATACATATTATTTTTCAGGTAAATATGTTTAATATACGAAATTTTAATCAAAATCGTTAGAGCCATATATGAGAAAATCAAAATTTTCGAAAAAAGTTCCATGTAAAGGGTAGTTGGGGGTGGGGGGATTATTCTCAAAATCTTCGTGTCGCATCCCTGGAAGATACTAAACTTAAATACCAAGTTTGGTATTTTACCGACTTTTCGTTTTTGAGTTATCGTGTTCACAGACACACGGACACAGGGACCTTTTTGTGAAAATGCTTTTTTTTGATATTGGTGACCCTAAAACATATATTTCCGGTGAAATCTCGGTATCGAATTCTTTGGTGGAGTGCAATACTTTCTCTATACACTATGTACATAGTGCGTATGGAGAAAGTAAAAAGGCATATTTATTCATAGAGAAATTTGTCAATTCCTGTGCATACAAACAAAGAAACTTCAGTCACATAGCAACCAGTTTTTGATTGTCACTTTAACCTGTGGTACTCCCTTATTTCGCTTCTACTAACAAGGAAGCAAGTAATAAGACTAATTCTGCTAATTCTTTCTCGATAAGTTGAAGTAAAAAGAAGCATAAGCTTGTTAACAATAATTTGTTGCAGAGATGTAGAGAAAGATATGTGAATGGAGCACATTAGATTTTTTCATTCTACTTAAAAGGAAGCAATTAAGACTATTTCTGCTAATGTTTATCTCGATTATTATTAAATAGATAGAAGTATACCATTTCAACAACAATTTGTTACAGCAATATACAGAAAGTCATGTGAATAAAGCACATCAGATTATTAAATCTTTGAAATTACTATTTCCTTCTTATCTATAATGAAATGCGTACCTCCTCTAGTTATTTCTACAAACGTTTAATTATAATTAAAATGTAGATAGAACATTTCACGAGTTCTACTCACATGACTTTCTCTACGTCTCTGTAACAACATTTTTGTTAAAAAGCTTAAGCTTCTATTTACTTCATGCCTAATCCAGAAAAATAACTTCCTTGCAAGTAGAAGCGAAATAAGGAAGTACCATGGGTTAAAGTGAAAGTCAAAAGCTGGTTGCTATGTGACTGATGTTCCTTTGTTTGTGCGGACAGTAACAAATTCCTGTATGAGAAAAGTATAAGTTTCTCAAAGCTGAAACCAAGAGCAAGGAATATCTAAAAAACGATCAACTCCACGAAAAAATGTATATTACATAAATTGTACGTTTTCTACATTTTTTTATGTTGTAAGTTTTTTTTTCCATCTCTTACGGTTTAGTGGCTACGCAAAATTTCGTAAAATTGATCCAGAAGAAAGTAGTCTCCCGAGGCTAAGCCCAGGAAATTCAAGATATACATTTTATTTTATATAGTACCTTAAAATTTACGATATTTTTATCAAAATCGTTAGAGCCATTTTTAAGAAATTCAAAATTTTCGAAAAAAGTTCCATATAAAGGGAAGTGGGGGGAGGGGATTTTTTTTTAAAATCTTCGTGTCGCATCCTTGGAAGATACAAATTTTAAATACCAAGCTTGGTATTCAAATGTTTTTTCGTTTTTGAGCTATGGGGTCTGTAGACACACACACACACACACACACACACACACACACACACACACACACACACACACTGACCTTTTCCTGAAAATGTTTTTTATTGGATTCAGGGGGACCCAAAACATGTATTTCCGGTAAAATACATGTTTTGGAGTTTTGGATGGAATTCAATACCTTCTCTATACACTATGTACATAGTACGTGTAGAGAAAGTAAAAATCTGAGATTTCGCCAAAAATGCATATTTTAGCCCCCCCTGAATCCGAAAAAAATCTGAAGTGTTCCTTTTTTTATAAATACATTTTTTGACACAGAGACCCGTGTCTGGTGAAATCTGGGTTACATATTTTTGGATGGAATACAATACATTCTATACCTACTATGTATATTGGTTGTGATAGTAAAAGATGTCATCAAATACATAAGGCACTAATACCACTGTTTAGTATTTATTACTCCCCCCCTCCTCCTGTTCCCTAACCTTCAGTCTTCACATATTTCAGGTGTCTCGTCTTAAGTAAAATTTTGCATAATCTCTCTATATTGCATGGCCGCCAATAGTGACCAACACTTTTATAAGTAGGGTTCGGTCCAGGGTTAAGGTTCGGTACCAGAATATAACTATAACATGGAGTCTGCGTGGTCTCTAAAATCCGTTTTTAACCGACGTGTTGCACTATCTAGCACTGCTCACTGCCTGGCCTCGTTCAGTTCTTGCTACTACATAAACCAGTGAACACTGAAAGAAAGCGCACATTGAAAAATGTCGAAAATATGAAAGGTTAGGCGCTCGACATTGAACAAGCTTGTGGATGAATCAAACATATTTTGAGTGACAGAAGGAGAGCCTTTACTTTAGATACAGTAACGGTGTATCTTATAATTCACTGCAATAAATCCTCAGTTGGGTTGATTTATGTTCATTGTGTTTTCAAAGCTCTGCACATTATTATCCGGAATGTTTCAACCAAGCTTTTATTTACCAAGTATATTACGAAATAATTGTTTTTGTTACGCTACTTTATGAATTAGAACGATGTATTTAGTGTCAATATATATAATATAAATACTGAGCTACTTCTGGAAATGATTATACCTCAAAGTCTGCATGTTTACGCTACAAACCCCTCCCCATTACTATCTTTTTATATGCGCTTTGGAACCTAAAACCATCTCTATCCACAAGTCTTCCTTCGAGGTGGTAAAGGACCGCAGTATATTGTGAGAGCGCCGACTTCTTCAGCAGTGATTCTCACGTTCACCTCTGTCTGAGTCATCGCAGTTGGCTGCGTAAACAAGAACAGGAAGAGCGGCGCGATGGTAGTTAGAACCTTCGAGAATGCGACTCTCGATTCTTCTACAAACTTTGACTTCCGGTATCTTCGACAAGTTTCCAGAAAGTTCTTGAGTCATTTTAGCTATAAAAGGAGGAAGCAAACCAAGTCAGTGTTGTTAATCTTACTGACTCGTGAGTGACTGGGGAGTTAGTGCGTTGTGATGCGCGAGCCATGGATGACGTGCAGTCATAAATTGTCTAAGTACTGATATTCTAGTGAATTATTTGCAGCAGAGACTTAGAGACTTTATTTGGAATTATTTGTTGAGTCAATAATGACATTTGTTACAGTATTCTTTCTTCTCCCATTCCTCTGTACCTCTACACCATGCCAAGAGAAACATCCACGATTCTTTCTTCACAATAAGTGAGAAATTGACGAGGGCGCAACATGTGAATTCGGTCTCCGGGAAGGCGTGAAAGCGTTGCACTTTGTAATGAGGATATTAAACCGTAGCAATGGAAAATCGCGAAGTTTGGCGTGCACATTTTTAGTTAGACCAATATTAGAATATAGTGCTGCATGCTGGGATCCGTATTGGACAGGAAAAGAATTAGCACTCCAGAGACAGAAAAAAGAGCCATTAAAAATCCTTGACAGATGAAAACGAGTACAAAATCATACTAGCACAGCTACTAGTTGAGAAACTTTAGACAAACTTGGAAAACGAGCTAGGCTACGTGTAATTTTTTTTTTTTTTTTTTTTTAGAGCCTATAAGGGGGAATTTGCAAGGAAATATATAACAAATCTATCCTATAATATTTCGGACGAAATGATCATCCACCGTCTCAAAAAACAAAATAGGTAACAGAAAACTGGTATAGGTACATTTTCTTTTGCGGGTAGAACAATTGACGATTGAAACAAAATATCTGCAGAGTTAATGGAGACCTTGCCTCAAAGTGTAAATGACTTACAGATTAAAGAAGAATAACTTATAGTCAGGACAGTTAATATATATTCTATGATCAATTTATCACCACCATTTAGCTCAACGCCATTTTACCTGGATGGTCATATCGGACGTTGAATGAAATTGGTGAAATAATGCACAAATGATCTCGGGGTCTATGGAACTTTAAGTTACTCGACATTCGTCTTCTCAGGATTAAGTAAAACCATCCGAGTAACTCACCCTAAGCGAGACTTGAACTCACGACCTGTTGAATGTAAGGTAAACACGCTACCACCACATAACCCAGATGGGCTCCATTGATTTATAAAGGCTTTAAATTTTGTGTTCATTTTTGGACTGTGCTAGTATACTGACAGTATACTATAAATAGGGGATTGTATTATTAGTCTGACAGAGTACTGTTGGTGTTATTATTATTATTATTATTATTATTATTATTATTATTATTATTATTTCGAACTTACATTACTTATACTTTTACATTGTAACATTACACGACAGCGTTGCTACCGGACCATGCCCTAAAATAAATATCTAATCTACCAAATTAAGCAGATTTTCATATCATTTTCATCTAAAATGTTCATCATCCACCATTCTTCTGGAAAGCAACACGTCAGATGTGTTAAGTTGTAACACGTTATTCTATTACTTTCTCTACACGTACTATGTACATAGTTTATAGAGAAAGTATTGTATTGGCCCAAAAAATTCGATACCGAGATTTCACCGGAAATATACGTTTTGGGCCCCCCTGAATCCAAAAAACGCATTTTTACAAAAAGGTCCGTGAGTGTGCGTGTGTCTGTGTGTTTTGGACAGCATAACCCAAAAACGAAAAGACCGTTAAATACCAAACTTGGTATATAAGTTTGCCATCTTACAAATATGCGACACGAAGATTTTCAAGAAAATCCCCCCACCCCTAACTACCCTTTACATGGAACATTTTTTGAAAATGTTGATTTTCTTGAAAATGGCTCTAACGATTTTGATTAAAATATCATCAAATATTAAAGATATTTACTTGAAAAATAAAATGTACATCTTGAATTTGCTGGGAATAGCCTCTGAAGACTACTTTATTCTGAATGAATTTTACGGAATTTTGCATAACTGTTAAACCGTAAGAAATAGACAAAAACTCAACAACAACAAAAATGTAGAGCACATTAAAGCATACAATTTATGTCATATACATTTTTTTCGCGAGTTGATCTTTTTTAGACATTCCTTTTTTTTTGGTTTCAGCTTCGAAAGACTTATACTTTTCTCATACAGGAATTTGTCAACTCCTGTCCATACAAACAAAGGAACTTAGGTCACATAGCAACCAACTTTTGAGTATAATTCTAACCTATGGTACTCCCTTATTTGCCTTCTACTTGCAATGAAGCAAGTAATAAGACAATTTCTGCTAATTTTTTCTGATTAGCATGAAGTAAATAGAAGTTTAAGCATTTTAAGAATAATTTGTCGCGGAACGGTATACATCAGATTTTTTTTCGCCTTCTGATGCAAAGAGAACAGATTTTCAAAAGTCTCACATGGATTTTAAGAGTGGACTATGGATTAGGTTAGCAGCCCGCATTACGAAGCGGAATGAGTTAGGACAGCCACTGACTGTGCGGGCAACATGGAGAAGGCAAAGAGGAAGCCAGTACCTATCGATGGTTTACTGTACTGACGATAACGCAGGCGCATTTGTTTATTGGCGGTTATATGTGAAAGTGTAATATCCTTGTAAACCACACACATCATAGACTATACGTTAAAATTTATTTTTCGATTGTGTGTGTGTGTATGTGTGTGAGTGTGTGTCAGAGCATTGTGCCTCACGTTGAAAACGACAAAAGAATTAAAATAGCTCGACGAAATAGTACAGTAAGTTTACCCTCTGATTTCAATAATTGTATATGTATTGTAAAAGCAGTAACCAATTTTGAAAAGCACAAAGGAATGATTTGTTTAAATACCGTTATTAGGATTTAATCAAAATTTCTAGGACAGAATAGGGATTATTATTCTGTAAATAGTCTTCAATGTTCTATATGTGCAATTTTGTTACGCGATAAGTAGTAGTATTTTGTATTTTGAGCTTCTGTTTTTAGCTATTTTATATCAAATTAATTATTTTGAACACCTTCCTTTATCTTTTACAACCTACAGCTATCACCAATAATTTAAGATTCACAACACGTGAATTGTAATAAAGAATGTGTCGCTTAGACAGATTTTTCCCGCTACTGTACAGTGTGCTGCTTCAACGTCAGTCGTGCTGAGTAAACAGTGCCCGCAATACACGTTCTCCTTGTTTCCGGGCAAACGTCCTCTGCGTGATTACGTTGTCTGGTTTAGATCTACTGTATTTCTCTTGTTTATACATAAATATGTAATAAAAACATTCCTGTAATTGTCCTCCCATTAAAATGAAACATGTAAGGTGAACAATTTTTATAAGAGTAATTTGTTTCTATTAGAGCGGATAGAGAACATCATGAATGCAACAATCCGATTTTATCCATTTCTTTGAAACGTAATGTATGACTATGTGCTTACTTTCTACCAATGAATATCATACTCTGTCTCTCTCTCTCTCTCCCCCCCCCCTTTGTCAACTCATTTTATTTTTTGCTCGCTGCCATCCTTAATTGCATTACGTAAACATTACTTCCAAAGCAAAAAAGGCATTCATAATTATAAAAGGTTTCATTTAATGTTAACAAAATACATTTTATTCAAAATATTTACCATATTATTAACTGTTTATTTTGTCATTCAGATACAAACGCTTCTGACGACTCTTTACTAGATGGCAGAATAATTATATTAGCTTTACCAACGGACAGATATATACGTAGTGTACATAACTAATACGTGTAATGTATCTAACAGAAAATTATATATCCAAAAGAGAAATATTAATCATTTTGTGGCAGTTCTTTACATAAGGGTTGGAACTTTAAAAATGGGAACTTTACAACTGACAGAGACACATACGAGTAATACAGTTCAAGAGCCAGTTCTTGATGAATGAAATTTTTATATCAGAGGCTAAATGCGAGTTAATTATTCACCTTTACTGAAGCATTGCTACACAGAAGCAGGAACGGCAGTCACATGCTGTGTGCGTTATTCAGCGCTGCAGTAGTACAGTCACTACAAAACAAACATCACACTTCCAGTGATGCCAGTCACATGTATTCACCCTCAGCCTAGGCTACTTCTTACAATACACTTTACACCCAATTTTCTCGTGTTTCTTTTATTTCCGGCGTTTCTTCCTTGTCTTCATCTTCTTTATACAAATTGCTGTCACTTTCATTAATAACTAAGCACCTCTCTGGTTAAAACACTGGCAATGACATAAACCCTAAACGCACAACACTTTGTAGTCAACTGTACGCTGTGGATTCTCGAAACGTAAACATAAGGAAGCAGAGCTGTTTGTTATTTTAACATAAACTATTTGTTGACTGTTTATCAAGGGTAGACTAGCTCACTGTATCTTCATTAAAGGACATTCGTCTAGAAGGAACGAGCAGCTTGTAACATAAACTATTTGCTGACCTGTTTATCAAGGGTAGACTAGCTCACTGTATCTTCATTAAAGGACATTCGTCTAGAAGGAACGAGCAGCTTGTAACATAAACTATTTGCTGACCTGTTTATCAAGGGTAGACTAGCTCACTGTATCTTCACTAAAGACCATTCGTCTAGAAGGAACGAGCAGCCTGTAACATAAACTATTTGCTGACCTGTTTATCAAGGGTAGACTAGCTCACTGTATCTTCACTAAAGACCATTCGTCTAGAAGGAACGAGCAGCTTGTAACATAAACTATTTGCTGACCTGTTTATCAAGGGTAGACTAGCTCACTGTATCTTCACTAAAGACCATTCGTCTAGAAGGAACGAGCAGCTTGTAACATAAACTATTTGCTGACCTGTTTATCAAGGGTAGGCTAGCTCACTGTATCTTCACTAAAGATCATTCGTCTAGAAGGAACGAGCAGCCTGTAACATAAACTATTTGCTGGCCTGTTTATCAAGGGTAGGCTAGCTCACTGTATCTTCACTAAAGGGCATTCGTCTAGAAGGAACGAGCAGCCTGTAACATAAACTATTTGCTGACTGTTTATCAAGGGGTAGACTAGCTCACTCTATCTTCACTAAAGGTCATTCGTTTAGAGCAGCCTGTAACATAAACTATTTGCTGACCTGTTCAGGCTAGCTCACTGTATCTTCGCTAAAGGTCATTCGGAACGAGCAGCCTGTACCAAGCTTAACCCTCCTTGCAAGTAATCACCAGTATTATATATAACCCGCTGTCAGCAAACTGGAAAGGGTACTTACACTTTCAGCAGCTCTTTGTTTTATTGATAGTTCGAATGGAACCTGACGAATCTCTGAAGCTGGTTGAGTTAGGCCGGGTGCCATGCACCGGTTTAGCAATGTGGGATTTTTAAGGATGGCTTTTTTGCCGTGACTGGCTGAGGATAGAATGATCCTGTAACACGGATCTCAGCGCTGGCATTCAACGCGACTGGATGGTTTTATGTTCCGTTTTAACCCTTTATTTTCCAGTCTCCCATTTTGTTAACTACTGCTAATCATACACGCACACTCGTATTACACACCGTAAATTGTTGCGTATATCAACAATATTTCACTATGTAATTTTACTGAGTTCACTTAATTTTTCAGCTTTATAGTTACTATGCACATCACTGCTACGTGAACACTGACTCTCCAACTAGTGTATGTGACATAAATTGTGTGTTGTAACGAGATCTACAGCTTTTGTGGAGTAACATTTGGTTCATCTCTTACTGTTTAACAGTTATGAAAATTTCAGTAAAATTAATCATCCTGAATAAAGAGATCTTCAAAGTTTATTCCCAGGAAATTCAGGAGGTGCATTTTATTTGTAATATAAACATCTTTCATATACTGTATTTTGATCAAAGAAAATGTTACTGTGTTTTGATCTTAGAAAATCAACATTTTAAAAATTTTTCTATGTAAAGGGTAGTTTGGGGTGGGAAGATTTTCCCCCAAAAAGGGCGTGTCACATCCTTGGAATATATTTAACTTGACTCCTAAAAAACTTGATTTATCTAAAAATACTCTTTTTCGATACAGGGGACCCTAATACGTGTATTTGCGGTGAAACCTCGGTATCCAGTTTTTGGTTGGAATTCTAAGCACACATTGCATGTAGAGAACGTAAAAAATGCTTTTTTGCATATAGGAGACCCTAAAAGGTGTATATTCAGTAAAATGTCGGTACCCAATATTTGGGTGTAATACAAAACCTTCTCTATACACTGTGCACATTCTACGTGTAGAGACGGTAAAAATATTTTTTTTATTCAGGGGGTCCCAAAACATTCATTTCCTGAGTAATCTCGGTATCGATTTTTTGGATATATCTTCTCTACCTACATACCTATAGCGAAAGTAAAAATACTTTTATTTAGGGGTAAAATAAAAAAAATATGTATTTCTGGTGAAATTCCGCTATTGAAATGTTGGGTGGAATACAAGACCTGCTTTACCTACTATGTATATTGCACATACATGCAACAAAAAATAAAAATGTAGATTTCTTTTAAATACACAATTTATATCAAACAACTTTTTTGTTGCATAAGCTTCTTCCGAGATAAAGTTGTTAATGGTTTGAATTGTTCAATTCTGTATAATTCCAGTCAAGTTCTTTTGATATTCAAGTGTTTCTCGCGATTGCACGTAAGGAGTATGGAACTTTAAGACCTACATGTAGTATGCAGTACTTAAATATTTGACTGCATATAATGTAGCTGTTTCTGCAAAGCTTTATCTAGATTAAAATGAAGCAGACATAAAAAAATCTTATGTGTTTTTTCATTCACATTACTTTCTCTACATCTCGGTAACAAATTATAGTTAAAAAGCTTATTTTCCTATGTATTTCATACTAATCGAGATTGTCTTATTACTTCCTTTCTTGTAAGTAGAAAGAAAATACACTAGGCGGCAGTCAAATATTTTAAAAGCTGGTTGCCATGTGATTGAAATCCGTTCCTTTTTCATTTCCAGGATTTTACAAATTCCCGTACCTATGTGAGAAGTTGAATTTTTTTAAGACTGAAACTAATAATAAGGAATGTCTAAAAACTGATCAAATTCACGAAAAAATGTTATTACATAAATTGTGTGTTTTAACGAGATCTACATTTTTTGTTTGGTAAATTTTTGTCTGTGTGTTACGATTTACTAGTTTATGGAAAATTCAGAAAAATCATCAGGAATAAAGATGGCTTCAGAGGCTATTCCCAGAAAATGTAAGATACACATTCTATTTTAAATGTCTTTAATATACGGTATTTTAATCAAAAACGTTACAGTCATTTTAGAGAAAATCAACATTTTCGAGAATTTTCCATGTAAAGAGTAGTTTGAGGTGGGGGGATTTTCCTCAAAATCTTCAAATGGCTACCTAACTTAAATATCAATTTTCGTACTTTACATACTTTATATTTACACATAGACATACACGGATCTTTGTCGACTTTTAATACAGGGGTCCCTAAAACGTGTATTTACGATGAAATCTCGATATGGAATTTTTGGCTGGAGTGAAATAACTTCTTTACCTACTTAGCATTTACTGTGTAGAGAAAGTAATAGGTTTTCTTAATGATAGTTTTGTAGAGATACTACTAAACGTTAGAGAATAGAGTTAAATCATGTGAATGTAACACATAAGAGGTTTTTATGTGTTCATTGCTGCATCAGAGCTTCAAGAGATGGCGGTTAACCCGCGTCCAGATAAGTTGGTCGAGCACTTCTTGAGATCTTTTACTCAGGGCCGTACATGGTGCAGGGATTTACTTGGTGTAACAACATTTTCTGTTCTGTGAAATAAAGTTCACTTTTATTCAATACTTTTCAACATAGTTTCAACTTTGAAAAATAGCCTTTCTTTTAAAACTGAAACTCGTCTTAATTTAACGACTTTATCTCGGCAAAATGTCTCTACGAGGTGTGATCAAAAAATTTCAGCAATGGTTTCGCAACAATGCTGGCGCCGAGATTTCTTTAAGTCTAACCCAGACGGTACATGCAGCGTCCCTTCACGATAAAAATGAGAGGTCACGTGACTTCCTGTGACCATGTAGTGACGAGGTAGACCATCTCAAGTGAACACGTGTTTTGCATGTGCTGCGATTTTTCCGTGTAGCAAAAATGTAGAACACAAAACAAACATAAAATGTTGCTATAAAACTGCAACAGAAGCCTACGAAATGTTAAGAACAGCTTATGGAGAGGAAGTTATGGGCAAAACTCAAGCACTTGAGCGCTTTTCGAAATTTGAAAGTGGTGTGACATCAGTTAAATATGCAGATCGTTCGGGACGACCATGTTCCAGCAAAACTGATGAAAATATCCATCAGGTGAGAAAAATGGTCTTAAATGATAGGTGTATTACAATAAGATAACTTTCTGACTCATTAAGGGAGAATGTGCGACGCAAACGGCCGAAGAAATGGAGGAGTGGTGACTGGTTCCTGCATCATGACAATGCACAAAGATCTTTCTCTTCGCCAATTTTTGGATAAAAATAGGATGAATACTGTTCCTCATCTAGTCTATTCTCCAGATTAGGCACTAGTGAACTTTTTCTTTTCCCGTGACTGAAAATGCGGCTCCGAGGACACCGTTTTGAGGACATCCATCGCGAATCGCAGAAGGCTCTGAACATGCTGAAAGAAGAGGTGCTTCCAGCAGTGGCAGAAGCGCTGGGACAAGTCTATCAACTCCCAAGGAGACTTCCTCGAGGGTGGCAGTGCAGATTAGACAAAACAAGCTGTTGTGTAGAATTTATGACGTCATTCCGGAAACGTTTTGATCAAACCTCGTATTCCCGTCAAAAATATTAACTTTATTGTGCACCTTTGCCTTGCATCCAATATGCTTTCCTTCTAGCTCGAACTAAAATATTCCGGACAATGACTTTTTCGATTCCCAGGAAAAATCAACAATCTTGTTGAAAATTATATCGGAATCTATTCTCCGTCGTAATATTACTACGAAGCACAGATTCTTTCGTCACCTTAATCTTCCTGTCTGATGAGGAAATGTTTTCCCTCAGACTTTGTCTCTCGAGGACCTTACTTCCCCGATTCAGCCAGAAGTAGAGATTTTTTTTTTTTTTTTAATTTTCCTTGGTTAACTGCAAAAATGATTCCTTACTAAAACAGGTTATTGACACAAAATTAAATAATCGTCGCCATATGAAAAATCTTATGTGTTACACTCAATCACTTTCTCAAGCTGCTCTACAAACAAACTTCTTACAAAAGGTCTTTCTACACCATGCTAATCGAGATAAACGTTAGCAGAATGTTGTTCTTATTACTTAGTTCCTTATAAGTAGAAGGAAACTAAAGGAATAAGTTATGCTAAAGTGATAGTCAAATGTCTTAAAAGCTGTCGTTAGGCGATTGGCATTGCAAATGGCCAAGAGTAGAACAAAAGGAATCCTGTCTCCGAAAAGTATGAGTACTTTACAACTGAACCCTATAACAAGGTATTAGTCGTAAACGGTAAATTTCACGAAAAAATCGTTTACTTTAACAAGATCCACATTTTTGGAGGTAGGTTTTTGTCTATCTTTTGCGGTTTACTATTTATCCATAGTTCATCCCGAATAGGCAGGTCTTCAGAAGCTATTCGCAAAAAATTCAAGACATACATTTTATTACTGATACAAATGTCGTTAATCAAAATCGTTAGAGCCATTTTTAAGAAAAAAAATCTAAAAGTTTTCCATGCAAAGGGTAGCTAGGAGTCAAGGGATTTTCTTGAAAATCGTCGTATCGCATCCTTGGAAGATACCAAACTTAAATACCAAGTTTGGTATTCAACGGTATTTTCGTTTTTGAGTTATGCTGTCCATAGAGACTCGCACTACACCACACAAGTGCACACACATGAACTTTTTTTCCAAAAATGCTATTTGGATTCAAGGGGAAAAAACATGTATTTCCGGTGAAATCTGGGTATCGAAATTTTGGGTGGATTACAATACTTCCTCTACATACTATGTATATAGTACGTATAGAGAAAGTAAAATATCTGATGCGTTCCATTAACATGACTTTCTCTACATCTCTGCAACTAAATATTGTTAAAAAACGAATGCTTTTATATACTTAATGCTAATCGAGAAAAATTAACAGAAATAGCCTCATTACTTGCTTCCTTAGTTTTCAGTGGTCAAAGATTTATCAAAATCGGTTGAATGGTTTTAGAGATCAACAATAAATACACACAAGCAGAAGCAAAATAAAGGAGTATCATAGGTTAAATTTATAGTCAAAAGCTGGTTGCTATGTGACTGAAGTTCCTTTGTTTGTACAGACAGAAGTTGACAAATTCCTGTATGAGAAAAGTATAAGTTTTTAAAGCTGAAACCAAAAATAAACAAATAAATAAATATCTCAAAAAGAATCAACTCCACGAAAAAAATATATATATCCTAAATTGTGTGTTTTTTTTTTGTTGTTGTTTGTTTTTTGCGGTAATTTTTTGTCTATCTCTTACGGTTTAGCAGTTATGCAAAATTCCGTAAAATTCATCCAGAATAAAAGTCTTCAGAGGCTATTCCCAGAAAATTCAAGATATATATATTATTTGTCAGGTAAACACGTTTAATATACGATATTTTAATCAAAATCGTTAGAGCTATTTTTGAGAAGATCAAAATGTTCGAAAAAGGTACCCTGCAAAGGGTAGTTGGGGCTGAAGGGATTTTCTTGAAAATCTTCGTGTCGCATCCTTACAAGATACCAAACTTAAATACTAAGTTAGGTGTTTAATGGTCTTTTCGTTTTTGAGCTATGCTGTCCACAGTCTCACACACACACACACACACACACACACACACACACACACACACACACACGTACCTTTTTCCAGAAATGCTTTTTTTGGATTCAGAGGACCAAAAACATATATTTCCGGTGATATCTCGGTATCGAATTTTTGAGTGCATTACAATACCTTCGCTACATAGTACATGTAGAGAAAGTAAAAATTGACTGACGAAAACAAAACCGCAACGAAATTCTATCTTCACAAAAAATAACCAAGGAGTAATAACATAAAACATAAAATGGCGGAAAAAGACATATTTCAAAGAAGGCTATCAAAAATACAAATACAACATGAAATAAAAATCTGTTGTGTTACACTCACATGACTTTCTCTAGATGTTCTACAGACTTCTTACATAAGATTATTCTTCTTTCTGCATCTTGCTAATTGAGCCTACTCATTCGTATTACTTAATTCCTTATAAGTAGGAAAAAATAAGGGAATTCACTAGGCTAAAGCCATAGTCAAATGTATTAAAAGCTATCGTTATGCGATTGTCATTACAAATCCCTTCTTTTCTTGGCCAGGAGTAGAACAAAAGAAAACCGCACACTTCCGTCTGAGAAAAGTTTAAGTATTTCACAACTGAAACTAATAACACTGAATACCTCGAAAACTGTAAGCTCCACGAGAAAAATGTATATGATATAACTTGTGTACTTTAACAAGACCTACATTTTTTGTGGAATAAGTTTTTTTCTATCTCTTACGGTTTACTAGTTATGCCAAATTAAGCAAAATTCATCTAGAATAAACTAGTCTTCAGAGTCTATTCCTAGAAAATTCAAGATATACATTTTACTTGTCAGGTAAGTATGTTTAATATACGATATTTTAATCCAAATCGTTAGAGCCATTTTTGATAAGATTAAAATGTTCGAAAAAGGAACCATGTAAAGGTTAGTTGGGGGTGGGGGGGATTTTCTTGAAAATCTTTGTGTCGCATCCTTGCAAGATACCAAACTTAAATACTAAGTTTGGTATTTAACGGTCTTTTCGTTTTTGAGCTATGCTGTCCACAGACACACATACACACACACACACACGGACCTTTTTCCAGAAATCCTTTTTTTTAATTCAGGGGACCAAAAACATGTATTTCCAGTGAAATCTCGGTGTCGAATTTTTGGGTGCATTACAGTACCTTAGCTTCATAGTACATGTAGAGAAAGTAAAAATTCACTGACGAAAAACTTCAGTGTTTTAACATCGTTTTTAAACAAAACTGAATGTGTTAGAGTAAAGCTTTGTGGAAAGAAGCTACCTTATATAAATGCATAGTTCACGTTTTCCCGAGAACCGAAATTCTCGCTTTTTGCACATATAAACTTTCTTTTTCCTCTCAGTTTAACGTTATCCTTCGATTTTTTCCTTGCGGCTGTGGCTTCTTTTAATCTGGTCGTTAGGTATGCGCTCCGATTCATCGTTTAGCACAAATCTTCCATTCATTTCCGCTTCTTTTCTTTTCCATAAGATATGAGAAAGAAATCTACAGAATCTTTCTGGTTAGATGAGAGGGATTTAAAGATGGTAGCTGATGGTAATCCTTTCCACGTTTTCTAAACGCATTCTTTCCACTACACTTGCTTTCTCTACACTCAGTTCGTCAGAGTATTTATCAGCCAGAAAGCCAGCAGCTTAGAGATTTCAAGGAAGGACATAACTGCCTGAAAATTTCGTTCGTCAAACAGCACCACTACCAACTCAAAAATGTTATTCATTTCCTACATCTGTTGCATATTTAAAAATCTGATGTGTACCATTCACATGACTCTCTATATCCCTGCAACAAATAATTCTTAAAAAGCTTATACTTCAATTTACTTTATGCTAATCAGAAAAAAATAGCAGAAATAGTCTAATTACTCGCTTCCTTGTAATTAGAAGCGAAATAAGGGACAACCGTAGGTTAAAGTGATAGTCAAAAGCTGGTTGCTATGTCAATGAAGTTCCTTTGTTTATATGGATAGGAGTTGACAAGTTCCTATATGAGAAAAGTATACGTTTTTCATAGCAGAAACCAGAAATAAGGAATGTCACAAAAACGACGAACTCCACGAAAACAATGTATATAACATAAATTGTGTGTTTTAATGTGCTCTACATTTTTTGTGTAGTAAGCTTTTGTCCATCTCTTACGGTTTAGCAGTTATTCAAAATTTAGTAAAATTCATGCAGAATAAACTACTCTTCAGAGGCTATTCCCAGAAAATTCAATATATACATATTATTTTTCAGGTAAATATGTTTATTATACGAAATTTTAATCAAAATCGTTAGAGCCATATTTGAGAAAATCAAAATTTTCGAAAAAAGTTCCATGTAAAGGGTAATTGGGGGTGGGGGGATTATTCTCAAAATCTCCGTGTCGCATCCCTGGAAGATACTAAACTTAAATACCAAGTTTGGTATTTTAACGACTTTTCGTTTATGAGTTATCGTGTTCACAGACACACTGACACAGGGACCTTTTTGTGAAAATGCTTTTTTTGGATATTGTTGACCCTAAAACATATATTTCCGGTGAAATCTCGGTACCAAATCTTTGGATGGAGTACTAATGCACTATGTACATAGTGTATAGAGAAAGTAAAAATTGATATCTATTTTTGAAAAAATCATCATAATTTTCTTTTGGATTAACCTCATTTAACCTGATTGATCATCTCCGACGATAAGTGAGAAACTCAAATGATCTCGGGATTCACTGACCTTAAAGTTACTCGACATTCATTTTCTCAGGATAAGCAAAAACCCCGAAAAAAGAACTTATCCGGGAAATTCACCCTAAGAGGGATTCGAACTCTCGACCTCTTGAGTATAAGGCAGACACGCTACGCTCTTACTAGCAAGGCGGGCTTAATGACAATCAAAGACCGTGAAAATAATTACATACACGGATTTTTTTCTAAAACTCCTTTTCTTATATACAGGGGGACCATAAAATATGCATCTCCAGTGAAATATTATATCGAATTTTTGGGTGCAATACAATACCTTCCCTATACACCATGTACATAGTACTCATAGAGAAAGTATATATGCAATCTGGCATTTTTATGGTGATTTCCTAATTCAATAGACGGAAATATATAAGAATTAACTATTTTTGAACCCGAAATATTTTCATTGTTGGCCAGTGTAAATTGAAACCAAGTGTGACAGGTTCGCGGAAAGTTAAAAATCTGATGTGTTCCATTCACATGACTTTCTCTACATCTCTGCAACAAATTATTGTTAAAAAGCTTATGTCATATTACTTGCTTCCCCGTAAGTAGAAGAGAAATAAGGGAGTAGCATAGGTTAAAGTGATAGTGCAAAGCTGGTTGCTGTGACTGGTTGCTTTGTTTGTTTGTATGGACACGAGTTGACAACGTCCTGTGTGAGAAAAGTATGCTTTTTAAAGCTGAAACAAAAGCAAGGAATATCTCAAAAACGACAAAGTCCACGAAAAAATGCATCTATCATAAATTGTGTGTTTTAAAGTGCTCTACATTTTTTTGTGTGGTAAGATTTTCTCCATCTCTTACGGTTTAGCACTTATGCAAAATTCCGTAAAATTCGTCCAGAATAAATTAGTCTTCAGAAGCTATTCCCAGAAACTTCCAGATATACATTTTATTTGTCAGGTAAATATCTTTAATATATGATATTTTAATCAGAATCGTTAGAGCCATTATTTTGAAAATCAAAATTTTCGAAAAAAGTTCCATGTAAAGGGTAGTTTGGGGAGGGGGTTATTTTTCTGAAAATCTTTGTGTCGCATTCCTGGAAGATATTAAATTTAAATACCAAGTTTGGTGCTTTACAGACTTTTTGTTTTTGAGTTATCGTGTTCACAGATACATGGACAAATTGACACTTGGACACACAGACACACACACAAACAAACACACGCACACACACACGGACCTTTTTGTGAACATACTTTTTTGGATTCAGGAGACCCTAGAACATGTATTTTCGGTGAAATCTCGGTATCGAATTTTTGGGTGGAGATCAATACCTTCTCTATACACTGTGTACATAGTGCGTGTAGAGAAAGTAAAAATAGGCACGTCAGTGGTATGTCGTAAGGTTTATCAGCCTTTATTATATGAAATTTAAGATGATTTTATTAATTATATTAGTCATAAAGAACATTGTTGACGTATCTTCCGAGTGAAGCACTAGAGGTATAACGAAAACGAAAAACATAACCTTGAAGTGGAAATTAGCACCTATATGCAGAAAACGATATTAAAATTATTTTCAACAAAAGATACAGGAAAGAACGCAAAATTGAAGGAAAAAGACTTGCTGGCATCATTTCCAATTTACTTTTCAAAGAGTTCTCTGTCATACTGCAGTTCGTTTTAGCATACACAAAGACAATAATCACCTTGAGGCACAAAGGGTATAAGCTACAAGTAATGTTTAGTATATCAAAGCAGAGTTTCCTTTAGCAGCGATAGCTTCGTTAACAACTCAGAACGTTGCTTTCAGGCAGGAAAAAATTACCACTTCTTTAAAGATTCTTTTGAAAACAAAACCAAAGTTCAGTATGTTGCAAATGGAAGGTGCTCGGCTGCCTTAGGACAGGGCACTGTCTCGTACCTGCTAATTCCAAAACTTTTGCGAACCCAGTATGTCCTAAAGGTATAATACCAGCATATTAAAGAACTCTATTAGATGCCCATTCTAAAGTGTGCTATGAGGTGACGTCATTTATCTTAACCATTGAGGCTAGTATTCTACCCGCCTAGTTTTTCCATAAAAAGTTATCTTAGAGATGTAGCCTAGCAAGCACAACATTTGATATCGAAAATCCGTAAAAGTTGTAAGCGGAATATTCTATAGCATCGCTAGGGTTAAAGTTCAGGTACACGACATTTTTACTTTTCCTACACGTACTATGTACATAATGTAGAGAAGGTATTGTATTCCAACCAAACATTTAATACCAAGATTTCACCGGAAATACACGTTTTAGGGTCCCCTGTACCCAAAAAAAGTATTTTCAAGAAAAGGTCCTTGTGTGTGTGTCCGTATGTCTGTGAACACAATAACTCAAAAAAGAGAAGTCGGTAAAATACCAAACTTAGTATTTAAGTTTAGTATCTTCCAGAGATGCGACACGAATATTTTGAGAAAAATCCCCCCATCACAAACTCCCTTTATATGGAAAAGATTTGGAAAAATCTAGATTTTGTCAAAAATGTTTTTAATGATTTTGATTAAACTACAGTATATTAAAGATATGTATATGGCAAATGAAATATATATCTTAAATTTTCTGGGAATAGCCTCTAAAGATCTCTCTACTCGGCACGAATTTTGCTGAATTTTGCGTAACTCATAAAACGTAAGCGATAAACCAAAAGTTACTACACAAAAATTGTAGATCACGTTAAAACACACAGTTTATGTCATATACGTTTTTCTTCGTGTAATTGACTATTTCAGAGATATTCCTTGTTGTTAGTTTCAGATTTAAAATACTTAAAACTTTTCTCACACGGAAAGTTGTGAACTATTGCACGGATTTCATTCACAGAGCAACCAGCTTTTAAAAGATTTGAATATCGATATGGCCTAGTGTATTCCTTTATTTCCCTTCTACTTACAAGGAAACAAGTAAATAAGACAATTTCTGCTATCATTTGTCCCGATTATCGTAAAGTATATAGAGGAATACGTTTTTTTTAAGAATGTTTTATTACGGTGACGTAGAGAAGGTCATGCGAATGGTACACATTAGATTTATTTCATTCGGTGCTTTACGCGATTTTCCGAGTTGTTATAACTTCGCAACCTTTCTAGCCAAATTACTCCCAACAGTTTTAAATTGTCGTGAAAGTACTGAAAGCAAATAAGGGCATCTCTAAACGCAAAAATCTGATGTGTTTCATTCACATGACTTTCTCTATATCACTGCAACAAATTATTCTATTTACTTCATCTAATAGGGCAGAAATTAGCAGAAATAGTCTTATTGCTTGCTTCATTGTTAGTAGAAGCCAAATAAGAGGGTATCCGACAATTTATGTTGTATGCATTTTTTTCATGGAGTTGATCGTTTTTTAGATATTCCTTTTTTTGGATTCAGCTTTAAAACATTATACATTTCTCACACATGACTTTGTCAAATCGTGTCCATACAAACAAAGGAACTTTAGTCACATAGCAACTAGCTTTTAACTATCACTTTAACCTATGGCACTCCCTTATTTCACTTCTACTTACAAGGAAGCAAGCAATAAGACTATTTCTGCTATTTTGTTTCGATTAGCGTTAAGTAAAAAGGACAATAAGCTTGTTAACAATAATTTGTTGCAGAGAAGTAGAGAAAGTCGTGTGAATGGAACACATTAGATTTTTTTAGGTATGATGAAAACGAAAAATATAGCCTTGAAATGGAAATTAGCACATATATAGGATAAGGATATTCCAAACATGAACACAAACATGCAGTGCGCAAGGTCACCCCCTCCGTTATATAGCCTTTACCATATAGATACATAACCTAAGTATTGCTCTTACACTGATGGACAGAGCGTTACAAAAACCCTGATGTGCTCCATTCACATGACTTTCTCTACATCTCTGCAACAAATGTTTGCAATAAACTTATTCTTCTATCAACTCCATACTAATGGAGCAAGCATTAGCAGAAACAGCTTAGTTCCTCATAAGTAGGAGAGCAATAAGGCAACACACTAGGCTAAACCTGCAGACCAATGTCTTAAAACGTGGTTGCTATTTGATTGAAATCCGTTTCTTTGCGTGTCCAGGAGTTAACAAGTTTCTGTAGGAGAATTTTAAGTTTTTTAAACTGAAACGAATAACAAGGAATATCTCAAAAAAAGGCAACTCCATGAACAAGATGTGTATGACATTGATTAAATGTTTTAAGGAGATCTACATTTTTACTTTCTCTATACGCACTATGTGCATAGTGTATAGAGAAGGTATTGCACTCCACCCAAAAATTCGATACCGAGATTTCACCGAAAAAATATATTTTAGGTTCCCCAATATCCAAAAAAAGCATTTTGACAAAAAGCTCCATGTGTGTGTCCGTGTGTCTGTGAACACGATAACTCAAAAACGAAAAGTCGGTAGAATACCAAACTTGGTATTTAAGTTTAGCATCTTCCAGGGATGCGACACGAACATTTTGAGAAATATCCCCCATCCCCAACTACCCTTTACATGGAATTTTTTTCGTAAATTTTGATTTTCTCAAAAATGGCTCTAACGATTTTGATTAAAATTTCGTATATTAAAAAAATTTACCTGACAAATAAAATGTATATATTGAATTTTCTAGGAATAGCCTCTGAAAAGTAATTTATTCTGGATGAATTTTACGTAATTTTCAATAACTGCTAAATCGTAAGAGATGGACAAAAACTTACTGCACGAAAAATGTAGAGCACGTTAAAACACACAATTTATGTTATGCACATTTTTTTCGTGGAGTTCGTCGTTTTTGAGACATTCCTTATTTTTGGGTTATGCTATGAAAAGCATATTTTTCTCATACAGGAGCTTGTCAACTCCTATCCATATAAACAAAGGAACTTCATTGACAAAGCAACCAGCTTTTGACTATCACTTTAACCTATGGTAGTCCCTTATTTCGCTTCTACTTACAAGGAAGCAAGTAATAAGACTATTTCTGCTCATTTTTTCTGATTAGCATAAAGTAAATAGAAGTATAAGCTTTTTAAGAATAATTTGTTGCAAGGATATAGAGAAAGTCATGTGAATGGCACACATCAGATTTTTTGTGTACTAGGTGTTTGTATACCGCTTACTGTTTAACAGTTATGAAAAACTCAGAAAAATGCTTCCAGAAAAATTCAAATTATATTTTTAATGGTCTTGTAAATATGTTAAATACAAACGATTTTATTAATCAAAATCGTTAGAACAATTTTTGAAAAGACCAAAGTAATCGAATTTTTTTCAATGTAAAATGTAGTTGTGGTGGGTGATTTTCTTGAAAACCTTCGTTTCGCATCCTTAGAAAATACTGTATTTAAATAGTAAAATTGATATTTAACTAGCTTTTCGTTTTAGAGCTATGCTGACCACAGACACATACATGGTCATTTTTCTAAAATTGCTATTTTGGGACTCAGGGGGTACCAAAACATGTATTTCAGATGAAATCTCGGTATCGAATTTTGGGTGCAATCCAATACCTTCTCTATACACTATGTACATTGTAAGTGCACAGAAAGTAATGAGAATGATGAAAATTGATCAAAGTTTTGTGTATAAAACAGTTACAAGATTAATCTATTCGATAAATCGGTGCGGCAGGACAACTTCGATAGCCTCAATTAGAAGCTTGCATATGTTCGAGATGAAAGTGAAACTTAAAGCCTTGGACTGGATTTCGAAAGTTAAATTTCGTTGTATAAATTTTCCTGTCACAATTAATGTTGGTACCCAAGTGAGTCATAGCACACGGGAGAGGAAACTAGTGGAGAAGGGGTCGTCAAACGAGGGCTCTCTCCTTCGTGTACCCATGTACTTGAGTACAACAAAGTTGCCAGACACAACTAAGTGTCCACGCCCAACATTATCAAGTCTTGCTTCACCAGCAAGTTCCTCCTTACGTCTCATCCATTCAACGGATTACCTATCATAAACTTACATGCTGAAGTAAAACTGAAATAAAACTCTCATATATTCCATTCACAAAACTTTCTCTACATCTCTGCAACACATTATTGTTAAAACGCTTACGCTTCTATTTACTTCATGCTAATCGAGAAAACTTAGCAGAAATAGTCTTATTGCTTGCTTCCTTGTAAGTAGAAGCGAAATAAGGGAGTACCATAGGTTAAAGTGATGTCAAAAGCTGGTTGCTATGTGATTGAAGTTCCTTTGTCAGGAGTTGCCAAATTCCTGTATCAGAAAAGTATAAGTTTTACAAAATTGAAACCAAAAGACAGGAATATATAAAAAACGATGAGCTCCACGAAAAAAATGCAAATGACATAAATTGCGTGTTTTATACTGATCTACATTTTTTGTGTAGTTAGTTTTTGGCTATCTCTTAACGGTTTACCAATGATAAAAAAAATTTAAGAAAAAAAGCATCCAGAATAAAGAGGTCTTTACAATCTATTCCCAGAAAATTCAAGATATACATTTTATTTGGCAAGTAAATATCTTAAATATAAGGATTTTAATCAAAATCATTAGAGCCATTTTTAAGAAAACCAAAAATTTTCGAAATTTTTTGCATGTAAAGGGTAGTAGGGGTGGAGGATTTTCTTGAAGATATACGTGTTGCATCCCTGTAAGATACCAAACTTAAATACCACACAAACACATACATACATACACTGACAGACAGGCACACACACAGGGACATTTTTCTAAAAATGTTTTTTTTTATTCAGGGATTCTCAAAACATGTATTTCCTGTGAAATCTCGGTATAGAATTTTGGGTGCATTACAACACCTTCTCTGTACACTATGTACATGGTACGTGTAGAGAAAGTAAAAATTAGCAGAAATGCTCTTATTACTTGCCCTCGTAAATAGAAGGGAAATAAAGGAGTGTCATAGGCTAAAGCGATGGTCAAATGCTTTAAAGGTTGGTTTCCTTGTGAATGAAGTTCCTTTATTTGAACGCCCAGGAGTTGACAAATTCCTGTATGAGAAAAGTATAAGCATTTTAAAACTGAAATCAATAACAAGGAATATCACGAAAGCGATCAACTCCATGAAAAATAAACTGCATATAAATTGTTTTTTAACGAGCTCTACATTTTTTAAACGTCTGCCAAGAATTCGATACAACGATTTTTATAGAAAATCTGACAGATCCTTTGCATGGAAACATTTTTGAAATTTTGACTACTCAAAAATGTAGTGAATGTGAATCAGTATATGTTTCAACAAAAATTTCCACGGACATTTTTTTTTTTACTATAATGCATATTTTTAATTTTTAGTCAATTGAAATCTGTTTCATTTTGGATGACTCTTCAATGAATAATGCATATAAGAGGTAGTCAAAAAGTTAGTACACAAAAAATATAAATATGTTTTAAACAAGCAATTTAAGGATTTTTTTTCTCAAACGTGAAGGCATAATTCATTTCACTGCTTCACTGCTTCTCTTGTTTTACTGCTGACCGTGCAAAGATAATGAAATTTCAATTGCACCTCATAGCGACCAGCTTTAGCCTAATGTACTCTTTACTTCCCTTCTATTTTCAACAAACTAAGTAATAAAACCTTATTTCTTCTAATCTTTATCTCGATTAGCACGAAATGGAGATAAGAATAAGAAGTTTTTGTATGAAGAGTTTGTTGCAGAATAGGTAGAAAATGTCATGTGATTGGAGCATATGAAATATTTGTATAGCTTTCAAAATTATTCTTAAGAAAATTATGTATTTATTATTTACTCAACATACAATGTACATGTACAAAGGTTCTTGTGTTTGTGTGCTTTTTAATACCATAACTCAAAACAAAAAGTGGGTTAAATATCAAACTTAGCACCCAAAATCAATGTCTTCCAATGTCGAAGGTTTTCGCGAAAATCTCCTCTCCCCTATATTTTACATCGAAGAGTTTCGGAATTTTTATTTTTCTCAAAAACTTCTAACTAAAATGCCATATGTTGAACATGCATTTACGACAAATAAAATGTAATATTCAGTGTGGAGTCTTTTAAAATCCTTTTAATACTGGATGACCCCTAGATGGCTGGTGAACAAAGGACGAAAATTGACTACACTAAAAACTCTTGATGACAAATACTTTTTTGCAGAGTTAACCATTTCCGAGATATTTCTTGTTATTGGATTATATTTTAACATTCTTATGCATTTCTTTATTCGTTTTTTTAAACTAGACAAGGCAAACAGAACAAATTTAAAGGCCAGCATATAGTGACTACATTTTAAAAGGTTTGGGTATAAGTTTTACTTTATATCTATACTAATAACATATTTATGCAAACGTTTATCTGGATTAACGTGAATTAGATGTAAAAATAAGCATTTAGACTAGTTGGTTGAAGATTGAAGTTGAGAAAGCCAATAAGCGTAACACTAAATTTTTGTTAATATTTTTTATATTTTAGTAGGTGCAACTTCTTCATATTTTGTCCATCTCTATCCATGAGAAAGAAAAGAACAACCTTTTAGCTTTTCAAAGTGCAATACTTAAACTAGCGGATAGTCACAATAGAATAACTAATTCTAAATATTTGTTCTCAGGATACCACCAAATGTTTCTTTTCGAGTTTTTGGCTTCAATGCAGTGCTTCATAAGGAAGTGTTATTTAAGAATATTTATATTGATATACAATAGTGAGATGATATCACCTTTTACCTTCTCTAGCCCCCATGTACAATGTACATAGTGGATAGAGAAGGTATTGTACTCCCCCAAAATTCTATGTCGAGATTTCACCAGAAATATAAGTTTTCGGGTCCACCGAGTCAAAAAAAGCAGTTTTAGAAAAAGGTCCGTGTGTATCTATGGACAGAATAGCTCAAAAACAAAAAAGACCGTTAAATATCAAACTGGTAGTTATGTTTGGTATTTTATAAAAAAATGGCTATAACGATTTTGATTAAAATGCAATATATTAAAGATATTTACATCCAAATAAAAAGTATATCTTCAATTTTCTGGAAATAGCCTCTGAAGACCACTTTATTCTGGATGAGTTTTGCCGAAGTTTGCTTAACTGCTAAACCGTAAGCGATAGATAAAAAATTACTACACAAACAATGTAGAGCTCATCAAAACACACAATTGATGTTCTTTACGTTTTTGTTGTTGTGGTAACCGTTTCCGAGATATTCCTTGTTATTGTTTCCAATTGTAAGGCACCTAGACAGGAAGTGTCCGTTTTTCTTTTGTTCTACTCAAAGACAAGCAAAGAATCGATTTGCATTGACAATCGCATGACGACAACTTTTAAAACATTTGACTATCACTTTAGCATAGCGCATTCCTTTAGTCCCCATCTACTTATAAGGAACTAAGTAATAAGAACATTCTGCTAATGTTTATCTCGATTAGCATTGTGTAGAAAGAAGAATAATCTTTTGTAAGAAGTTGGTTTGTAGAGCATCTAGAGAAAGTCATGTGAGTGTAGCACATTAATCAATAAAATAGAATATGTAATCCAGAGATAGTAGAGAACTTGGTACAGATGCTGCCGTGTGAAGTATGACAGTGGGAAGAGTAAAAAGTTAAAAAAAATAATATATTATGTGCATATACTAAAGCAGGAAAGGCTATATGATTTAGAGACAAAGGTTGTAACACAATATTTCATGCAGAATAAACTTTCATGAAAATTCGTACCAAACTGCTCTCAATTCTGCAATATATTACGCTTAAAACGCGTATAAACCTCGCCTTAAAGAGAAGCAGTATACGAGAGAATACTAAAGTGTAACTTTCAGTTTTACCCACCATTGAGGGAATCTGGAAGTAGAATCACTAGAATCTGGAGGTATTTTTACTTTCTCTAAAGGTACGATGTACATAGTGTGTAGAGATACCAAGATTTCACTGAAAATAAATGTTTCAGGATCCCCTGAATCTAAAATAAAAAAAAAATCTGATATGTTCCATTCACATGACTTTCTCTACATCTCTGCAACAATTTTTGTTAAAAATCTTATGCTTCTATTTACTTCATACTAAGTGAGAAAAAATTAGTAGAAATATACTTATTAATTCCTTCCTTTTAAATAGAAGCGAAAAAAGGGAGTACCATAGGTTAAAGTGATTGTCAAAAGCTGGTTACTATGTGACTGAAGTTCCTTTTTTTGTATGGACACGAGTTGACAAACTTCTATATGAGAAAAGTATGTTTTTCAAAGCTGAAAAAAAAAAAGGAATATCTAAAAAACGATCAACTCCACGAAAAAAATGTGTATAACATAAATTGTGTGTTTTAATGTGCTCTACATTTTTGTCTATCTCTTACGGTTTAGCAGTTATGCAAAATTCCGTAAAATTCATCCAGAAAAAAGTAAGTCTTCAGAAGCTATTCCCAGAAAATTCAACATATACATATTATTTGTCAAGTATGTACCTTTAATATACGATATTTTGATCAAAATCGTTAGAGCCATTTTTTAGAAAATCAAAATTTTCGAAATTTTTTCCATGTGAACGGTAGTTGCGGGGTGGGCGATTTTCTTGAAAATCTTCGTGTCGCATCCTTGGAAGATACTGAACTTAAATACCAAGTTTGGTATGTAACCGTCTTTTCGTTTTTGAGCTATGCTGCCCACAGACACACGGACGGACATTTTTCTAAAAATGCTTTTTTTTTTGGATTCAGGTGCTCTCAAAACATGTATTTCCGGTGAAATCTCGGTATCGAATTTTTGGGTGTAATGCTATACCTTCTATATACACTGTACATAATATGTATAGAGATATATATGTAAAAATGTTCCATGTAAAGGGTATGAAGGTGGGCGAATTTTCTGAAAAAGCTTCGCTTCGCATCCTTAGAAAATACTGAACTTAAATACTAAGTTTGATATCTAACGAATTTTTCGTTTTTGAGCTATGCTGCCTACAGACAGACAGATAGACACAGTGCACGCACAGACACACATGGACATTTCCCAAAAATTACTTTAATTTTTATTCAGAGGGTCAAAAACATATATTTCAGGTGAAATCTCGAGCGCAATATAGTAGTTTCTCTACACACTATGTACATAGTACGTGTAGAGCAAGTAAAATAAGTATATGACACACGTGTTAAAACTGTTCTATATTGTTGGTAGGATTAATGTACTCGGCCTACGACCTCGTTTCGCAAGCTTCCTGCTCACAATATAAAACACCATTTTTACTTTCTCTACACGTAATATGTACGAGTGTCGTTTTTTGCTAGGGTTGTATATATTATGTGTATATATGTATTTTAAGTGTAATTTTCTATTATAAGAGGGTGCATTTATGAAGGTGTACTCTGTGCTGCAAATTTAAATTGCTATATTTGAATATCTTTGTATCTTTATTTTCGGGTTCACTCTTAGTTTTATTGTTGTTTAATATTGCTTTTGACTGTGTATTTCCTTTGTCTTTTTATTTTCGTGTTTACTCTTCTAATTCTTTGTTGTGGTTGCTGTTTTAATATTGCTTGTAATGTGTATTACAAAAGCACGTACGGTCTGTGGACCCGTGCGACTGTTGAAATTCTATGTATGATATTGCTATGTTAATAAATACACTTATTCATTCATTCATTCATTCATACTTTCTCCATACGCACTATGTACATAGTGTATAGCGAAAGTATTGCACTCCACCAAAAATTCGATACCGAGATTTCACCGGAAATATATGTTTTAGGGTCCGCAATATCCAAAAAAAGCATTTTCACAAAAAGGTCCGTGTGTGTGTGTGTGTGTGTGTGTGTGTGTGTGTGTGTGTGTGTGTCCATGTGTCCGTGTGTCTGTGAACACTATAACTCAAAAACGAAAAGTCGGTAAAATACCAAACTTGGTATTTAAGTTTAGTATCTTCCAGGGATGCGACACGAAGATTTTGAGAATAATCCCCCACCCCCAACTACCCTTTACATAGAACTTTTTTCGAAAATTTTGATTTTCTCAAAAATGGCTCTAACGATTTTGATTAAAATTTCGGATATTAAACATATTTACCTGACAAATGAAATGTATATCTTGAATTTTCTGGGAATAGCCTCTGAAGTGCAGTTTATTCTGGATGAATTTTACTAAATTTTCAATAACTGCTAAACCCTAAGAGATGGACAAAAACTTACTGCACAAAAAATGTAGAGCACATTAAAACACACAATTTATGTTATATACATTTTTTCATGGAGTTCGTTGTTTTTGTGACATTCCTTATTTTTAGTTTCTGCTATGAAAGACGTATACTTTTCTCATACTGGAACTTGTCAACTCCTATCCATATAAACAAAGGAACTTCGTTGACATAGCAACCAGTTTTGACTATCACTTTAACCTACGGTTGTCCCTTATTTCGCTTCTACTTACAAGGATGCGAGTAATAAGACTATTTCTGCTATTTTTTTCTGATTAGCATAAAGTAAATAGAAGTATAAGCTTTTTAAGAATTATTTGTTACAGGGATATGGAGAAAGTCATGTGAATGGTACACATCAGATTTTTCATCTTCCGATAGGCTATAAATACAAGACAAGTTCATAGAAAACAATTATTTTATTACTAAAAGTTTTGTACGCTTATGGTTACTTTTCAACAAAATCACCGAAAAGATTGAGACATTTATCGTACCTGTGCACAAGCTTTGACATACACGCTTCAAAAAATGTTGCCACCAATGATTTCAAATGAGCATTGACGTTGTATTCCAAATGCCTGTGTGCACGTTTGTGTGTCTGTGGGCAGCATAGCTCAAAAACTAAAACATCGTTAAATACCAAACTTGGTATTTAAGTTTGGTATCTTCTAAGGACGCGACACGAACATCTTCAAGAAAATCCCCCCACCCTAAACTATACCTTACATGGAACATTTTTGAAAGTTTTGATTTTCTCAAAAATACCTCTAACGAGTTTGATTAAAATACCGTATATTAAAGATAGTTTTATGGCAAATAAAACGTGTATCTTGAATTTTCTGGGAATAGCCTGTAAAGACATCTTTATTCTGGATAAATTCTGCAGAAGTTTGCATAACAGATAAACCGTAAGAGATAGAAAAAAATTTATCACACACAAAATACTGATCTCGTCAAAACACACAATTTATGTCATGTGCGTTTTGTTGTGGAGGTAAACGTTTCCGACACATTCCTTGTCATAGGCTACATTTTTAGGTTTATTAAAATACTTTTCTCATACGGGAATTTATCAACTCCTGTCCATACAAAGGTACTTCAATGACATAGCAACCAGCTTTTAAAGCATTTGTTAATAACTTTAACTTATGGTACTCCCTTACTTCACTTCTACTTACAAGGAAGCAAGTAATAAGACTATTTCTGCTAATTTTTTCTCGATTAGCAGGAAGTAAATATAAGCATAAGCTTTTAACAATAATTTGTAATAGAGATGTAAAGAAAAGTACTGTAAATGGAACACATCAGATTTTTACTTTCTTTACATAGGGATAAAAATGGAAATGACGTGTTATTTATGGTCGCTCTTTAACTGCTGTGGTTCTCAGCGTCCCATTCTAAATTGGGCGTGAAAGACCGCTTAATTTTGCTCAGAGTCCTCTCTATCAGGCTTGAGGTTCTCTTTCGTGCCGTAAATCTATAACACAGGACCAACGGCTTTACTTACCTTCCGAAGGAAGCCATGCTAAGGAATTTTACGCCCGAAAAAATCCATCGTCCTCCGCCGGGTTTGAACCCGCGACCTTGGGTATATGGAGTTAGTATGGTAACCACTACACCACGAAGGGCGACTTAGGGATGGAGAAGTATTGTATTCTACCCAAAAATTCTATACGAGATTTCATCGGAAATACATGTTTTAGGACCCCTTATATATATATATATATATATATATATATATATATATAAAAAGCATTTTCAGAAAAAGGTCCGTGTGTGTCCGTGTGTCTGTGGAACACGATAACTCAAAAACGAAAAGTAGCTAAAATACCAAACTTTCTTCCTGGGATGCGATACGAAAATTTTGAGAAGAATCCCCCCACTCCAAACTACCCTTTACATAGAACTTTTTTCGAAAAATTTTATTTTCTTAAAAATGGCTCTAACGATTTTGATTAAAATACCGTAAATTAAAGATATTTACCTGACAAATAAATGTATATCTTGTATTTTCTGCGAATAGCTTCTAAAGACCTGTTTATCCAGGAGTTATGTCATATAAATGTTTTTCGTGGAGCTACCGTATTCGTGGTATTCATAGTTATTTGTTTCAGTTGTGAAGTACTTATACTTTTCTCCGATGGAGTGTCCGTTTTTCATTTGTTCTACTCCTGGCCAAGAAAAGAAACCATTTGCAATGACAATCGCGTAACGACAGCTTTTAAAACATTTGACTATCAGTTTAGCATAGTGTGTTCCCTTATTTTCTTCCTACTTATAAGGAAAGAAGTACCTAACAATAACATTGTGTTAATGAGTATCTCGATTAGCAAGGCCCAGAAAGAAGAATAATCCTATGTAAGAAGTTTGTAGAACAGCTAGAGAAAGTCATGTGAGTGTGACACGTCAGATTTTTACCAATTGTATCATAAATGACTATTTCATGAAGAAGGCTGAGTGAAAGGGATAACTTAATTCTGGCTTTAAGGAAGAGCGCTGAAGCGCCGCATGGGGAGAGACATCACGCAATTTTGGGCCACACAATCGGTTGCATTAACGCCACCGGATACCAACTAAGTGATGTGCGTGCTCCACTTCCGAAACTTCTCCAAGCGGGACACGCTACCTACTATGTACATAGTGTACAGAGAAGGTATTGCACTCCACCCAAAAATTCGACACCGAGATTTCACAGTAAATATATAATAATGTTTTAGGTTCCCCTGTATCCAAAAAAATTAGCAGAAATAGTCTTATTACTTGCTTCCTTGTAAGTAGAAGCGAAATAAGGGAGCAGCATAGATTAAAACCATAGTCAAAAGCTGGTTGCTATGTGACTGATGTTCCTTTATTTGTATGGAAAGGAGTTGACAAATTCCTGTATGAGAAAAGTGTAAGTTTTTCAAAGCTGAAACTAAAAAAAATATGATGTGTTCCATTCACATGACTTTCTCTATATCCCTACAACAAATTCTTCTTAAAAAGCTTGTACTTCTATTAACTTCATGCTAATCAGTAAAACATTAGCAGAAATAGCCATATTACTCGCTTCCTTGTAAGTAGAGGTGAAATAAGGGAGTACCATAGGTTAAAGTGATAATCAAAATTGGTTGCTAAGTCACTGAAGTTCCTTTGTTTGTATGGACAGCAGTTGACAAATTCCTGTATGAGAAATGTATAAGTTTTTCATAGCAGAAGCCAAAAATAAGGAATGGTTCAAAAACGACGAACTCCACGAAAAAAAATGTATATAACATAAATTATGTGTTTTAACGTGCTCTACATTTTTTGTGGAGTAAGTTTTTGTCCATCTCTTATGGTTTAGCAGTTATTCAAAATTTAGTAAAATTCATCCAGAATAAACAACTCTTCAAAGGCTATTCCCAGAAAATTCAAGATAAACATTTTATTTTAATATATTTAATATACGAAATTTCAATCAAAATCGTTAGAGCCATTTTTGAGAAAATAAATATTTTCGAAAAAAGTTCCATGTAAAGGGTAGTTGGGGTGGGGGGATTTTTCTCAAAATCTTCGTGTCGCATCCCTGGAAGATACTAAACTTAAATACTAAGTTTGGTATTTTACCCACTTTTCGTTTTTGAGTTATCGTGTTCACAGACACACGGACACACACACACACACGGACCTTTTTCCGAAAATGCTTTTTTTAGATAAAGGGGACCCTAAAACTTATATTTCCGGTGAAATCTCGGTATCGAATTTTTTGGTGGAGTGCAATACATTCTCTATACGCTATGTATCGTACATAGTGCCTATAGAGAAAGTAATAAGAAATATCTTAAAAGTGATGAACTCCACGAAAAAAATGTAGATGACAAAAATTGTGTGTTAATGTGCTCTAAATTTTCTGTGCGGTAAGTTTTTTTCCATCTCTTACGGTTTAGCAGTGGTGCAAAAATCCGTAAAATTCATCCAGACTAAAGTAAATTCAGAGGCTATTCCCAGAAAATTCAAGATATACATTTTATTTGTCAAGAAAATCAAACTTTTCGAATTTTTTTCCATATAAAGAGTAGTTTGGGGTGTGAGTTTTTTCTTGAAAATCTTCCGAGTCGCTGAGCTATGCTGCCCACACACGTACGCGCTCACGCACGCACTTACACACACACCCTGCTAGACATGTAGGCACACACATGGACATTTTTCTAAAAGTTTTTTTTTTAATTCATGGGGCCTGAAAACACATATTTCCGGTGCAATCTCGATATCGAAATTTTGATTGCAATAGAATACCTTCTGTATATACTATGTACGAGCAGAGGAAGTACCTAGATAGAATGGTTTGTAGAAGAGTGAGTGAAAAAGTCATGAGAGTGCAAGATTGGATGTTTTACATCTTGTTTACAGTTTTATTCATACATTTTAGGGTCACTTTAGATATTACATAGCCAAAATTAGGTACTTTAGCGCGTGGTTTAGGCACCAAAATGCATTTTTAAAGACTAAAAGCCCTGGTCTAGTAATAATGCTAAACCTCAGGTCGTTTACGACAGTCTCGCAGTAAGGAATTCAGATATTTCTGCCTGACCCATTTATGGAGTTCTCCAAACATATATATCTGTAAGTGGGACAGAGGTCACAAGCAGATGCACTTTGAGCCAAATCTAACTTTGCCGGAAGTTTGTCGTAAATCCCCAATGCATTGTCTTCGCAATAATACATGAATGCGTGGATTAATTCTCAAACATTCTCCACGGAGGAATACACATCTATTTCAGAGTTGGATCTTAGTGCGGTGACCCGGTAAATTCAATACTGCCAAAACTTATATCTCCACAGCCAAGTTAAAGCAAGCGGTGGATGTTTAAGGGTTTGAATACGCATTCAGCGGCTGAAAGACTGCACTCGAGGTCTATCAAGATTTATGGGGCAAGATCACACAAGTTTCTCTACCGATTCTGCTCTAACCTGTTCCTATAACAATCTTTTGTCCATTCCAGGTTAACTCAAATGAGTGATTTTTTAACCCTTTGTTACTTGTCGGTACTAAAAGTTCCGCTTGTTTTAAGCGTATCTATACAAATAGGGTTGTACTCTAGGATTAATTTCATGTTATACTAACCTTCAACCATAAACGACAAGTAATATAGATTCTTTTATATTGTAAAAATCTGATGTGTTCCATTCACATGCCTTTCTCTATATCACTGCAACAAATTATTCTGTTTACTTCATCTAATGAAGCAAAAATTAGCAGACATAGTCTTAGTATTTGCTTCCTTGTAAGTAGAAGCGAAATAACGGAGTACCATAGGTTAAAGTGATAGTCAAAAGCTGGTTGCTATGTGACTGAAGTTACTTTCTTTGTATGGACATGAGTTGAAAAATTCCTGTATGAGAAAAGCTTTTCAAGGCTGAAACAAAAAACAAGGAGCATCTCAAAAACGACCAACTCCACGAGAAACATGTGCATAACATAAATTGTATGTTTTAATGTGTTCTACAATTTTTGTGTGGTAAGTTTTCAGAGGCTATTTCCAGAAAATTCAAGATATACATATTATTTGTCAGGTATATATCTTTAATATACGATATTTTAATCAAAATCGTTAGAGCCATTTTTTAGAAAATCAAAATTTTCGAAAAAAGTTCCATTTAAAGGGTAGTTTGGGGTGGGGGATTTTTCTCAAAATCTTCGTGTCGCATTCCAGGAAGATATTAAACTTAAAATACCAAGTTCGGGGTTTTACCGACTTTTCGTTTTTGAGCTATGCTGCACACAGACACACAGACACAGACAGATAGACAGACACACACACGGACATTTTTCTAAATTTTTTTTTGTATTCAGGGTGTCTCAAAACATGTATTTCCGGTGAAATCTTGATATCGAATTTTTGGGTGCATCACAATACCTTCTATGTACACTATGTGCATAGTACGTATAGAGAAAGTAAAAATGTACACAATGCTTGCCCTAAAATTGTTTTTTTTTTCAAAGAAACAAAAAAATAAAACACACATAACTACAGTCAAATGTAACTCCATTAGCATCCAAGTATCACACCGATTATTTTACTTGAGCTCTCCCCGTCCTTTACCACAGTCACTGGGACTTGATCTTGCAACATTTGGCTTTGAATGTATCACCTAACGCTCATGGTCATTTGAACCACTTTTTTGGTAGTGCCTTTGGCAGGATTATGAAAACTGGTTTAGAGGAATTTAAACTTTTAATTGGGAAGAAAAGGATTAATAAATGATCTACATTTATTTTCATTTCTATTTTCTCTATTATTTTATATAATAATTTTATAGGTTTATTTCACAAATGTTTACTAGAACTCCAGTTTTAAACTTGAATTAAAGGGAAAACAGCATATGCACTATACTAATGCAGGCAACTAAGAGCTAACGCCCGTTTTTACTACTATGGCATCGCAGACAATAATACTAATAAAAAAAGGAATGAAGACAGAGCACCGATGGCATATGATGGCGGGGGAAACCGGAGAAAACCCGCCCCTGCACCGTTTCGTCCATCAAATATCTCACATGTGGTTGCCTGGCATCGAACCCTGGCCGTCTTGGTGAGAGGTGAATAGTCTAACCACTGGCCTATGGTGCCGTTACCGTATTTTCATAAACATTCTTAGAGCCATTTTGGTTTCAGCCTTAAAAAACGTAAACTTTTCTCTTACAGGAATTTGTCAACTCCTGTCCATACAAACAAAGGAAATTCAGTCACATAGCAACCATCTTTTGCTATCACTTTGACCTATGTTACTCCCTTGAGACTATTTCGGCTAATTTTTTCTCAATTAGTATGAAGTAAATAGAAGCATAAACTTTTTAACACAAATTTGCTGCAGAGATATAGAGAAAGTCATGTGAATGGGTTACATCAGATTTTTTTTTCTTGTAAAGGGTATTTTGGGGTCAAGTATTTTCCTTAAAATGTTTGTGTCAATTCCTTGGAAGATAGTAAACTTAAATACCAAGTTTGGTATTTAACCGACTTTTCGTTTTTGAGTTATCGTGTTCATAGACACACACACAGCCTCTTTTGGGGGGGGGGCGGAAGTAATAGAGAACTCTTAAATATGTATTTTCGGTGAAATTTCTATATCGAAGCTATTAAAAGTTGGTTTCCATGCGGATAACATCCGTTTGTGTATTGACAGGAGTGGACAAATTCCCGTATGTGAAAAATTAGAAGTATTTTAAAACTGAAACTATAAACAAGAAATATCTACGTACTTTGTAGCAAGCTCTGTCTGTCTTTTACGGTTTACTAGTTATGCAAAATCCAGTAAAATTCATCCAGAATAAAGTATTCTTCACAGGCAATTCCCAGAAAATTGAAGATACATACTTTATTGGCGTGTAAATAACTTTAATAACCGGTATTTTATTCAAAATTATTAGAGTTATTTTTGAGAAAATCAACTTTTCCGAAAATTCTTCGTGTCGCATTCTTGAAAGATACTAAACTTATATACCAAGTTTGGTATTTTACCGACTTTTCGTTTTTGAGTTATCGTGTTCACAAACATAATGATACTGGTGAACCTAATACGTGTATTTCCGGTGAAATATCGGTATTCAATTTTTGGATGGAACTCTATACACTATGTACATAGTACGTGTAGAGAAAGTAAAAAAAGAAAGAATGTAATTTGGCGTTATACTATGGAATTGTAGTAATAAACTGTTTATTACTTTCTCTGCTTTGTACATAGTATACCGGTAGAGAAGCTGTTGTGCTCCACAATAAATTAAATACCAAGATTTCACTGAAGTTCCATTAACATGACTTTCTCTATATCACTGCAACAAACTATTCTATTTACTTCATCTAATGGAGCCAAAAATTAACAGAAATAGTCTTATTACTTGCTTCCTTGTTAGTAGAAGCGAAATAAGGGAGTACCATAGGTTAAAGTGATAGCCAAAAGCTGGTTGCTCTGCGACTGAAGTTCCTTTGTATGGACACGAGTTCACAAAGTCCTGCATGAGAAAAGTATGTCTTTATAGCTGAAAAAAAAAACAAGGTATATCTCAAAAACAATCAGCTCCACGAAAAAAATGTATATAACATAAATTGTGTGTTTTAAGGAACTCTACATTTGTTGTCTGGTAAGTTTTTGTCCATCTCTTACGGTTTAACAGTTATGCAAAATTCCGTAAAATTGACCCAGAATAAAGTAGTCTTCAGAGGATATTCCCAGAAAATTCAAAATATACATTTTATTTGTCATGTAAATAGCCTTACGAAATTTTAATCAAAATCGTTAGAGCCATTTTTGAGAAAATCAATATTTTCGAAAAAAGTTCCATGTAAAATGTAATTTGGGGTGGGGAGATTCTTCTCAAAATCTTCGTATCGCATCCCTAGAAGCTACAACTTAAATACCAAGTTTGGTATTTTACCGACTTTTCGTTTTTGAGTTATCGTGTTCACAGACACACAGACACGGAGTTTTTTTTTCTGAAAATACTTTTTTGGATACAGGGGACTCTAAAATGTGTATTTCCGGTGAAATCTCGGTATCGAATTTTTGGGTGAAGTGCAATACCTTATCTATACTCTATGCACATAGTACGTGTAGAGAAAGTAAAAAAAACACTTTGTGCGTGTGTGTGTGTGTGTCGTGCACCACTTAACTCAAAAACGAAAATTCGGTGAAACACCAAACTTTGCATTTAAAATCAGCATCTTTCAAAGATGCGACACAAAAAATTCAAGAGAATCTTACACCCTGCACTACCCTTTACAAGGAACATTTTTCTCAAAAAGGATTTAAGGGTACCACATATTAACATGAAAAAATAATGTATATCTTGAAATTCTTGGAAATAGCCTTAGAAGTCCTGTTCATTTTGCACAGCTGGAAAGCCACAAGAGACAGACAAAAATTTATCAAACGTAAAATACAAATCTCGTTAAAACACACATTTTATGTCATTTACACACTTTTATTAACAATTGTTGTGTTAACAATTTCCGAGAGGTTTCAATTTTAAAATACTTGAATTTTTTATTTATTGGAATTTTTCATTTCTTTCTCAACTGTTTTGTTCACGGTCATGCAAAGAGAACCGAATTTAATCACATAGCAACCAGCTTTTAAAAGTAGTTACATCTGGTTTTGCCTAGGGTAATCCTTATTTCACCTCTTGTTATGAAGAACTAACTAATAAGACCAGTTATGGAAATGTTTATTCGATTAGATGAAGTATATAGAGGGATCAGTTTTTTTTTGTTTAAGTTTAACGTCCCTTAACATGGTTGGTCATATCGGACGATGAATGAAATTGGTGAAATGATGCTCCAATGATGTCTCAGGGTCCATGGAGCTTAAAGTTAGTACATTCGTCATATCGGAATATGGGAAAACCCCGAAAAAACCCTTATCCGTGTAACTCAGCCTAAGCGAGATTCGAACTGGCGATCTATTGAAAGTAAGACAGAGACGATACCACTGCAGTACTCAATCGAGCAATATGCTTCTGAAAGAATAACTTGTTACAGAATAGGTAGAGCAAGTCATGTGAATGCAGCGCATTACATTCTTTTCTAAAATGCTTTCTTTATTTGTTTATTTAGGGACCTCAAAATGTATATTTCTAGTGAAATCTCGGTACTGAAATTTTGAGTGAAATCATTAATTCCTCTGCTTGCTTTAGGTAAATAGTAAAGAAAATAAAAATAATTAATAACTGGTCTATCCTTAATTAATTTGGTAAACATGTATCTACTATTTTAGTCTTCAATTCCATGTTGATATCGCCCTTCGTGGTGTAATGGCTACCATACTAACTTTATATATCCAAGGTCTTGGGTTGAAACCCGGCGGAGGACGATGGATTTTCTTTTGGCTAAAAATCCTTTGCATGACTTCCGTTGGTCCCGTGTCTGGATTTACAGCACGTAAAAGAATCTCAAGCCTGATAAAGAGGCATCAGAGTAAAATTAAAAGGTATTTGACGCCCAATGTAGAATTGGACTTGAGAACCACAGCAGTTAAAGAGCGTCCTAAATAAAACTCGATTTCCATTTTTACTTTTTCTATACGTACTATGTACATAGTGTATACAGAAGGTATTGCACTCCACCAAAAAATTCGATACAGAGATTTCACCGGAAATATATGTTTTAGGGTTCCCTGTATCCAAAAAAAGTATTTTCAGAAAAAGGTCCGTGTGTGTGTGTGTGTGTGTGTGTGTGTCCGTGTGTCTGTGAACACGATAACTCAAAAACGAAAAGTCGGTAAAATACCAAACTAGGTATTTAAGTTTAGCATCTTACAGGGATACGAAACGAAGATTTTGAGAAAAATCCCCTCACCCCAATCTCCCCTTTACATGGAACTTTTTTCGAAAAAACGAGAAAAAGAACATCTACGAACCAACAGTTCCATATTACAAAGAAAACAAATCTGATGTCTTCCATTCACATTACTTCATCTACATCTCTGCAACAAATTATTGTTAAACAGCTTATGCTTCTATTTATTTCATGCTAATCGAGAAAAAGTTAGCAGAGATAGTCTTATTACTTGTTTCCTTGTTAAGTAGAAGCGAAATAGGGGAATACCATACGTTAAAGTGATAGTCAAAAGTTGGTTGCTCTGTGACTGAAGTTCCTTTGTTTGTATGGACAGGAGTTGACAAACTCCTGTATGAGAAAAGAATAAGTTTTTAAAGATGAAACCATTAATAAGGAATATCTCTAAATGTTTTATTGTGATCTACATTTTTTGTGGAGTAAGTTTTTTTTAACTCTTACAATTTACCAGTTGTGCAAAATTCAATAAAAATAATCCAGAATAAATAGATATTAAAAGGCTATTCCCAGAAAATTCAAGATATACATTTTATTATGCATATAAATATCTTAGATATAAGAGATTTTAATCAAAATCGTTAGAGCCAGTTTATAGAAAATTAAAAATTTCGTAGTTTTTTTTTCATGTAAAGGGTAGTTGGGGGTGGGAGGATTTTCTTGAAATCTTCGTGTCGTATCCTTGCAAGATAACAAACTTAAATACCAAGTTTCGTTTTTGAGTTATGTTGTCCACAGACACGCATACCCGGACTTTTTTCTAAAATACTGTTTTCGGACTCAGGGGAGCTCAAAACATATATATTCGGTGAAATACTGTTTTATACCTATGTATATTGTATGTATGGGGCTAGAGAAAGGTTAAAAAAAAAAAAAAAAAAAAAAAAAAAAAAAAAAAAAAAAAAAACATTACAAAAATGTCACTGAATTTCAAACTATGTTAAACATTTTGTAATTAACATCTGTGCTGTTGGGCAATTAGACCTTGTTATACACACAACAAAGTCATAAAGTTATGTCTCACATGTTTCTGTCAGGATGGATCCGATCATGGGCCCAGGTGTCACGTGACTGCCTAAAGGTATTCCACTTACTTGAGTCAAGTACTCTACCCACTTCACGCCTCATTTGCTGCAGTTCTGGATAGCAGGTGTTCATCAGGTCTCGTTTAGCTAGAGCAAGTGCTTTTAAGTAGCTCTTGAGAGCCAGGCAAATCTGCAGTTTCCAACTTCTTTCAAGAAGAGCAACTCTTAAACCAAATATCAGAGTTGGCATTTCCAGTTAACTCACAGCACCTGCTACAAAATCAAAGGAAGTTGCAGACTGGATTTCTCAATAATGGTAAGTGCTAACATTTTCAAAATTGAGATATTTCTTCAGAGAAGTTATATTATTATTATTATTATTGTTATTATTAGATAATCTCTTAAAAGAAGTAGCGAGGCCAGTTTTAATGTATGGAAGTAATTCTTCGACCATCCGATAAAGTGATCAATATCGTACCATAGCTAATGAAATGAAAATTTTAAGAACTACTGGATACACTAAACTGTATAATAAAAAATCTGATGTGTACCATTCACATGACTTTCTCTATATCCCTGCAACAAATTATTCTTAAAAAGCTTATACTTCTATTTACTTTATGCTAATCAGAAAAAAATTAGCAGAAACAGTCTTATTGCTTGCTTCCTTGTAAGTAGAAGCGAAATAAGGGACTACCATAGGTTAAAGTGATAGATAAAAGCTGGTTGCTATGTCAATGAAGTTCCTTTGTTTGTATGGATAGGAGTTGACAAATTCCAGTATGAGAAAAGTATAAGTTTTTCATAGCAGAACCCAAAAATAAAGAATGTCTCAAAAATGACGAACTCCACGAAAAAAAAATATATATAACATAAATTGTGTGTTTTAATGTGCTCTACATTTTTTGTGTAATAAGTTTTTGTCCATCTCTTACGGTTTAGCAGTTATTCAAAATTCAGTAAAATTCATCCAGAATAAACTACTCTTCAGAGGCTATTCTCAGAAAATTCAAGATATACATTTTCTTTGTCAGGTAAATATCTTTAATATATGAAATTTTAATCAAAATCGTTAGAGCCATTTTTGAGGAAATCAAAATTTTCGAAAAAAGTTCCTTGTAAATGGTAGTTGGGGGTGGAGGGATTTTTCTCAAAATCTTCCGTGTCGCATCCCTGGAAGATACTTAACTTAAATACCAAGTTTGGTATTTTACCGACTTTTCGTTTTTGAGTTATCGTGTTCACAGACACACGGACACACTGACACATGGACACACACACACGGACCTTTTTGTGAAAATGCTTTTTTTGGATATTGAGGACCCTAAAACATATATTTCCGGTGAAATCTCGGTATCGAATTTTTGGGTGGAGTGCAATACTTTCTCTATGCACTATGTGCATAGGGCGTATAGAGAAAGTAAAAATATATATACAGGCTGTTTTAAAACGACACCAAACAAAGATCTGAGCCTTGTTGGTCATACCGTTCGTGATACATGAATATAATTTTCAGCTCTAAATTCGGCACATACAAAAACTGCCATAAAATCCCCATGGGTTAGGCAGTCACACATAACCAAATGACACGTGCCTGGTCCACTCCAAGAGATGCCGGTTGGTAGCGAAGGCCTCAGTCGCGTGGTTTAATAGACACGCCGGCGCGGCACAGGTCACCTTAGTAATGGAAAACGTGGCATGTGGGTTTTATTGTGTGTTTCGTATAACACGTTCTGAGGTTGTTTACGTGGCGTATGACAACAGTTGTTCCTTCGCTGCCTAATCCCAAATGTGTGCGAGTTTTAAACACACATAAAACTTTAAATAGAAGAGTTTGAAAGTTGTGACTTCAAGTTTCGGACAAGTCAAAATGTAAGCTAATCGACTGCTATATTTGCTTGGTGTCGTTTTAACGGTCTGTGTATATATATATATATAATGAAACAACTGAAAATTGATCCAATAATAGAAAAAAATCAAAATTATCGATGCATTTGGAAATCCCATGTTTTCAGAATCCCTGCATCAAGAATTCCTTGTAAAATATTAAATTGCAGAGCACAAGGAAGAAGACTGTTGAGTCGTCCGTTGAAGAGATGGAATAAGACCGTAACAGGCACTAGGCGTAATACTTGGCATTATTATTATTATTATTATTATTATTTATCACCATCATCATTGAATCTGCAGCTATAAACTCTATTTTACACAAGTATGTTAAGCTTAGATATAATTATCTATGTTTAGACTGAAATACCTTTGGTAAGAGTTATGATTACTTTCTCTAGTCCGTATGTAGGTATTGCACCCAAAAAGCATATATCGAGATTTAACCGGAAATACGTGTTTTGAGATCCCCAAAATCCAAACAAATGAATTTATAAATTATGTCAATGTGTGTGTGTGTGTGTATGTGGGTAGCATAGCTCAAAAACGACAAGTTTGTTAAATATCAAACAGTAAAGTTCAGTATCTTCCAAGAATACGACACGGAATCTTTTCAAGAAAATCCCCCCAACCCCAACTACACTTTACATGGAACATTTTTCGAAAATATTGATTTTCTCAAAAATGGCTCTAACGATTTTGATTAAAATATTGTATACAATAGATATTTGCCTGACAAATAAAATGTACATCTTCAATTTTCAGGGAGTAGCCTCTGAAGACTTTTTTTATTCTGGATGAATTTTGCCGAATTTTACTTAACAGCTAAACGATAAGAGATAGACAAAAACTTACTACACAACAAATGTAGATCTCCTCAAAACACACAATTTATGACCTTTACGTTTCTGATATATTCCATGGTGTTGTTTTCAGTTGTGAACATTTTTCAGACTGTGTTTTTTTTTTCTTTTTTATTGTTTCATTTATATGGCCCCCTTTAGCACCTAAAGTCATATCGGGGGCTCACTTGAAACAACACATTGTCTGTAGGTTATTTTACGTTTGGTTTAAATAATTTTAGTTCCCTCAAACACACACACACATTCACTGTCACCTACATTTCCAGACTCTGTGGAGGATAAAGAATAATTCTGGCTAAAGAAAAATTCCCCGCCCCAGCCGGGAATCGAACCCGGGACCTCTGGATCAGAAGTCTCTTAGCCAAGCAAAGAAGCGATTTGCAATGACAATCGCATAACGATAGTTTTTAAAACATTTGACTATCACTTTAGCATAGTTCATTCCTTTAGTTCCCTTCTACTTATAAGGAACTAAGTAATAAGAACATTCTGCTAATGTTCATCTCGATTAGCATTGTGTAGAAAGAGGATTTATTTTTTTGTAGGCAGTTTGTAGAGCAGCTAGAGAAAGCCATGTGAATGTAACTTATAAGACTATTATTATTATTATTATTATTATTATTATTATTATTATTATTATTATTATTATTATTATTATTATTATTATTATTATTATTATTATTATTATTATATAAGAGGGTCATTTCATAAGTCATGGCAACTATTTTTTATCAGTTAATAAAGCTGCAGGAAACAATGTTCAGGATATACAGTTGAATGCCCCGGAAATGTTGTTCGCAATGCTGGTACTAAGTTGGGATCGGGGTACAAGAGGCTATGAGTATGGGACATTGAGAAGTGATCATTGTTTAATTTGTATTATGTCCGCACAAAAATGTACGCGTAATACACTTACAAGCTAACGACCTTCAAAATAATCCCCTAAGACTTCCAAACATCTTTGCCAAAGATGAGGGAGACGCTGAATACCATCTACTTTAGTGACATCCATCTTGGAACAGCCAGTAGGATACTAACGTTTGTATATTAGTATCAGATGTCATCTGGTGGTGGTATCGCGTATTGTGTACACCATGTTTTTAAATGCATATATTACACTGACAGCATATTTGGTTCTTCGGAATATATAAAATAGTTGCCATGATATTATTATTATTATTATTATTATTATTATTATTACTACTACTACTACTATATCCCTATCATTATTTCTTCTCTATTTATTAACCCTATTTTGCAGAAGATATTTGTTTATGTATTTAAGATTAAAGGTAAGAGTATTTATTTTATCCTTCTGCTCATACTGCAATTGCGGAAGAGCTAGTGTAGACTTCTCCTGTTTTGTTGATTGCCAATTTGTCCTCGAACTTCAACCGTATGGAGGGTACGATCACTATTTGTTTAATTACACAGTGTTTGTCCATTTCAAAGAATTAGTGCCGGCAACTGTCTTGAACTGATTAATACTTACATAAACTAACACTCAAAACTATTAAGGACCGTAACAATGGTTAATCACACAACTACTATTAAAAACACAGCACGCTCTTTTGTGGTTTTAACTCCCGTGCTACAGGAAATAAGCCAGTCATGCCCATAGGATATTATTCGGAACGTTCGTGTGCGGTGTGGCGCTTACGTTTTCCGAAACCTTTGGTTGCTGATTCCTGCGTTCCTCCTCCAGAACCCCTCTTTGTAGGATTGCAGTTTGAAGCACCTGAAGCTCTCTTTTCTGCCCTCAGTCAATATAGAGAAAGAGAGATACTCTACCCGCAATACACTAATTTGTCTTGAGGGAAACAGGCTTCAATTGCAATTATTGTAAATACTACTTATTAATTTCTAATTAACTTTAGACATACACATCGCTGATAGTCTTCAATATACATCAAGGTTGTTAAGAATAACTTTCTTTAAATCTTGAACAAAATTACATCTATAAATATGCATTATATATAATGCACATTTGTAAAGTTAAAAGCAAAATAAAAATAAAAAAATCCGATGAGCACCACTCACATGACTTTCTCTAGCTATTCCGCAAACAAACTTTTCTTACAAAAGATTATTCTTTTATCTACATCATAAACATTAGCAAAATTGGTTGTATTATTTGCTTTCGTGAAAGTAGAAGGGGAATAAGAGGATAGACTAGGCAGAAGTGATAACCAGATCTTTTAAAACCCAGTCGCTTAGTGAAACAATTGAAATTCGGCATCTTTACTTGCTATGAATAAACAAAAGAGAGACTAAAAGAAATGTCTTCAGTTGAGAAAAGCTTCAGTATCTTAAAAAACAATAATTCGAAATATCTCCAAAACGGTTACTCTACAACAAAACAATGCATATGGCATAAATTGCGTGTTTCTTCGAAACCTTGGTATAATAAGTTTTTGTCTATCTCTTACGGTTTACCAGTTGTACAAAGTCATCCAGAATGAACAGGTTTTCGGAGGCTATTCCCAGAAAATTCAAGATATACATTTCATTTGTCATGTAAATATCTTAAGCATATGGCGTTTTAACAAAACCGTTACAGCCATTTTTGAGAATATCAAAGATTTCGAAAAATGTTCCATGTAAAGGGTAGTTGGGAATGGGGGGATTTTCTTGAAAAATCTTCGGGTCGCATCCTTGGAAGATTATTAATTATTATTATTATTATTATTATTATTATTATTATTATTATTATTATTATTATTATTATTATTATTATAATATTCAACTTACCCACCCCTTATGTAGCAATCAACCCCCCTAAGACTTACAAGTGGGTGCCGAGGAGTCAGAAGCCTGTTAGGGAGCCAGCGACATCTAAACACGGAATGGAGAGCCTGTAGCGAGTGGTGGGCCCATAACCAGGGGTCAGCGTGAGGAAGTGGATGATAGGAAATGCAAGCGAGATAGTTGATACGAAAGTTGATGATGGAGCAATTATTGGAATAAATGGCGGGGGAAACCGGAGGACCCGGAGGAACCCCGCCTAGACGCCGTATCGTCCACCACAAATCCCATATGCTGTGGTTGGAACCCGGGTCACTTAGGTGGGAGGCGAGCGCTCTAGATACTTTTTTTTTTTTTTTTTAATCCGGAGTCTGGTCAAACTCTGGCGCTATATTCCCTTTTCCTCTTTTTCTTTTTCCTAACATTTACTTTGTTTTCTGTGTGAATACCGCTTGTTTTTTATGTTAATACACACACACACACACTTATTCACATTTACAAACACATAAATACGTATACCGAAGGCAGGACTCGCACCCACGATGGACCAAAGCGAGGCAGTTTAGCGAGGGCGGCCATGGGAACCGGCATGATAGGAAAGGTGATGATGGAGCAATTAGTAGAACAAGTGGCGGGGGAAACTGGAGGACCCGGAGAAAACCCGCCCAGACGCCGTATCGTCCACCACAAATCGCACATGCGGACGCTCCGGATAGAACCCGGGCCACCTAGGTGGGAGGTGAGCGGTCTAGCCACTCTTGGAAGATACTAAATTTAAATACCAAGTTTGGTATTGAGGAACTAATAGGAACAAGCGTAGAGGTTGGTTACAGCTTAGCCTCCGAAAGGAAGGTTTAGTTGTAGAAATATCATGTGCTGTTTTGCAACCAGATCTGTAATGGACACAAACTGGGTAGAGTTTTAGAGTTGTGAGAATCAATTTTGGGTGGAATACAATACCTTTTTTAATTACTATGTAGTGTGTACATACGTATTTGAGAGCCCAAAATGAACAAGCTCAGAGGTTGATTGCAGCATGGCCTCTGATATGAAGGTTTAGTTCTGGAAATATCATGTGCTGTTTTACAAGCCACGAGCCGCCAGTGTTGATTATGCACATAAACTGGGTACAGTTTTTGAATGTGTAGATTCTCTTTAAGGCGAGCTCAGCAATGTGTCAGGAAGTAGCACCTCGTCCAGAGTATCAACAGGTAATTTCGACCGAGATGAGTTTGAAACCTGAGTCACCAAAAATATCCAATTTCAAGGGCAACGATCTCTGTCCATTGTGAGGGATATGAGGTGGTGATGCAATTTTGAAGGTATTGACCGGGTTTCGATCCAACCCAATCTCTGTTGCACACACTCGCTCCTGGCTGGCGGCCTGATTGATTTTCTTTAACGACGTGTCACCTTCCTCTCCAGCCCCTTTAATGAGACATCGGTCTCCTCCCTGTTTACTCCCCGTTATGAAGAGCCTATTTAATTTCATGTCTCGGATTCTGCAGCTGTGAAAGGGATGTTTATCTAACAGGCGGAAACTCTTTCAAGACTTTCGGAAGCAAAATAAGTTTTCCATCAGCTTTTCGCAAGTTATGTGAACGCAAAACTCATGCGATGTTTTTCCAAGAGTTTCGTAAACATTTCCCAAGCTTATATTAACTGATCTATCCTCATGAATACAAATTAAATACAAATACACTTTTAGTAGGCACCTGCTTACCAAGCCAGATGGCTCCACTGTAACTACAAGCCTCACATTCTGAACGTCCCGGCTTCAAATTCTGTTGAATGGCCACCCTAATCGGTAGCCAGATCGCAGATTCTATTTCAGTTTTTGACTATGGCTCCTTCCTGAGCCTTTCCTATTGGTTACGGAGATAATATGGCTTCGTGAAAGGTGAACGACAGGTTTCGAGATTTCGTCGAGGTTAGGTTAGGAGTATGTAAGTGAGCTGGATCGAAATAAGAGGTAAAAATGGACTTTCTGAAAATCGGTTCTTCTTTCCAATGCGAAATGCACGGCCTTCAGTCGGTAGGCGAAATGCGTTGGTTCTAATTCTAAAAGAACTGATGTGTTCAATTCACATGACTTTCTTTACCCATTCTACAAACTATTCTTACAAACGAGATTCCATTATTTCCATCAAGTTACTCGAGTCAAGTATTAGCATGAATGATCTCACTACTTGATTCCTTATAATCAGAACAGAAGTATGACTAAAGCAAAAGTCATATCTTTTAAAATCTTGTCACTATGCGAACAATTGAAGTTCAGTTCGGTTTGCAAGGCCAGAAGTAAACAAAAGTGAGATGTAAGGAAACCTAACCCCGTTTCAAAAAAGATACGCAGTTTAAAGTGAAAACTAATAACAAGGAATATCTTGGAAATAAAATGGAATATTCTTTGAAATATCTTTGTCTACAAAAAATTGCATGTGACACAAGTAATGTGGTTTAAAGAGCCAAAATATGTTTGTGTATTTCTTGCGGCTTACTAGTTATGCAAAATCCAGCAAAATTCACCAAGAATTTAAGCGTCCTTCGGAGGTTATTCCCAGAAAATTCAAGATAGAGTACATTATATTTTTCATATAAATACCTTTAATATACGTTATTAGAATTAAAATCGTTGCAGCCATTTTTGATAAGTTCAAAACTTTCGAAAATTTTTCCATGTAAACGGTAGTTTAGGGTGGGATGATTCTCCTCAAAATCTTCGTGTCGTATCGTTGGAAGATATTAAGCTTAAATACCAAGTTTGGTATTTTGCCGACTTTTCTTTTTTGAGTTATCGTGTTCACAGACACACACACACACACACACACACACACACACACACACACACACCTTTCTCTAAAAATGCATCTTTTGGATACAGGTGATGCTAAAATGCACATTTCCGGTGAAATTTCGGTATTGAATTTTGAGTGGAATGCAATACCTTTTACAATACACTAAGTACGTAGTACGTGTAGAGAAAGTAATGTTTTCCATCAGATTTTTGCAAGTTATGTGAAAAGAAAGCTCGTGCGATGTTTTCCCAAGAGTTTCGTAAACATTTCCCAAGCTCACGTTAATGCTGATCTATCCTCATGAATACAAATTAAATACAAATGCATTTTTTGTTGGTACCTACAAACCAAGCCAGATGGCTCTGCAGTAACTGCGAGCTTCGTTTCAAATTCCATTGGATTATTTGATAGTGTTTAACGCACACGTTTACTACAAATAGCACCGCAGGTGGTGACATTGATGATACGCGAATGAAAATGGAGCATCGATGGAATGCGGTGGCTGGGGAAACTGGAGAACCCGGAGATAATCCGCCTCTACATCGCTTTATCCACCATAAATGCTACTTGCGGTCGCCTGAGTTCGAACCCGAGCCGTCTAGCTCGCAGGTGAGTGGTCTAAACAGTCGGACACGGCGGGGTCATTCCATTGGATGGCCACCTTAATCAGTAAGCGAAAAGTGTTGCTTCCACATCTAAAAATCTGATCTGTTACAAAAACATGACTTTCTCTAGCTGCTCTACAAAACTCCTACAAAAGAGTATTCTTCTTTGTACAAAATGCTAATCAAGATAAATGTTAGCAGAATGTTATTACTTAGTTCCTTATAAGTAGAAGGGAATAAGGGAATGCACCATGCTAAAGTGATTGTCAAATGTTTTAAAAGCTATCGTTATGCGATTATCATTACAAATCACTTCTTTGCTTGGCCAGGAGCAGAACAAAAGAAAAACAGACACTTCCTGTGTGAGAAAAGTTTAAGTACTTCATAATTGAAACCAATAACAAGGAATATCTCGAAAACGGTTACCTCCACAAAAAAAAACGTAACGGACTAAAACTATGTGTTTTGTCATGAGGTACATTTTTTGTACAGTACATTTATTTCTATCTCTTACGGTTTAGCAGTTAATCAAAATTCAGCAAAATTCATCCAGAACAAACAGGTCTTCAGAGGCTATTCCCAAAAAATTCGAGATAAACATTTTATTTCGGACATAAATAGTTTTAATATACAGGGTTTTAATCAAAATCGTTAGAGCCATTTTTAAGAAAATAAAAAATTTCGAAATTTTTTCCATGTAAAGTGTAGTTTTTGGTGTGGGGATTTTTTTGAAAATCTTCGTTATCGCATCCTTGGAAGATACTAAACCTAAATACCAAGTTTGGTTTTTAATGGACTTTTCGTTTTTGAGCTATGCTGACCTCAGGAACACACACACATACACACAAACAGATACACACTCACGGACATTTTTCTAAAAATGCTTCTTTTGGATTCAGTCAGTCTCAAAACATGTATTTCCAGTGAAATCTCGGTATCTAATTTTTTGGTTTAATGCAATACATTCTCTATACACCATGTGCATAGAACATGTAGAGAAAGTAGTACGTTTTCCATCAGCTTTTTGCAAGTTATGTGAACGCAAAACTCATACGATGTTTTTCCAAGAGTTTCGCAAACATTTCCCAAGCTTATGTTAATGCTGATCTATTCTCATGAACACAAATTAAATACAAATACACGTTTAGTTAGTACCTGGAAATCAAGTGAGATGGCTCTGCAGTAACTGCGAGCCTCGCATTCGGAAGGTACTGGCTTCAAATTCCGTTGAAAAGTCGTTATGAATGAATAGGACATCAGGGACTATTCAAAATAAACTGAGAATGTACATTTTATTTGCCATATAAATACCTTTAATCAAAGCCGTTAGAGCCATTTTTAGATAATCGAAAATTTCCAAAAAGATTCTTTGTAAATAGTTTGGGGTAGGAATATTTTATTGAAAATCTTCGTATCGCCTTCTTGGAAGACTGTAATTAAATACCACGTTTGATAGCCAAACAACATTTCGTTTTTTACTTTCTCTACGCGTACTAAGTACATCGTGTATATAGAAGTTATTGCACTCCACCTAAAAATTCGATACCAAGATTTCACCGGAAATATATGTTTTAGAGTCCCCTGTATCCAAAAAAGTATTTTCAGAAAAAGGTCCGTGTGTGTGTGTCTGTGTGTCCGTGAACGTGTCTCTCAAAAACGAATAGTCGGTAAAATACCAAACTTGGTATTTAATTTTAGTATCTTCCAAGAATGCGACACGAAGATTTTGAGAAAAATCCCCCCACTCCAATCTACCCTTTACATGGAACTTTTTTCGAAAATTTTGATTTTCTAAAAAATGGCTCTAACGATTTTGATTAACATATTGCATATTAAAGATATAAATAAAATGTGTATTTTGAATTTTCTGGGAATAGCCTCTGAAGACTACTTTATTCTGAGTGAACTTGACGGAATTTTTCATAACTGCTAAACCGTAAGAGATAGACAAAAAGTTACAACACGAAAATGTAGAGCATATTAAGACACACAATTTATGCTGTGTACAATTTTTTCGTGGAGTTCATCGTTTTGAGATATTCTTTTTTTTTTTTTTTTTTTTGTCCTCAGGTTCGAAAACTTTCAGCTTTGGAAAACATAATTTTCTCATACAGGAATTTGTCAACTCCTGTCCATACAAACAAAGGAACTTCATAATACATATAGTAACCAGCTTTTGACTACCGCTTAGTCTATGCTACTCCCTTATTTCCCTTCTACTTACAAGGAAGCAAGTAATAAGACTATTTCTGCTAATTTTTTGTCGATTAGCATGAAGTTAATAGAAGCATAAGCTTTTTAAAACTCATTTGTTGCAGAGATGTAGAGAAAGTCATGTGAATGAAACACATATTTTTTCGCTTTAATCTCAATATAGAGTTTTTGTTTGGAATACATCCTGTCTGCCTAATGTGTAAAATGTACATACATACGTGCTAGAGAAAGTAATAAATTGCATTATCTAGCTTCCTGTGTTTTTTTCCAAGTTTGGTATTGAAACATGACCCCTTTTATAAACGACCGATTGTATTATGATGAATGGTTAAAATGGAGAATACATTTATATTTATTGTCAAATAGTCAATGAAAACGAGGACCAACATAGAAAAACCATTACTTTTATTTATTTTCTGGGTCGTTTTTCAATATTCCACTGGTCGTTATAATTCCAGGTGGAAACTGCGTTTGTTCAACTTATGCGCATGCGTTCGGAATGTTTCGTCGTAGCTATTATCATTCATAGCACATTAGGAACCAAATAAATAGTTGAATGTTGTGCATTACGTCATTTTATAGGGTGAGGTAGTACAATGCCCATCAACATAAAATTTAGTGCCATTTTTACTTTATCTACAAGTACTGTGTACATGGTGTATAGAGAAGGTATTGCACTCCGCCCAAAATTCAATACCCAAATTTCACCGGAAATAAGTTTTAGAGTCCCTCTGTATGCAAAAAGGGCATTTTCAGAAAAAGGTCAGTGTGTGTGTGTGAACACGATAACTCAAAAACGAAATTTCAGTAAAACACCAAGCTTGGTTTTTACGTTTAGTATCTTCCGAGGATGCTACACAAATATTTCGAGAAAAAACCATCCACCCCAAACTACCCTTTAAATAGAACTTTTTTTCGAAAATGTTGATTTTCTCAAAAATTGCTGTAACTATTTTTATTAAAATATTATATATTAAAGATATTTACCTGACAAATAAAATATATATCCTGAATTTTCTGGGAATAGCCTATGAAGCCTACTTTATTCTGGATGAATTTTACGGAAATTTGCATAACTGCTAAACCGTAAGAGATGGACAAAAACTTACCGCACAGAAAATGTAGAAAATGTAGAGCACGTTAAAACGCACAATTTATGTTATGTTCATTTTTTTTTCGTGGGGTTGATAGTTTTTGAGATGTTCCTTGTTTTTGGTTTCAGCTTTAAAAAACGTATACTTTTCTCGTACAGGAGTTCGTCATCTCCTGTCGTTATAAACAAAGGAACTTCAGTCACATAGCAACCAGTTTTTGATTATCACTTTAACCTATGGTACTTTTTATTTTGCTTCTACTTACAAGAAAGCAAGTAATAAGACAATTTCTAAAGATAAAAGCATACACTATTACAATAACTTGTGGCAGAGATGTAGAGAAAGTCATGTGAATGGAACACATAAGATTTTTAGTAATATTTATAACCATACGTGACATTTCTATCTTATCCATGAATACATCTATTTGTGCTACAAGATACAAACTTTTCCTTGTTAGGAGATAATTAAGTTACTTAATTTTATTCACTGTTAAAATTTCCTGGTTTCTATGTGCTTGGAAATTACTCTTTAGTGAGGCTAGAGACCGCATTTTATTCCTGGCAATAGAGAAAGACTGTGTGACACGTGCCGCTATCTTTTACCTAAATTCATTATTACTTACTCCAGTTTTCACTCCTATAAACAGTACATTTTCGATTAGAGAAATAGTAACATTTCGATATCCTAGTACATTTTCGATCATTGTAGTTGTATAGTTTAGTCGGTTATAAGTGGTTTACCATAGACATATTATACAGCATTACCGCAAGTTCTTCTGTATATTTAAAGATATTTCAGATGTTTCTCCTTTTCTGCGGAAATAAGTAATTATTTTCAAAATTTGGAATAAATTATAAAGGAATATAATGTGTTATATAACATAATCAAAGACCACATAATTTAAAAAAAAAATCTGATGTGTTCCATTCACATAGCTTTCTCTATATCTCTGCAACAAATTATTGTTAAGAAGGTTTAAGCTTCTATTTACTTCATGCTAATCGAGAAAAAATTAGCAGAAATAGTCTCATTACTTGCTTCCTTGTAAGTAGAAGTGAAATAAGGGAGTACCATAGGTTAAAGTGATAGTCAAAAGATGATTGCTAAGTGACTGAAGTTCCTTTGCTTGTATGGATAGGAGTTGACAACATTTTTAAAGCCAAAACCAAAAAAATAGGAATATCTAAAAAAGATGAACTCCATGAAAAAAATGTATATAACATAAATTGTGTGTTTTAACGTGCTCTATATTTTTTGTGAAGTAAGTTTTTATGTCTCCTACGGTTTAGCTGTTATGCAAAATTCCATAAATTTCATCCGGAATAAAGAAAGCTTCAGAGGCTATTCCCAGAAAAACGAAGATATACATTTTATTTGGCAAGTAAATATCTTTAATATACGATATTTTAATCAAATTCGATAGAGTCATTTTTGAGAAAATCAAAATATTCGAAAAAAGTTCGATGTAAAGGGGAGTTTGGGGTGGGGGGATTTTTCTCAAATCTTCATGTCCCATCCCTGAAAGATACTAAACTTATATACCATGTTTGATATTTTATCGACTTTTCGTTTTTAAGTTATCGTGTTCACAGACACACGGATACACACACGGACCTTTTTCTGAAAATGCTTTTTTTGTATACAGAGGACTCTAAAACATATTTCCGGTGAAATCTCGGTATCTATATACTATGTAAATAGTACGTATAGGGATAGTAATAAATCACTGAAGAGCACGGCGCATCCATAATACCAGCGTCCAACAAACTGTTTCAATACGAAGTTGTCAAGGCTATTTTTGCAACTCCAGAGAAAAAATCTGATGTGCTCCATCCACATGACTTCCTCTACATCTCCGTAATACATTATTGTTATTAGACTTATTCTTCCATCTATTTAATGCTAAAACATTAGCAGAAACTGTCTTGTTACTTAGTTCCTATATAAATAGAAGTGAAATAAGGGAATGGACTAGGCTAAACCGACAGTCAATTTAAAATGTGGTAGATGCTATGGCATTGAAATCCGTTTATTTGTGTGGCCAAACTTAGACAAGTTCCCGCATGAGAAAGATTTTAAGGATTTTAAAACTAAAACAATAACAAGGAATAGCTCGAAAACGGGCAATTCCACGAAAAAAAAAGTCGATGACAAACTCTGTTTTATAGTGGCGTACATTCTTGTGTAGTAAGTTTTTGTCTATCTATTACGGTTTACCAATTATGTAAAATTGAATAAAATTCATCCAGAATAAAGAGGTCTTTAGGAGCTAATATCACAAAATTCAAGATATACATTTTATTTAGCATGCAGGTATCTTAAATATAAGAGATTTTAATCACAATCGTTAGAGCAATCTTTGAGAAAATCAAAATTTTCTAAAACTTTTCCATGTAAAGCGTAGTTTGGGGTGGGGGGATTTTCTTGAAAGTCTTCATGTCACATCCTTGGAAAATACTGAACTTAAATACCAAGTTTGGCATTTAATTTTGAGGTATGTTATCCAAAGACACTCACACACACACATATACACACACGGTTTCAAAACATATATTTCCGGTGAAATCTCGACATCTAACTTTTGGGTGGAACACGACACCTTCTCTAGCTGGTATGTGCACTGTGTGTGCGTACGTGCTAGAGAAAGTAAGTCGTTAAATTGGCGTAGAGAAGTTTGTGTTGGAATATTTTTCCTGGTCTGCTGCATTAACTCCCTTCGGCTCTTGAACCCTCGGCTTGTATCTGCAGGGAAGTATAAGAGCACTTGAATCCGCTGGTGTTAAGGATTTTTTTTTAACGAAAAGCCGTGTAATGGTTCCAAAACGTGTAACCAAGAATTCTCCTTCATTTAACGGTTGAAAACGCGGTCAAGAGCACTCTGTTCAAAGTACGAAAATACATCATGTGCCTACCGACATGACTCGACAGATAGCTTCAGTAAACGCAGCAAGGTTTTCACTTGTTTACAGGCAAGCACACAACTTCTTGTTACGTTGTAGATCATGCTTCATTATCTCTTCCAGCCCTGAGAGTTTCAAGAGCAGCAAGCTCTCTACCCCGACATCGATCTCGGGACCTTAGACTTCCTGTACATAATTATATCCTACACTATTCTACATCACTGTTGCTCAAAATTTGTGTTTTTTCAGCCCAAACTTTATAAACCAAACCTACGTCTCATTTTTACATTCTCTACCACTTTTTCACAAATGCTCAAACTTTGTTCGTTTTCAGTCCAAACATTTTAACCAAACCTACATTCTCTAGCACTTTCTTACGCCACTGTTGCTCAAGTTTTCTCCTTTTCAGCCCAACCTAGTTTCCTTTTTACATTTTCTACTACTTTCTCACGCCACTGTTGCTCAAAATGTATGCCTTTTCAGCCCAAACATTATAAACCAAATCTATGTCTCATTTTTACATTTTCTACTACTTTCTCACGTCACTGTTGCTCAAAATTTGCTCATTTTCAACTCAAACATTATAAACCAAACCTGTGTCTCATTTTTATATTCACTACTATTTTCTGACGTCATTGTTGCCCGTCTCATTTTTACATTCTCTAGCACTTTCTTACACCACTGTTGCTTAAAATTTGCTCCTTTTCAGCCCAACCTAGTTTCATTTTTACATTTTCTACTACTTCCTCACGTCACTGTTGCTCAAAGTGTATGCCTTTTCAGCCCAAACATTATAAACCAAACCTGTGTCTCATTTTTATATTCACTACTATTTTCTGACGTCATTGTTGCCCAAAATTTCCTCGTTTTCAGTCCAAAGATTATAAATAAAACCTAGTCTCATTTTTACATTCTATAGCACTTTCTCGTGTCACAGTTTTTCAAAATTTGCATCTTTTCTGCCCAAACATTATAAACTAAAACTACGTCTCAATTTTACATTCTCTGCCATTTTCTCACGTCACTATTGCTAAAAGTTTGCACCCTTTCAGGCCAAACATTAATCATTTTTAATTCTCTAGCACTTTCTCAAGTCACTGTTGCTCAAAATTTGCGCCTTTTCAGCTCAAAAATTATAAACCTAACCTATGTCTCATTTTTATATTCTCTAGCATTTTCTCACGTCACAGTTGTTCAAAATTTGTGCCCTTTCAGGCCAAAAATTATAAATCAAACCTACCTCCCACATTTTTTACATTCTCTAGCACGTATGTACAATATACATAGAGGAGAGAGAGAAGATAGTGTATTCCACCCAACATTCGATACGGTGGTTTCGCCGGAAGTACATGTTTTGAGACCCCCGGAATTAAAAAAAAAATCTTATGTGCTCAATTCACATGACTTTCTCTAGATCTCTATAACACACTATTTTAAATAAGTTTATTCCTCTATTTAACTATAAAACACTAGCAAGAACTATTTTTTTACTTACTTCCTCATATGTAGAAAGGAAATAAGGGAATACACTAGGCTAAAGTGATAGCCAAATGTTTTAAATTGTGCTTTCTTTGGGATTGAAATTTCTTTGCGTGGCCAAGTTTCAGTATGAGAAAAGTTAAGTATTTTAAAACTGAAATAAATAACAAGGAATATCTCTAAAACGGCCAACTCCGCGAAGAAAGGCATGAGACAAATTATCGAGATCTACATTTTCGGTTAGTAAATTTTTCTCTATCTCTTACGGTTTACCAATTATGCAAAATTCAATAAAAATCACCCTGAATAAATGAATCTTAAGAGGCTGTTCACAGTAAATTCAAGGTATACATTTTATTTGTCACATAAATATCTTAAATATAACAGACTTTAATCAAAATGGTTAGAGCCATTTTTGAAACAATCAAAATGTAAGAAAATTTTTTCCATGTAATGGGTAGTTCGGGTGGGAGAACGGTATTTAACGGACTTTTCGTTTTTGAGCTAGCTGCCCACAGGCGCGCGCGCACACACACACGCGCGGACCTTTTTCTAAAAATGCTTTTTTAAATTCAGAAGGTCTCAAAACATGCATTTCCGATGAAATCTCGGTATCGAATTCTTGGGTGCAATGCAATAACTTCTCTATACACTAAGTACATAATGTTAGATTATTAAATTTGTGTTAGAGAAGAAATAAATCCGTGTGTTCCATTCACTCTATAGTCGTGTAACAAGTTATTATTAAAAACCATGTTCTTCTATCTATTTCATGCTAATCCAGATCTAATTAGCAGATGCTTCCTTATAATTAGAAATTAAATAGAGGAATACACTAGGCTAAAGCTATAGTGAAACATTTTAAAAGCTGTCACTGAAATTCGTTTCCTTGTATAGCCAGTAATCTACAAATTTTCGTATGAGAAAAGCATGTTAAAACTGAATAATAATAATAATAACAAGGAATATCTCATAAACGGTCAGCTCTACACATAAGAGAAAAACTGAATGACATACATTATGTAATACTTTTTTTAAAAAAAAGTTAAGTGATTTATTTAAAAAAAATTGATATGTTGCATTCACATGACTTTTTCTATATCTCTGTAACAAATTATTGTTAATAAGTTTATTCTTTTATTAATTTCATACAAATGGAGATAAATTAGCAGAAATAGTCTTATTTCTTGCTTTATTGTAGGTAGAAACGAAATAAGGGAGTATCATAGGTTAAAGTGAAAGCCAAAAATTGGCTACTATGTGACTGAAGTTCGTTTGTTTGTATATACTCGAGTTGGTAAATTCCTGTATGAGAAAAGTATGTTTTTCAAAGCTGAAACCAAAAACAAGGAATATCTAAAAAATGATCAATTCCACGAAAAGAATGTACATAACATAAATTGTATGTTTTAATGTGCTCTACATTTTTTGTGTGTTAAGTTTTTTCCCATCTCTTACGGCTTAGTAGTTATGCAAAATTCATCCAGAATAAAGTAGTCTTCAGAGGCTATTCCCAGAAAATTCAAGATATACACTTTATTTGTCAGATAAATATCTTTAATATACGATATTTTAATAAAAATCGTTAAAAATCGTACTATGTACATAATGTTTAGAGAAGGTATTGCACTCCATCCAAAAATTCGTTACGGAGATTTGACCGGAAATATATGTTTTAGGGTCCCCTGTATCCAACAAAAAAAAAAAAAAAAAAAGCATTTTCAGTACGTGTGTCAGTGTGTTCTTGAACACGATAACTCAAAAACGAAAAGTCGGTAAAATACCAAATGGTATTTAAGTTTAGTATCTTCCAGGGATGCAACAGGAAGATTTTGAGAAAAATCCCCCAACCCAAACTACTCTTTAGATGGAACTTCTTTTGAAAGTTTTGATTTTCTCAAAAATGACTAACGATTTTGATTAAAAGTTTGTATATTAAAGATATTTATTTGACAAAGAAAATGTATATTTTTAATTTTCTGGGAATAGCCTCTGAAGACAACTTTATTCTGGATGAATTTTACGGAATTTTGCATAGCTGCTAAAGCATAAGAGATGGACAAAAGCTTACTACACAAAAAATGTGGAGCACCTTCAATCCCACGATTTATGTTATATGCATGTTTTTCTTGGAGTTGATCGTTTTTTAGATATTCCTTATTTTTTGTTTCAGCTTTTAAAAACGTATACTTTTCTCATACAGGAAATTGTCAACTCCTATCCATATAAACAAAGGAACTTCATTGACATAGCAACCAGCTTTTGACTATTACTTTAACCTATGGTAGTCCCTTATTTCGCTTCTACTTACAAGGAAGTAAGTAATAAGACTATTTCTACAATTTATTTCTGATTAGCATAAAGTAAATAGAAGTATGAGCTTTTTAAGTATAATTTGTTGCACGGATATAGAGAAAGTCATGTGAATGGTACACATCAGATTTTTATGGATGGCAGTGTACATGTTCGAGGAGTAATTCTGTTTGCTTAATTTGTTGCCTATAGTTTCCTTTGTGATTCTTTAAAAACATTGTTTCAAATTATATCTATATTAAATTACTTTCAAACGAAAATAGTATAGAAAAGATAGCGTTAGACTTCTGCAGCTATTTTCTGCACTACTGGTTTAACTAGATATACCGGGAAAATCTAATATCCTGTAATCATGCCTCAACATACATTCCAATATTTAATCAAAATAATGTAATTTCTGCGCAGATTGGAACAAAAAATACTACGCAACAACAAAACAAGTGACAGTGTAATGCTCGTATCGAAATTTCAACCTACCTACGGTTAGTTAAAAAGCATGTAAATTACAGGGTAAAACATCTTCTACTGCTTACCTACGATTGGAAGAGGAAGTTTGGTATTTAAGCCTGAAGTCAATGTCGAAATTTCTTCAAAAATGCCCAGAACAACAGAATTAATTGTAAAAGAATCTAATGTGTTACCTCGCGTGATGTTCTCTATCCATTTTGCAAGAAACCGTCTCTCAAAAACTTAAGTCTTCCATTTCACATTGATTCAAATAAACTTTGTTAAAATTTTATTTTTGTAACCACGTATGCGCAGCATGCATAGAAACTAGAGAAGGTATTGTATTCCACCCAATAATTGGGTGCCGAGATTTCTCCACAAAAATATGTTTTGATCATTCAAAAAAATATTTTTTACAAAAAGGTCCGGTTTAAGTATATGCATGTGTTTGTCTCTGTGGGCAGCTCAAAAACGAAAAGTCCATTAAATACCAAACTTAGTATTTTAATTAAGCATCCCTCAAGGATGTTCTTGGAACGGAGATTTTCTTGGAATCTTCCAGAGGAAATTTTTTTGTCTACCCTTTACATGGAACATTTTTGAAAAAAATTGTTATTTTCTCAAAAAAGCTCTAACAATTTTGATTCAAATAAAATACGTTTAAGACATTTACATAACTAATGAAAAGTATAGTTTGAATTTTTCGAGAATAATTTCAGAAGGTTTCTTCATTCTGCATAAGTTTTGTATAGCTGGTAAACCGTAAGAGATATTCAAAACTTGCTTTGAATTCTGCATTCTTTGCATGTCCAGGAAAAAGACGAAGAATAATGACTTCATGTTTGAGAAAAGTTTAAATATTGGGAAATTAAAACCAATAACAAGGAATATCTCGGAAATGGTTAGCTCTAAAAAAATGTAGGTTTACGAAGATCTACATGTTTTGCGCAGTCAAATTTTGTATGTATCTTACGGTTTACCAGTTTTGCAAAAGCCATTCAAAATGAAGAAAAGTTCAGAAACAACTCCCAGAAAGTTCAAGATATCCGCTTACTTTAACATGAAAACATTTAAAACATGTATTTTGGTCAAAGTAGACGGAGCCTTTTTAAGAAGTCAATATTTTCGAAAATGTTTCCAAGTCATGGTTTGTTTGGGGTGGGGATAATTGATTTATTTATTTTGAAAATTCTCGTGTCAGTCTTGGAAGATTCGCAAACGGTTTATCCTCCCCGTATGTATGACTGACACTCCCCTAGGATTTACAAGCAGATGCCTTGGGGTCAGAGGCCTGTTGGACACGAAACCACAGAACGGAGAACCCGGAACGAGTATCCCGGCATGTGCGTGAGGAAGTGGATGACAGGAAAGGTGATGGTGGAGCAATGGAGGGAATGAGTGGTGGGGGAAACTGGAAGATCCAAGAAAACCCACCAGAGGCCGCGTCGTCAACCACAACTGCCACATGCGGGCGCTTGAGATCGAAACCGGGTCGCCTAGATGGAAGGCGAGCGGTCTACCACTCACCCACGTCGCCGCCATTATTGGAAGATACCAAACTTAAATGCCTTGGTATTTAACGACCTTTTAGATTTTGAGCTATGCTGTTCACAGACACACAAATACAAGGACCTTTTTTGGACTCAGGGGACCCCAAAACATATATTTCCAGGGAAATCTCATTATCGAACTTTTGGGTGCAATACAATACCTTGTCTACACATGTACATAGTACACGTACAGAAAGAAAAAAAAAATCTATTTTTATTTTCTCTATCCCGCACGTACCATGTACATAGTGGATAGAGAAGGTATTGTATTCCACTCAGAAATTCGATATCGAGATTTCACAGGAAATATATGTTTTGGGATCCCCTGAGTCCAAAAAAAAAATTTTAGGAAAAGGTTCGTGTGTGTCTGTGCGTGTGCGTTTTTGTCTGTGTACAGTATAGCTCAAAAACGAAAAGACCGTTAAATGCCAAACTTAGTATTTAGGTTTGGTATCGTCCAAGTATTCGATATGATTTTGATTAAAATCCAGTATATTAAAGATATTTACATTCCAAACTAAATGTATATCTTGAATTTTCTGGGAATAGCCTCTGAAGACCTCGTTATTCTGGATGAATCATGCCCAATTTTGCTTAACTGCTAAACCGTAAGAAATAGACAAAAACTTGCTGCACACAGAATGCAGATCTGGTCAAAACACACAATTTATGTCTTTTATGTTTTTGTTGTGGAGGTAACCGTTTCCAAGATATTCCTTGTTATTGGTTTCAGTTATAAAATGTTTTAAGTTTTTCTCATGCGGGAACTTGTCAACGCGGACCACGGATTTCAATCCCAGAGAAACCACATTTTAAGGCATTTGCCTGTTGATTATCTTAGTGTATTTTCTTACGTCCCTTCTACTTATAAAGGAACTAAGTTTTAAGACCGTGTCTGCAAATGTTTTAGATTAAACAGATAGCAGAATAAAATTACTAACAATAATTTATTACAGAGATACAGAGAAAGTCATGTAAATTATCAAGATTTTTCGGACTCTCGACACAGATTATTTTCTCTATACGTTCTATGTACATAGTGTCTGGAGAAGGTATTGTATTGCACCCAAAATTAGATACCGAAATTTCACCGGAAACATATGTTTTGAGACCCCCTGGAACCAAAAAAAAGCATTTTTAGAAAAATATCCGTGTGTGTGTGTATGTCTGTTTGTAGGTAACATAGCTCAAAAACGAAAAGACCATTAAACACCAAACTTGGTATTTATGTTCGGTATCTTCCAAGTATACGACACGAAGATTTTCAAGAAAACCCCCCCACCCCTAACCTTCACGTGTAAAAAATTTCGAAAATTTTGATTTTCTCAAAAATAGCTCTAACGATTTTGATTAAAATTCCTTACATTTAAGATATTGGCATGACTAATAAAATGTATACATCTTCAATTTTCTGGGAATAGCTTCTGAAGAATACTTTATTCTGGATGAATTTTACGGAATTTTGCATAACTACTAACCCGTAAGAGAAAGACAAAAACTTACCACACAAAAACTGTAGAGCACATTAAAACACACAATTTAAATTATATACATCTTTTTCGTGCAGTTTATCGTTTTTGAGATATTCCTTGTTATTGGTTTCAGCTTTGAAACCCATACAGGAATTTGTCAACTCCTGTCCATACACATAAGGAACTTCAGTCACATAGAAACCAGCTTTTATCTATCACTTTAACCTATGGTACTCCCTTATTTCCCTTCTACTTCAAGGAAGCAAGTAATAAGACAATTTATGCTAGTTTTTTTCTCGATAAGCATGAAGTAAATAGAAGCATTGGCTTTTTAACAATAATTTGTTGCAGAGATGCAGAGAAAGTCATGTGAATGGAATACATCAGATGTTTACTTTCTCAAGCCCCATATGTACAATATACTTAGGGGTAGAGGAGTATTGTATTCCAACCAAAAGTTTGATGTCGAGATTTCACCGGAAATACATGTTTTAGGACCCTCTGAGTCCAAAAAGAGCATTTTCAGAAACAGGTCCGTGTGTGTGTATGTCTCTCGGTCTATCTGTCTGTCTGTGTGTGTGTCTGTGGACAGCATAACTCAAAAACGAAAAGACGATTAAATACCAAACTTGGTATTCAAGTGTGATATGTTCCAAGGATGGAACACGAAGATTTTAAAAAAAAAATCCCCCCACCCCTAACTACCCTTTTCATCGAAAAATTATCGAAATTTTGTTTTTCTTAAAATCGGCTAACGATTTTGATTAAAATGCCACACATTAAAGCCATTTCTATCACAAATAAAATGTATATCTTGACTTTTCTGGGAATATCTTCTAAAGACCTGTTTATTCTGGATGAATTTTGCTTAATTTGACATAACTAGTAAACCGTAAGAGATAGATAAAAACTTTCAAAATAAAAAAAATGTAGATCTTCTAAAAATACACAAGTTATATCATATACTTTTTTTTTCGTAGAGCTTACCGTTTTCGAGGTATCCCTTGTCATTAGTTTCAGTTCTGAAGTACTTATACTTTTCTCCAACGGGAGAGTCCGTTTCTCTTTGGTTCTACTCCTGGTCAAGCAAAGAAGCGATTTGCAATGACAATCGCATAACGACAGCTTTTAAAACATTTGACTATCACTTAAGCCTAGGGCATTCTCTTAGTTCCAGTCTACTTATTAGGAACTAAGTAATAAAATTCTGCTAATATTTATCTCGATTAGCTTGGTGTTGATAGAAGTTTGTTTTGTAAGAAGTTTGTTTGTAGAGTAGCTAGAGAAAATCATGTGAGTGTAACACATCAGAATTTGTTGTTTTTTTTTTGTTTTTTTTGTTTTTTTGTTTTTTGGATGGAATACAATATATTCTTTTTACTTAATAGTACGTATAGAGAACGTGAAGAGGTAACGTTTGGAAGATTAAAGTGTTCAGCAGGGCCGGAAAATTCTGATTTATTGTGAGGCAAACAGACGATATGGGGACATTCTAGCCGGTTGTTCCACATGATGAATATCGTTAAGCTTCAGCCTTCAGTTATATTTTCCGTCAGCATCAGATAAGAGATCCCAGCAGACGAGAAAAAGACTCCAGCGCGACACAAAGCCTTACTTACATTTGGAAAGTCGGATTTAAAAAAAAAGAAAAGAAAGAAAGGCCAGAGCCGTGGATGAATGCTATCGGAATATCGAACGCTGGGTATGAGAAGCCCTCGGCAAACGTTTTTGCGACCCGAAACAGAAACATCTTGCAGGCTGCACAGTTCTCAGCAATGCCTTACTCTCAATCATAGCTTCGGGTCCGTCTAGCATAGCCAACGAGATACGTGACTTTCGATATTTTACTGCTACTTCACAATAAAGCAGGTGAGAATATATAGGACGTACCAGGGGAATTTGGTAGCGTGTCTGCCTCACATTTTTTTTTCTTCTTTATTTTATTGTTCAAAAAGGAATAAAAAATACAGCCGCGGAGACTTGTCAGGACTCCGGCGCTGTATTCCTTTTTACCTCTTTTCTAGTTTCTAAATGTCCTTAGTTGACCTATTCGTTTTTCCTTTTTACATATACATACACAGAAACACCCATGCCCAAGGCGGGACTCGAACCCACGATCCCATGCGCCGCGAAGCACCAAAGCGAGACACTTTAGCGAACGCGGCTACGGGAACCGGCAGTTTTTTTTTTTTTTTTTTTTTTTTTGTGAATCAGGGCTAAGCCCGATTCGCTACAAAAATTGGTGTTTTTATATAATAGGAATTATAACATTCAAAAGGTCGTGAGTTCGAATCTCGCTTAGGGTGAGTTACCCGGATAAGGTTTTCTTCGGGGGAAGGTCGAATGTCGAGTAACTTTAAGCTCCATGGACCCCGAGAACATCTGAGCATCATTTCACCAATTTCATTCATCGTCCGATATGACCAACCAGGTTATAGGAAGCTTTACTCTTATACTCAAAATACAATAAGCACTTAATACATCTAATTACTTTCTCGATATTTAGGACCTTATAAAAATCTGAGTGTTACATTCATATAGCTTTCTCTAGCTACTCTTACTAAAGATTACTTTATCTAAATCATGCTAATCAAGATGAACATTAGTAGAACTGGTCTTATTACTTTCTTCCTTGTAAGTTGAAGGGAAATAAGCAAACAGATTAGATTAAAGCGATAGTCAAATCTTTTAAAAACTGGTCGATATGTGAAACAATTAGGGCTTGAGGAAAGTTAGTTTAAAATTGAAATTAATAACACGGAATATCTCAACAATGGTCAACTCTACAAGAAACTCTATATCACTTAAATTACGTGTTTTAATGAGACCGAAAATGTTTATGTCTCTCTCCTACGATTTATTAGTTATACAAAATTCTGCAAAACTCATCCAGAACAAAGAGATTTTCAGAGATTATTCAGAGAAAATTCAAAATATTCCTTTTGTTTTGAATGTAAAATGCTAAATATACAGCATTTTAATAAAAATCTTATGTGTACCATTTACACGACTTTCTCTACATCTCTGCAACCTATTTAGTTAATAAGCTTATGCTTCTATTTACTTCATGCTATTCGAGAAACATTAGCAGAAATAGTCTTATTATTTGCTTCCTTGTAAGTAGAAGCGAAATGAGGGAGTACCATAGCTAAAATGAAAGCCAAAAACTAGTTGCTAAGTAACTGAAGTTCCTTTGTTTGTATGGGCAGGAGTTAAATTCCTGTATGAGAAAAGCATGCTTTTCAAAGCAGAAACAAAAAACCAAGAATATCTTAAAAATGCTCAACTCCACGAAAAAAATATGTATGACATAAATTGTGTGTTTTAACGTGCTCTACATTTTTTATGCAGTAAGGTTTTGTCCATCTCTTACGGTTTAGCTGTTATGCACAATTCTGTAAAATTCATCCAGAATAAAGTAGTCTTCAGAGGCTATTCCCAGAAAATTCAAGATATGTATTTTATTTGCCAGGTAAACATCTTTAATATACGATATTTTAATCAAAATGGTTAGAGCCATTTTTAAGAAAATCAAAATTTTCGAATTTTTTTCCATGTAAAGGGTAGTTCGAGGTGGGGGAATTTTTCTCAAAACCTTCGTGTCACATCCCTGAAAGATACTAAACTTAAATACGAAGTTTCGTATTTTAGCTTCTTTTCATTTTTAAGTTATCGTGTTCAGAGACACACGGACATATGGACACACGGACAGACGGACAGACACACGGACCTTTTTGTGATTATGTTTTTTTTTTGATATTGGGGACCCTAAAACATATATTTCCGGTGAAATCTCGGATCGAATTTTTGGGTGGAGTGCAATACCTTCTCTATACACTATGTATGTAGTGCGTATAGAGAAAGTAAAAAGGGTATACAGCGCCTGATAATCAAAATAACTATTACCAGAAATTGTCCTAATTACTTGGTTCCTTGTAAGTAGAAGGAAGATAAGTAATTTCACGGTCTAAAGCGATAGTCTCTTCCTATAAAAGTATGTGAACCAATTGAAACTCCAATCTAATTGCTTGTCAGGAGTAAACAAACGAGAAACGACAAGGAAGATATCGTCCCATTTGAGAACGGTTTAACTGGCTTAAAATTGAAACTAATGGTCTAGAATATATCGAAAACGATTAACTCTACAAAAAAAAAATGTATATAACATAAATTGTATGTTTTAATGAGATCTACATTTTTCTCTGCTATATTTTTGTATATCTCTTACGGTTTGCGAGTTATATAAAAGATATCCAGATTGAAGAGGTCTTAAGAGGCTTATGCCATAAAATTCAAGATATACATTTCGTTTGTCATAAAAATCCTTAAACATAAGATATTTTAATCAAAATGTTAGAGGCATTTTTGAGAAAATCAAAAAAATCGAAAAATGTACCATGTAAAGGATAGTTTAGGGTAGGGGCATTTTCTTGAAAATCTTCATGTCGCATCCTTAGCAGATACAAAACTTAAATACCAAGTTTGGTATTTAACGGTCTTTTCGTTTTTGGGCTATGCTACACAAGGCACAGACTAGGAATTTTTTTCTGTAAAGGCTTATTTCGTATTCTGGGGACCTCATAACATACATTTTTTGTTAAATCTCGGTGTATAATTTTGGGTGGAATATACTGTATACACTGTGTAGAGACAGTAAAAGAGAAACAATTGAAAATTAGGTACACGAGATGAAGAAACATTTAATCGACAAGCACATAGCTCCTTAATGACCGTGTATTCATTCACGTTTGAAATGCAAAAGCTTACACGGTGAAAGTGCAAAAGAGCAGCATTCAAAGTATGCTACAAGCATTCTTCACTTGTTTCATCTGCATGTCGACCTCTGAGTTAATGGAAGGCAAGGAATGGCGCCCGAGAACAATAAAAGGCAGGAGTCGGCTTGTATACAAAACAAAAACAAGGAGAAAACAAGCAAACACACAAGCAATTAATGTCTGGTTGCTGTTACAAAACCTGACAGCAGACTTCAATATCGAAAGAGGACGGAAAGCTGTTTTCTTTTGTTACACTCTCCTGACGTTACCTATACGCCTCCTCTGTCAGGTGGGCTGGCTAAATTATAAACTAACTTTGCCTTTATGTCAGCAGCATGATTTTATAAGAACTTTGTAAGTAAGTTGATATATGCGCGTTACTTTATAACCAATACTTTCGATTTGAAACCTGTACTTTGTCCAGTTTTTAACTTCAGTAATGCAAGATAGTTTTAATGTCACTTCACGTTTCTTTGATGTAATTAATTACGCACGAATCAAGGTCTTCTTGAAGGGGAATCGAACACAAGGTCTCTCTTCTGCAAGCAGCACTTATTGCATATGACTCTCATTAGCAAAATATCACATTTTGTCTCACCAGAAGCACACATTATTACTACTCCAAGAAAAACATCTGCTTCCAGAAACACCAGTTAAATATCTGGCTGTAATGCTAGACACAAAACTAACCTGGAATTCTCATATATCCTATATTTCAACAATTTATTTATTAGTCTGACACACAAATGAGTTTTTCTAGTGACACAGAGGGGCCACGCAGTGGCAGAGTGGTTAGACCATTTGCTCTCACCTAGACGGTCCGAGTTAAATCCCAAGTGATATTTGTGGTGGACAAAGCGGCGCGGGTTTTCTCCGAATTCTCCGGTTTCCCTCGCCATCTCATTCCACCATTTCTCCATCTTCATTCCATGTATCACCAGTGTCAGTGCCTTTGTAGTAAACGCGTTAAACACTATCAAAAAAATAGTGACACAGAATAAAATATACATCTAGGGGTTTCAAGAAAGAAATGCTATAAGTGAACATCACAAAAAAGATCTTACCATACGTTATAATAGCTATATACACTAAACTATTAGAAAAAGTTGTAATACATATTATAAAATATGTGCAACAACAATAAAAGTCATAACAATAAAAGTGAAAAAGTACAAAAGTAAAGCGATTTCTAAACCATAACACATTTTACGTTCTGTTTAAACCATTCAAATGATTTCAAAAATGGCTTCGGAATGCTTTATGATGCTCTGTGTGGTTGCTTGTTCAACACTTCTATTAATTTTTTCTTCGCCCTCCAGTTCACAAACATATTTGTGATTGTTCCTGGAGGTCCATAAAATACCTTTATATTTCTGAGCTTGTATTGCTCCTCAAAGTATGGTATGGTGGGTTCACATATTTTCTGTTTTTCCAGATGAATTTCTTGAGTTTGGTCTTTCTTCAGCTCAAAGCAGATAGTTGGTTCCATTATCTTTACATCTGATATTCTTCTGTTTATCGCAATGATGTCTATGTGACGATTACTACCAGTCAGGCAGTGAACTTCCTCGTAAACTTCTAGTCCAGTTTCCAGTTTCCAGTTTCAGGTAGTGCGTTTGCCAAGATGGATCGTAATTCTCAGCAGTTCTCTCTGAGGACAGTTTCCAAGCATATGGGAAAGTGTTTCATACTCACTGCAGTGTCTGCAGTGGTTTGTGCTTAAAGATGTCTGGGAATACTGCGAACTGGAGCTATCATTCATACAGAACTATATTATTAATTGCAAATTTATTCAAAGAGTTAATTTAAAACTATCACACTGTTACAGTCCAGAGGTATGTAGCTGATCATAATCTGTGCAGCATGTAGAAGAACTGTCAAGATGGATCTACCATTCCACGAGCATCCTACCTGAAATAAACATGAAAATGAAAAGTGTAAATGAAAAGAATGCAGGGTTTAGCTGCACTTTTAGATCCCAACAAATGCTATTTACTTGGTGATACTGAAACGGAACTGATAAAACATTCCAAATCTGCCCCGATCACATCATACGAAGTTGAATCAAAATTTTCGCATTATAAATTTTGTTTGTCGGAACGTATAATGAGGTTTTTATTTGAAAGGCCTCAGAAATACATATATATTTTCAGTAATATGGCTGCAGATGAGTAAAGATTTACTTTACCTCCTGATTTCGTCTTTACCGAGTGCGATTTTGAAGATACTTAAGAAGTTAATTTTTTATTATTTTGATATTATTTAACATTCGACTAGTAAACATTTCAAACCGTGTAATAATTGCTTGGGTGTTTTCATAATGTACATATATAGAAATCAGTTATATAGACAAGTTCATAGAAAACAATTATTTTATTACTAAAAGTTTTGTACACTTATGGTTACTTTTCAACATAATCACCGAAAAGATTGAGACATTTATCGTACCTGTGCACAAGATTTGCAATACCCGCTTCAAAAAAGTGTTGTCGCCAATGATTTCAAATGAGCATTGACGTTGTTTTGAAGATCTCCGTTTGTTTGAAAGTGCTGCCCTCCTAGCACGTCTTCAGTTCAGAGAAAAGGTGAAAGTCGCTGGGTGCCAGGTCAGGACTGTCGAAAACGTCCCGTTGAAATTGTTCAAGGAGCCGATGGGTTGTGCCAGCAGTGCGTGGTCGAGCGTTGTCATGGATCAGCACAATTCCTGAAGTCAGCATTCCTCTTCGTTTGTTTTGAATGCCTCTCCGCAAACATCGTAAAGTTGTACAATAAACAGCTGCATTGATAGTGGTTCCGGGCTGCATCATTGACGGCAACATTTTTTGAAGCGGGTATTGCAAAGCTTGTGCACAGTTACGATAAATGTCTCAATCTTTTCATGATTATGTTGAAAAGTATCCATAAGTGTACAAAGCATTTAGTACCAATAAAATAATTCTTTTCTATGAAGTTGTCTTTTTTTTTTTTTTTTTTAGCCTATTGGAGGTTGAAAAAAACGGTCCTTGTATGTAATAATTTGTATGTTGTACATAATTATCTAAATAGGTGTGTTTATACGAATGTCTCATAAGCTATTTTTGTCCTGTGGAAAAAGTACTGTTTTCTTGAAAATAGGTTTGTTTGTCTCTCCCCCCCCCCCTGCGGTCTTATCAATGACTTATTTTGATGCGGCGAAACGGTCGGTCGCAACTTGTATCAGTAACGGCGAACGGTACGAACTTCCTAGCTGTGGTTGTGGGAATACAACACATCAGATTTTCCACTTGTATCATAACTATTATTCTCTTGTACATCCAAAATAAAGTTGAAAAGCTTTTATTACGCCACGGTTTCCCGTAATGCAGGAGGTTGCTTCGTAAGTAGCCACTTTTCTTTGAGCGGAAGACTTAAGTCAACACTGTTACAACTTCTTGACCTCGTGCATCCTTCCTTCACATGATGGGATAATTTGACGAGGATTTACGTCGCAACGATTGTGTTCAGTAGAGCACTAAGGGCCCGCAGCCGTAAAAAGCAGTGGCTCGCGTCAGACTACATTTCCCCCATAAAGAACAATGACGTTATGAGGAAGATTGATGCACTAAAACAGGAAAAAACAACTCGATATGCTCTCTCTCTCTATCCTGTGAACTGAATTCCATGTTTTCGTGTTATATATGAGTACAATAAACATCTTCTTGGAAAGTCATTGCACATTTTCTGACTTCTAGGAACAAGATTCGTGGTTATACAATTTTCTTTCGCCCTCGCATGTATCTTTCAAATTATATGGTTACTCCGTCTTGTGCCAGAGAGGTCAATACTGAGCTTAACTTCTGGATATGCATATTCTGCAGTTCTAGAGATTTATAGTTCTAAACCTCTGGTTTCTTTCAACACGGCGTCAAACTTTATTTATAGAACTGAGTTAATAGCATTGGGTTCTGTATGGCAAAAAGGCGAAATGACTAACAAAATCTGATATGTTCCATTCACATGACTTTTTCTATCTCTCTGTAACAGATTATTCTTAATAAGCTTATCTTTTATTTATTTCATGTTAATCGAGGAAAATTAACAGAAATAGTTTTATTCCTTTCTTTATTGTAAATACAAGCGAAATAAGGGAGTACCTTAGGTTAAAGTGAAAGCCAAAAGCTGGTTGCTATGTGACTGATGTTCCTTTGTTTGTGTGGACAGGAGTTGACAAATTCCTGTATGAGAAAAGTATAAGTTTTTCAAAGCTGAAACCAAGAAAAAGGAATATCTCAAAAACGATCAACTCCACGAAAAAAATATATATAACATAAATTGTGTGTTTTAGCGTGCTCTACATTTTTTGAGTGTTAAGTTTTTGTCCATCTCTTACGGTTTAGTAGTTATGCAAAATTCATCCAGAATAAAGTAGTCTGCAGAGGCTATTCCCAGAAAATTCAAAATATACATTTTATTTGACAGATAAATAACTTTAATGTACGACATTTTAATCCAAATCGTTAGAGCCACTTTTTAGAAAATAAAAATTTTCAAAAAAAGTTCCATGTAAAGGGTAGTTTGGGGTGGGGGGATTTTTCTCAAAATCTTCGTGTCGCATCCCTGGAAGATACTTAACTTAAATACCAAGTTTGGTATTTTACCTACTTTTCGTTTTTGAGTTATCGTGTTCACAGACACACGGACACACACACACGGACCTTTTTGTGAAAATGTTTTTTTTGGATATTGAGGATCCTAAAACATATATTTCCGGTGAAATCTCGGTATCGACTTTTTGGGTGGTGTGCAATACCTTCTCTATACACTATGCACATTGTGCGTATAGAGAAAGTAAAAATGTCATGTGTTAAATTCACATAACTTCCTCTAGCTGTACCACAACCAAATTCTTCTTACAAAATACTATTCTGTTATCTACATCATGCTAGCCTAGAATTGGTTTTATTATTTGCTTCCTTGTAAGTAGAAATAATCAAATATTTTAAAAGGTGGCCACCATATGAAAAATCTGATGTGTACCATTCACATGACTTTCTTTATATCCCTGCAACAAATTATTCTTAAAAAGCTTATACTTCTATTTACTTTATGTTATTCAGAAAAAATTAGCAGAAATAGTCTTATTACTTGCTTTCTTGTAAGTAGAAGCGAAATAAGGGAGTACCATTGGTTAAAGTGATAGTCAAAAGCTGGTTGCTATGGCAATGAGTTCCTTTGCTTATAGGGATAGGCATTGATGAGTTTCTGTATGAGAAAAGTATACGTTTTTCATAGGAGAAACCAAAAATAAGGAATGTCTCAAAAACAAACTCCACGAAAAAAATTCATATAACAGAAATTGTGTGTTTTAATGTGCTCTACATTTTTTGTTCAGTAAGTTTTTGTCCATCTCTTACGGTTTAGCAGTTATTCAAAATTCAGTATAATTGATCCAGAATAAACTACTCTTCAGAGGCTATTCCCAGAAAATTCAAGATATGCATATTATTTGTCAGGTAAATATGTTTAATATACGAAATATTAATCAAAATCGTTGGAGCCATTTTTGAGAAAATCAAAATTTTCGAAGTTGGGGCTGGGGAATTTTTAACCTTCGTGTTGCATCCCTGGAAGATACTAAACGTAAATACCAAGTTTGGTATTTCACCGACTTTTCACCCACACACACACATTCACACACAGACCTTTTTGTGAAAATGCTTTTTTTGGATATTGAGGGCCTTAAAGCATATATTTCCGGTGAAATCTCGGTATCGAATTTTGGGTGGAGTGCAATACCTTCTCTATACACTATGTACATAGTGCGTATAGAGAAAGTAAAAAGGTGAGGTTTGGTTCGCTTTGCATGGTGCCGTTTGAGAAAACAGTTTAAAATTGAAACCAATAACAATGAATATCTCGAAAACTTTCAACCCTAAAAGAAAAACCTGATGTGTCACACTTACATGGTTTTTTCTAACTGTTCTACAAACAACCTTCTTACAAAAGATTATGCCTCTTTCTGCATCATGCTAATCGAAATAAGCATTAGTAGAATTTTCTTGTTACTTACTTCCTTGCGCTATGCTAAAGCGATAGTTAAATATTTTAAAAGCTGTCGTTTTGCAATTGTCGCTGCAAACAGCTTCGTTGCTTGGCCAGGAGTAGAACAAAAGAAAATCGGACACTTCCGTCTCAGATGAGTAAGTATTTTAAAATTGAAACCAACAACACGGAATATCTAGGAAACGGTCAACTCTACAAAAAAATTGCATATGACATAAATTGTGTGATTTAACGAGATCTATATTTTCTGAGAAGTATCAATCTCTTACGGTTTAACCGTTATGAAAAATTCTGCAAAACTCAACGAGAAAAAAGAGCTCTTCAGAGGCTGTTCGCAGAAAATTCAAATATACATTTTATTTGGGATATATTTTATGTCAAAATCGTAACAATAATTTTCTATGTGCCTACCCATCTAGTGTAGGTTTACTTTCTCTCCTACTTAGCAGGTACCACAATTGTGTTATTTTACATGTGCAGATATCTCTTCGTGCGTTAAAAAAGTTGCAGAACTCAACGGGGCTGTTTCAGGTTAAATCTAATTAGTGGAGGATTGGCATGAGTGACCTAACTTGACCCTCTCGACAAGCGTGACCCGCTCACCGTCTCCGCTGATAAGCAATAGGGGTAAACCGCTGACCGGTTATAACTTGAAATAGCTCCATTTAGTTCTGGAACTAGTATAGTAATATCTAGAACACGACAACTAAGGGGTAAACGGGTAGAAAAATTCTCTTAATGTGTTATTTGCTTTAAAATGTTCCTAAGGACTTCGATTATGATATATGGAGGTCTTAAATATTCAGTGGTTCTCTTTAGTTGAAGGAATATAATATATAATTCCGCATAACGATTAAAACATATGAATAGAAAAAAACTTAACGGAACAAAAATTAATGAATATAAGTTTAAAACTAGCAGTTTATTTCAAACCAAATTTTAAGGCGTCAGCCCTTTTACGCAAGTTCCGTTCCAAGATTATTGCTTGAAAGTTTTAGAATTGTATCACTTATAAAGCTTTGTCTCCATTCAGTTGTTTCTTACTGTCAGGAAAACGATGTAACTTTAAGGCTAGCTTATAATGGCCGCTTTCAAAAATCTGACCATCGATACGGTTTCCTGTATCCATTACACCTACAACGAAATGTATATATAGTAAAATTATTTCTGCAAACGTTTACCTCAGAATGTACAACATGGAAAAATAACTTTCTTCGTTGCATTAATCGTTTAGGTATTCCTTGTTATTAATGTAATGTTTAAATAATTGTAATTTTCTCAAAAGAAATTTTCTTGAAGTCATTCAAAGAAAATGCAATAGTGATATACTATTTAAAGCTTTTACTGTTGTATCTAAAAGAAAATATGAAAATGTGTAATTTTGGCTAACAAGAAGCGTACCAGCAGTGGACACATTTTAGTTAGATTGACCTTTAAATTTAAATATTGTATTAAACTCTCTTTCAGGACCATTCTTATCAGGTAAATTAGAGCCAGCAAGTGTTACCATAATACATTATTAACCATAAACTGGAGCGAATTTGGCCCTTAATGGTTACTTAGACCCAACATTGGAAAATATATTTATATACCACATATTTCGATATTATACTTTTTATTTTATACTGCATCCAATATGCAATACAACAAAAACTATTGTCATACAACAGTGAGCACTAAATTGAGGAAATACGTTATTACTTTCTCTATACGTACTATGTACAGTGTATAGAGAAGGTATTACATTCCACACAAAAATTTGATACCGAGATTTCACCGGAAATAGACCTTTTAGTGTCGCCTGTATCTCAAAATAGTATTTTTAGAAAAAGGTCCTATGTGTGTCCGTGAACACGATAACTCAAAAACGAAAATTCGGTAGCCAAACTTGGTATTTAAGATTAGTATTTCCTAGGGGTGTAACACGAAGATTTTGAGAAAAATCTCACCACCACAAACTACTATTTACTTGCAAAAATATTAGAAAATTTTGATTTTCTCAAAAATGGCTGTAACGATTTTGATTAAAATACCGTATATTAAAGATATTAAATGGCAAATAAAATGTATATCTTGAACTTTCTGGGAATAGCCCCTATAGACCTCTTTATTCTGAATGGATTTTGCTGAATGTTGCGTAACTGGTAAACCGTAAAAGATAGACAAAAACTTACAATATAAATAATTTAGATCTCGTTAAACCACACAATTTATGTTACATGTGCTTTTTTCGAGGAATTGGCCATTTCAGAGATATTCCTTGTTATTTGTTTCAGATTTAAAGTGCTTGAAGCTTTTCTCACTCGGAAAGTTGTACTCCTGGCTCTGTAGACAAACGGATTTCATCGTTTTGGTCTAGTGTATTCTTTTATTTTCCTTCTACTTACAAGGAAGCAGGTAATTAAGATAATCTACAAGACATAAAGTAGATAGAAAAATTCCAGGAAAATTCCTCACCCAAAACTATTTATTACATGGAATTTTTTTTTGAAATATTTTATTTTTTCAAGATTTCATTAAACAATTTCAATTTTTTATAAATGTATTAGCAGCTTAATAAAGATATTTTCATAACAAATAAAATGTACATCTTGAAGTTTCTAAGGATAGCCTGTGAAACCCTCTTCATTCTGAATATCTTCTGCATAACCGGTAAACCATAAAAGATAGACGGAACCATACTACACGAAAATGCACATCTTGTTAACACACAATTTATTTCATGTGCATTTTTTGTAGAGTTAACCATTTCCAAGATATTTCTTGTTATACGTTTCAAAATGTCCAATACTTACAACTTTCTCACTTTATTTTTACTTTCACTTTTTGCTTTCTCTATACGTACTATGTACAGTGTATAGAGAAGGTATTGTATTCCACCCAAAAATTCGATTCCGAGATTTCACCGGAAATACATGTTTCGGGTCTCCCTGAATCCAAAAAGAAGCATTTTTGGAAAAAGTTCCGTGTGTGTGTTTGTGGACAGCAGAGCTCAAAATCGAAAAGACCGTTGAATACCAAACTTGTTATTTGTATCTAGTATCTTCTAAGGATGCGACAAGAAAATTTTCAAGAAAATCCCCCACCCTCGACTATCCCTCACATGGAAAATTTTTCGAAAATTTTGATTTTCTCAAAACTGGCTCTAACGACTTTGATTAAAACCTCTTGTATTTAAGATATTTACATGTAAAATAAAATGTATATCTTGAATTTTTTGGGAATAGTCTCAGAAGACTACTTTAGTCTGGATGAATTTTACGGAATTTTGCATAACTGCTAAAAAGTAAGAGATGGACAAAAACTTAACACACAAAAAATGTAGAGCACGTTAAAATACGCAATTTATGTTACATACAGTTTTTCGTGGAGTTGATCGTTTTTGAGATATTAATTGTTTTTGGTTTCAGCTTTGAAAAACATACTTTTCTCATACAGGACTTGGTCAACTCCTGTCCATACAAACAAAGGAACTTCAGTCACATAACAACTAGCTTTTGACTATCACTTTTTTCTCGATTTGCATGAAGTAAATAGAAGCATAAGTTTTTTAACAATAATTTGTTGCAGGCATGTAGAGAAAGTAATGTGAGTGGAACATATGAGTTTTTTTTCCTTTCTCTAGTTAGTATAGAGTACATAGGTAGAGAATTGAATTTAGTGTTATTTATGGACGCTCTTTAACTGCTGTGGTTCTCGGCGTCCCATTCTACATTTGCCTTGAAATACACATTAATTTTGTTCAGAAACCTTATCAGAGTTGAGGTTATTTTACGTGCCGTAACTCTACGACACGAAAATAACTGCTATACTTCCCCTTCGAATGAAGCCATTCTAAGAATTTTTCGCCCGAAAAATACCGTCGCTGCCCCCCCCCCCCGCCCCCGATCGGTGTTGAACCGGTGACCTTGGGCACCAGACACTAGCATGTAACCCCCAGACCAAGGAGGATGACATATGTATAGAAGATATTGCACTCCATCCAGAATTTCGTTACCGTGTTGGAAATAGACGTTTTAGAGTTCCCTGTGACGAAAAAATAGGCATTTTCAGAAAAACGTCCCTGTGTGTGTGATAGCTCAAAAAAGAAAAGTCGGTAAAATATTAAACTAAGTACAGTATCTTCCACTGATCTGACACGAATATGTTAAGGAAAACTTCCCACCTGAAACTCAATTTAAATGAAAAAAATAGAAGATGTTGATTTCCCCAAAAATGGGTCTAACGATTTAGTTTAAAATACCGTATATTTATATGGCAAATAAAATTTTAATTTTGAATTTTCTGGGATTAGGCTCTGAAGAGCAATTCATTCTGGATGCGTTTGGCATAACGGTAAGAGATACATAGATAAAAATTTACTACACATACATTCAGATATCGTTAAAACACAATTTATGTCATATACATTTTTTCTTGGAGTTGATTATTTCCGAGATATTCCTTTTTATTAGTTTCAGTTGCGAAATACTTGAAATTTTCTCCTAAAGGACTTTGCCAACTCCTAGCCAGCTAGAAAAATGGGCGTGGCCAAGTGGTTAGACCACTCGCTTCTCATCTAAACGGACCGGGTTCGATCCCAAGCAACCGCATGTGAGATCGCATTCCACCGGAGCTCCATCTGCATTGCATGTATCGTCAGTGTCATCGCATTTACCGAAGTACTAAAAACGGGCGTTAAACACTATAAAAAGACACACACACACGAACATATTTCTAAACACCTGATGTGTTCCATTTCCACGTCTCTGTATCAAGTTATTGCTATAAAGCTCATTTTTCTATGTATTCCATGCTAATCGAAATAAACGGTAGCAGAAACGTTCTTTTCATTTGCTTCCTTGTAAGTATAAGGGAAATCAGGAGTACACTACGCTAAAGCTATATTCAAATCTTTTAAAAGCTGGTTGCTATGTGATTGAACTTCCTCTGTTTGTATGGCCATGAGATGATAACATCCCATATGGGAAAAGTACAAGTATATTAAGCTGAAATCATTAACTAGAGATATCTCAAAAACAGTCCGCTCTACCAAAAAACACACACATGACATAAATTATATGTTTTACAGAGATATACATTTTTGGTGCAGAAAGTTTTTAGGTATCTCTTACGATTCACCAGTTACACAACATTCAGCAAACGTCATCCAGAATAAAGAGGTCTTGAGGATATTCCCAGAAATTACCCTTTATTTGTCATGTAAATATCTTAATTATTTTTTCGTTATCGACTTACCCTCCCCTTATGTAGGACTGACATCCCCTAGAACTTACAAGCCGATGCCTAGGGGTCAGAAACCTGTCGGGGAGCCAACGGCACGATACCACAGAATGGAGAACCTAGAACGATGGTTGGCCCTTAGTCAGGCATGAGTTTGAAGAACTGAATGATATGAAATACAAGCGAAATGGATAATAGGAAAGGTTATGATAAAGCATTTGTTGGAATGAGTGGAGAGGAAACCGAAGGACCCGGAGAAAGCCCTCTTTGACGCCATTTCGTGCAATACAAATCACACATACTGGCCCTTGGAATGAACCAGAGCCGCCAAGGTGGGAGGCGAGCGATCTAACCCCTCGGCCAGAGCGCCGGTAAATATCTTAATTATACGGTATTTTAATCAAAATCTTTAGAGCCATTTTTTGAGAAAATCAAAATTTTCTAATATTTTTTCCATAAAATGCGTAGTTTGGAGTGGGGTAGTTTCCTCAGAACCTTCGTGTCCCACCCTTGGAAGATACTAAAATAAATATCAATTTTGGCATTTTAGCGTCTTTTCGTTTTTGAGTTATCGTGTTCACAGGCAAACAGGGACATTCCCCCCCCCCCCAAAAAAAATATGATGTGTTCCAATCACATGTGTAACAAATTATTGTTAGTAAGCTTATTCTTCTATTTATTTCAAGCTAATAAAGAAAAAATTAGCAGAAAATAGTCTTATTACTTGCTTCCTTGTAAGTAGAAGCGAAATAAGGGAGTACCATAGGTTAAAGTGAAGTCAAAAAAGCTGGTTACTAGGCGAGTGTACTTCCTTTGTTTGTATGGACAAGAGTTGACAAATTCCTGTATGAGAAAAGTTTTTCAAAGCTGAAACCAAAAACAAGGAATATCTCAAAAACGATCAACACCTCGAAAAAAATCATGTAACATAAATTGTGTGTTTTAATGTGCTCTACATTTTTTGTGTGGTAAGTTTTTGTCCATTTCTTACGGTTTAGCAGTTATGCAAAATTCCTCCAGAATACAGTAATCTTCAGAGGCTATTCCCAGAAAATTCAAGATTTATATATTATTTGTCAGGTAAATATCTTTAATATACGATATTTTAATCAAAATCGTTAGAGCTATTTTTGAGAAAATTAAAATTTTCGAAAAAAGTTCCATGTAAAGGGTAGTTGGGGGTGGGGGGGATTTTCTTGCAAATCTTCCTGTCGCATCCTTAAATACATGTTTGATATTTAACGGTCTTTTCGTTTTTGAGCTATGCTGTCCACAGACACACACACACGCACACACGGACCTTTTTCCAAAAATGCTTTTTTTGGATTCAGGGGGACCCAAAACGTGTATTTCCGGTGAAATCTCGGTATCGAATTTTTGGGTGGAATACAATACCTTCTCTACATAGTACGTGTAGAAAAAGTAATATATGTATATAGATATATATATATATATATATATACACACAGTAAGTGGAAATGGAGTTTCTATTTATGAACGCTCTTTAATTGCTGTAGTTTCGTCCCTTTCTATACTGGGCGTGAAAGAGCACCTTAAGTTTGCTCAGGGGCCTCTTTATCACATGCCGTAAATCTACGACAAGGGACCAACGGCTTCCGTTCCGAAGGAAGCCATGCTAACGATTTTTACGCCCGAAAAAATCCATCGTCCTCCGCCTGGTTTAACCCACGACCTTAGATATAAGAAGTAGGCATGGTAACCATATATTTACGGTGAAATCTCTGTATCGAATTTTGTATGGAATACATTACGTACTCTATGTACTATGTACTTTCATACGTGCTACAATAGGTAAAAAAAATCTTGTGTGTTCCATTCGCTTTACTTTCTCTACATCTTTGCAAAAAACTATTGTTAAAACGTTTATGCTTCTATTTACTTCATGCTAATCGAGAAAAAAATAGCAGAAATGGTCATTACTTGCTTCCTTGCAAGTAAAGCGAAGTACCATAGGTTAAAGTGATAGTCAAAAGCTGGTTGCTATGTGACTGAAGTTCCTTTGTTTGTATGGACAGAAGTTGACAAAGTCCTGTATGAGAAAAGTATACGTTTTTCAAAGCTGAAACCAGAAACACGGAATACCTAAAAAACTATCAATTACACGAAAAAAATGTATATAACATAGATTGTGTGTTTTAATGTACTCTACATTTTTTGTTTGGTAAGTTTTTGTCAATATCTTACGGTTTAGCAATTATGCAGAATTCCGTCAAATTCACCCAGAATAAAGTAGTATTTAGAGGCTATTTCCAGAAAATTCAAGATATACATTTTAATTTTCAGGTAAATATCTTTCATATACGACATTTTAATCGAAATCCTTAGAGCTATTTTTGAGAAAATAAAAATTTTTGAAAAATGTTCCATGTAAAGGGTAGTTGGGGGTGGGGGTATTTTCTTGAAAATCTTCGTGTCACATCCTTGGAAGACACCAAACTTAAATACCAAGTTTGGTACTTAACGGTATTTTCCTTTTTGAGCTATGCTGTCCACACAAACACACACACACACACACACACACACACACACATTTTTTTTTTGATTCATGGGGACCTAAAACTTGTATTTTCGGTGAATTCTCGGAGTCGAATTTTTCGGTGGAATACAATCCACTATGTACATAATACGTATAGAGAAAATAATTAATGTATAAATAATCATGCCAGCTAGAATTTTGATAAATAACAGAAATATCGCTATAGTCGTGTATAATAACCAGTATACATTTTAATAGAATAGCTTACTTACTGTAGATTTTCCAAATTTCAGAGATACTTCATCACTTTAACGATGGTCTCATTAGTCGCGAAAGTGAAAACTGGGAATATTCTATGTTACTGAGGCAGCAATGTAGCATTAACATTTGGAGCCGAAACTATGCTAATGGTTATACCTTGGAGAGTTGCGCAAGCATTTACTCGGAATATCTTGATGTAGCACGTAATGAATACTCTTGACATGTAAACGCGTCATATAAGGTTTCCAAATATCAAGTATAGTTTGTGTAAAAGCCTTGTTCACACCTGAGAATAAAGTCATGCGCAGTCAGTTACCGTTCCAGAAGTCGCTACTTTAGGGATGAGCAGAAATAGCGTAACAGTTACATTGTAACGGTTATCCCCATGTAGCGGAAATAACGGAAATAAAGAGTAACTAGTTACCCAATAACGGTTACCAACGTAACGAATGTACGGTAACTATGTTCTGTTCACTCTTAGGTTGATCTGCGACAAAACAGATCCACGTGGTCAGTGCACCGCGGTACAGCACAGTAGTAGTGCGCGCAAGAATATAATCCCGTGCTAACAATCTAAATTACAGAATGAATTTATTCTTAAATTGTACAAAATTCTTTACAAACGCCAAAGAGTTAAATTGACGCTAATTTGTAGTATTATACAGAGCTACATGTTATTTTTATGAGTCACTTGATTTCCACAATGTTTTTTACACAGTAACGGTCGCTACTGTTTAGAATATGGAGGAGGATCGCTACCGCGAATTTTCTGTGGCAACTTTCGAGTTACATAAAGCATAAGGCTGGTAAACAGTTGACTAGTGGTGAAAAAATCTGATGTGATCCATTCACATGACTTTCTCTATATCTCTGCAATAAATTATTTTTAAAAAGCTTATGCTTCTGTTTACTTCCTGATAATCGAGAAAAAGTAAGCAGAAATAGTCTTAAATTACGTAAAATTCACTCAGAATAAACTACTCTTCAGAGGTTATTCCCAGAATATTCAAAATATACATTTTATTTGTCAGGTAAATCTCTTTAATACACGATATTTTAATCCAAATCGTTTTCTAAAAAAATTCTATGTAAAGAGTAGTTTGGAGTGGGGGTATTTTTCTCAAAATCTTCGTGTCGCATCCCCGAAAGATACTAAACTTAAATATTAAGTTTGGCATTTTACCGACTTTTCATTTTTGAGTTTTCGTGGTCACAGACACACACGGACCTTTTTCTGAAATTACTTTTTTTGGATACAGGGGACCCTAAAACATATATTTCCGGTGAAATCTTGGTATCAAAATTTTTGGTGGAGTGCAATACATTCTCTATACAGTATGTACATAGTGCGTATAGAGAAAGTAAAAACTATAGTGTTGAAAATTTATTGTAAGTTTTGTGAGAAATATCTAACACTTCCCGTGAAAGGAGCGATGAGTTCACCGGTGTTTAGGCTACAAATATAAACAGTGCTCATAAAGAAAAACCTGAAACGGAAAAAGTGGTTGCACCCGGGGAAAAAAGGCATGTGAAATATACGATACAAAATGTGATGATTTTGTAAAGAATGGAATTCGCGTAGTAGTGCACAATATCTTTTTTATTTTCTCTATACGTACTATGTACATAGTGTATAGAGGAAATATTGTATTCCACCAAAAAATTCGATGTCGAGATTTCACCGAAAATACATATTTTAGACCGTTAAATACTAACTTGTTATTTAGGTTTGGTATCTTCCAGGGATGCGACACGACGACTTTCAAGAAAATCTACCCACCCCAACTACCCTTTACATGGAAAAATTTTGGAAAATTTTGATTTTCTAAAAATTGGCTATAACGATTTTGATTAAAATCCCGTATATTAAAGAAATTTACATACCAAATAGAATGCATATCTTGAATTTTCTGGGACTAGCCTCTGTAGAGCTCTTTATTCTGGATGAATTTTGATAAATTTTGCTTAACTGCTAAACGGTAAGAGATAGACAAAAACTTACTACACAGAAAATATTGATCTGATCAGAACACATACTTTATGTAATTTACATTTTTGCTGTGGAGGTAACCGTTTCCGAGATATTCATTGTCTTTGGTTTCAGTTGCGAGTGCTTATACTTTTCTCAGACAGGAAGTGTCCGTTTTTCTTTTGTTCCACTCCTGACCAAGCACGGAAGTGATTTGCAATGGAAATCGAATAACGGCAGCTTTTAAAACATTTGACTATCAGTTTAGCCTAGTGCATTCCCTCATTTTCTTTCTACTTTTAAGGAACCGAGTAGTAAGAGCATTCTGCTAATGTTTATCTCGATTAGTATTGGGTAGGAGGAAGAATAATCTTATGTAAGACATTTTCAGAGGAGCTAGAGAACGTCGTGTGAGTGTAACACATCAGATTTTTTACTTTCTCTATACGCACTATGTGCATAGTGTATAGAGAAGGTATTGCACTCCACCAAAAAATTCGATACCGAAATTTCACCGGAAATATATGTTTTAGGGTCCCCTGTATCCAAAAAAACTATTTTCAGAAAAAGGTCCGTGTGTGTGTGTGTCTTTGAACACGATATCTTAAAAACGAAAAGTCGGTAAAATACCAAACTTGGTATTTAAGTTTAGTATCTTCCAGGGATGCGACACGAAGATTTTGAGAACACTCCCCGCACCGCAAAGTACCCTTTACATGGAAAAATTTTCGATTTTGTTTATTTTCTTAAAAATGGCTCCAACGATTTTGATTAAAATATCGTATATTAAATATATTTACCTGACAAATAACATGTATATCTTGAACTTTCTGGGAATGGCTTCTAAATACCTGTTTATTCTGGATGAATTTTGCTTAATTTTGCATAACTAATAAACCGTAATTGATAGACAAAAATTTACATCACAAAAAGTGTAGGCCCTGTTAAAATACACATTTTACGTCATATACATTTTTTTCGTGGAGCTTACCATTTTCGAGGTATTCATTGTTACTAGTTTCAGTTGTGAAGTACTTATACTTTTCTCTGATGGGAGTGTCCGTTTTTCTTTTGTTCTACTCCTGGCCAAAAAAAGAAGCGATTTGTAATGACAATTCCTACTTATAAGGATCTAAGTAATAAGAACATTGCTGAATTCTTCGATTAACAAGGTGCAGAAAGAAGAATAATCTTATGTAAGAAGTTTGTAGAACGGCTAGAGAAAGTCATGTGAGTGTAACACATCAGATTTTTAGAGTTAAGTATTACATGTGTACCTATTTATTTTGTTGCGACTATCAATATTATCACCATTATACCTAACAGAATATTTTAGACACCGTTTAAGTTGTGGGAATAAGAGCTCTGTTCGTTTTACATTACAATATGCCACGTGTACGCGCCGAGTGGTTGTGAAGGTATGAAGCATTTCTGGCGCGCATGGCGGAAGGTTACATTATACCGGTGCACTGGTCGCCTGGGTTTTGTTTTGGCGAGGATCAACTTCAGGCTGAATAGGCTTTATCTATCTTCTTCACTGTTATCGAGTCTGGGTGACAGTTTTCACTATCGTTTACCTGAAATTATAAAGTTATCCTGTATTAACATCCTCGGAGGAAATTGTAACGGACATGGTAGGTCTAACAGACGATCTGGTCTTCTTCGATATAGATTCCCGTCATTTCTCCGGGCGCACTTCAGCCTGTGGTTTATTGTGCTATCCGTACAGCTTAGAGCCAACTCATTACACCTGCATCCCTTAAAAAGGGTTGCAGCCTTCCAATGTTATATCAGTACACATGAAAATAAATAAAATGAAGTATTGGGAGTTAGTATATAGTAGTTCGATATTGTCTTACTTTTCCAGTTGAGCCATTATAGCACTTTTTGAATTTTTGCAATTGTAATAGGTGTTGTAATCATTTGACAGTTTTTGTGCCCCCCCAGAGGACGCTATGGGCTAATACTAAACATGAACTCTTTCAGAGAGATCAACGAATAATATGAGCTCTCGCTGTTTCTTTGTTATCTTAGGACTGTGAGGCCCAAGTCATTACTATTACTTTCTCTACACGTATTTTTGGAAAAAGGTCCGTGTGTGTATGTGTGTCTGTGGACAGCACAGCTCAAAAACGAAAATACCGTTAAAAACCAAACTTGGTATTTAGGTTTTGTATCTTCCAAGGATGCGACACGAAGATTTTCAAGAAAATTCTCTCACCAACAACTACCCTTTATATGGAACTTCTTTCGAAAATTTTAAGTTTTTCAAAAATGGCTCTAACGATTTTGATTAAAATATTATGCATTAAGGATATTTACCTGACAAATAAAATGTGTATCTTGAATTTTCTGGGAATGCCCTCTGAAGACTACTTTATTCTGGATGAATTTTACAGGATTTTGCAAACCGTAAGAGATGGACAAAAACATACCACACAGAAAATGTAGAGCACATAAAAACATACAATTTATGTTATCTACATTTTTTAGGAGTTGGTAGATTTTAATATATTACTTGCTTTTAGTTTCAGCTTTGAAAAACTTTTCTCATACACGAATTTCTCAAATGGTGTCCATACAAATAAGGAACTTTCACACAGCAACCAGCTTTTGACTGTCACTTTGACCTATGGTACTCCCTTATTTAGCTTTTACTGACAAGGAAGCAAGAAATAAGACTATTTCTGCTAGTTTTTTCTCAATTAGCATGAAGTAAATAGAAGCTTAAGCTTTTTAACAGTAATTTGTTGCAGAGATATAGAGAAAGTCATGTGAATGGAACACTTCAGATTTTTTTTCTTATATTGGCGATGTTCCAGCTATTAAGCTAATCGTTGAGAAATATTATAGCTAGCCTTGCGAGAATTTATATTCATTACATGAAATTAAATAATTAATCCTGTGCAATGGGGCAAATTTTGAAATTCTAAGACGGTCAGTATTTTTCGCATTGTTTCTAAAATTATATTCTTTGGTCAACATCTATGCAACGGTGTAGAATTCTACAAGAAAAACAAAAACACGTACATTGACATTTATATATTTGTTTTTTTGGCATATAGTTTTTACTTTCTCCATACGCACTATGTACATAGTGTATAGAGAAAGTATTACACTCCACCAAAAATTCGATACCGAGATTTCACCGGAAATATATGTTTTAGGGTCCCCAATATCCAAAAAAAGCATTTTCACAAAAACGTCCGGGTGTGTGTGTGTGTGTGTGTATGTCCGTGTGCCTGTGAACACGATAACTCAAAAACGAAAAATCGGTAAAATACCAAACTTGGTATTTAAGTTTAGTATCTTCCAGGGATGCGACACGAAGATTTTGAGAAAAATCCCCCCACCCCCAACTACCCTTTACATGGAACTTTTTTCGAAAATTTTGATTTTCTCAAAAATGGCTCTAACAATTTTGATTAAAATTTCAGATATGAAACATATTTACCTGGTAAATGAAATATATATCTTGAATTTTCTGGAAATAGCCTCTGAAGAGTAGTTTATTCTGGATGAATTTTACTAAATTTTGAATAACTGCTAAACCGTAAGAGATGAACAAAAACTTACTACACAAAAAATGTGGAGCACATTAAAGCACACAATTTATGTTATATATATTTTTTTCGTGGAGTTCGTCGTTTTTGTGACATTCCTTATTATTGGTTTCTGCTATGAAAAACGTATACTTTTCTCATACTGGAACTTGTCAACTCCTATCCATATAAACAAAGGAACTTCATTGACATAGCAACCAGCTTTTGACTATCACTTTAACCTACGGTTGTCCCTTATTTCGCTTCTACTTACAAGGATGCGAGTAATAAGACTATTTCTGCTATTTTTTTCTGATTAGCATAAAGTAAATGGAAGTATAAGCTTTTTAAGAATTATTTGTTGCAGGGATATGGAGAAAGTCATGTGAATGGTACACATCAGATTTTTTTAATACATACCTTACCGCGATAAGATTGGCTTTGTGGACTCCAAGTTCTTTCGAATCCGGGACTCTTACCTGAAACAACGAAAAACATACAGTTTAGAGGGTGTGCAGATACGCACTTACCTAGACTAATAACTGTATGTTTCGACTGAAAGCATCTTAATATGTTACATTAGTGCTACATCACACTAACGAAGAAGGTATAATGAGGACAAAATAAAATACTAACAGTAAGTTTAAAAACTCAAAAAGTATCCTACTTTGTTTAGTTAGATACCTACAACAAACATTTCGTTCTCCATGATCATGGAGTTACATACTAGCCTCTATTTCCCAAGGTAGCCGGTCCCCATGGCCACGCTCGCTAAAGCGTCTCGCTTTGGGGCTTCGTGGGCAAGGGATCGTGGGTTCGAGTCCCGCCTTGGGCATGGATGTTATATGTTTGTGCAATGTGTATATGTTTGTAAAAGAAACAGTAAAACCAGTAAACCAGTAATCAGTAAAACCTACGGGGGGGAAATGTAAATAGGGACACAGTAACGGAGTCCTGATCAGACTCCGTTACTGTTTTAAAAAAAAAAAAAAAAAGGTCGCGGGCTCATGCCTGGCGGAAGGCGATGGATTGTTTTTGGGCGTAAAAATCCTTAGCATGGCTTCCTTCGAATGGGTATGTTAGCCGTTGGTCTCGTGTCGTAGATTTACGGCACGTAAAAGCACCTTATGCCTGATAAAAGGTTCTCTGAGCAAAATTAAGATGTCTTTAAAGCCCAAAAAAGGATAGGACGCTAAGCACCACAGCAATTAAAGACCATCCATAAATAAACTCAATTATATTTTCAACATAAGGGAGAAATAATTGCAATAAAATTCATATTAACATTTGCTTTCAACTCCGGTCTTTTTCGTAAACACTAGTTCATCCTTGATACTCGTATATTATGCGTCATTTCTTCACTGAAGGCTCGTTCATTGCATTATCGCCATATTTCCCTATGGAATTCTATTAACCGAACATTTCGTAAATTCAAAAAAACGAATAAGTTCTTTGGCTGTAGAAAAGTATAAAATCCGCATTGAAAACTGGTACCACGCGCCAATAACTATTTTTACACAATGGAGATTGAGTTGAGAATTAGAATAAGGTACTGTAACTTCGTAAATTAAGTTTAATGTTGATATCATTTACTTATGCGAAATCGTTCGTTACTTTCCGGGTGGCCCTCATATATGTATTATATATAAGACAGACAGACAGACAGACAGACAGACAGAAAGACAGAAAGAAAGACACACAAACAGATAGATACATATATAGATAAGACAGACAGATAGGTATACGAGGGTCTACCAGAAAGTGACTAAACTAAATAATAATGAAAGTCATGAACACAAAACTTTATTTATACATTTAAAGTACCTTAATTTATTACTTTCTCCATACGCACTATGTAGATAGTGTATAGAGAAAGTATTGCACTCCACCAAAAAATTCGATAACGAGATTTCACCGGAAATATATGTTTTAGGGTCCCCAATATCCAAAAAAGGCATTTTCACAAAAAGGTCCGTGTGTGTGTGTGTGTGTGTGTGTGTGTGTGTGTGTGTGTGTGTGTCAGTGAACACGATAACTCAAAAACGAAAAGTCGGTAAAATACCATACTTGGAATTTAAGTTTAGTATCTTCCAGGGATGCGACACGAACATTTTGAGAAAAATCCCCCACCCCCAACTACCCTTTACATGGAACTTTTTTCGAAAATTTTGATTTTCTCAAAAATGGCTCTAACGATTTTGATTAAAATTTCGTATATTAAACATATTTACCTGAAAAATAAAATGCATATCTTGAATTTTCTGGGAATAGCCTCTGAAGAGTAGTTTATTCTGGATGAATTTTACTAAATTTTGAATAACTGCCAAACCGTAAGAGATGGACAAAAATTTACTGCACAAAAAATGTAGAGCACATTAAAACACACAATTTATGTTATATACATTTTTTCCTGGAGTTCGTCGTTTTTGTGACATTCCTTATTTTTGGTTTCTGCTATGAAAAACGTATACTTTCTCATACAGGAACTTGTCAACTCCTATCCATATAGACAAAGAAACTTCATTGACATAGCAGCCAGCTTTTGACTATCACTTTAACCTACGGATGTCCCTTATTTCGTTCCTACTTACAAGGAAGCAGGTAATAAGACTATTTCTGCTATTTTTGTCTGATTAGCATAAAGTAAATAGAAGTATAAGCTTTTTAAGAATTATTTGTTGCAGGGATATAACGTAATCACCATAGCTATTGTCACGTGGTACCGGTTTTTCAATGCAGATGTTGTACTCTTTGACCGCTAAAATGAAGTTGCCCTTACTACTTGGTCCCTTGTAAGAAAGAAGGGAGGAAATCTAATGTGTTCCATTCACATGATGCCCTCTAGCTGTTCGATAAATAACATTTGTATTCAAAAGATTAATCTGTTGTCTACATCATGCTAGTCAAGATACGTATTAACAGAATTAGTCTTATTGCTAGCGCCTTGTAATAGGAAGGATGACTCTCCCTTTGAGGAATGTTTGTGGCTAAAATTGAAACCAATAACCTGGAATATCTTGAAAACGCTTAACTGTACATAAAATAAATGGTATATAACATAAATTGTGTGTTTTAATGAGATCTACAATTCTATAATCTCTTACGGTTTGCCAGTTATACAAAAGTCATCCAGAATGAAGAGGTTTTCAGAGGCAATTCCCAGAAAATTCAAGATATAAATTTCGTTTGTTATAAAATATCCTAAACATAAAGTATTTTAATAAAAATCATTAGAGCCATTTTTGAGAAAATCAAACATTTCTAAAAATGTTCCATGTAAAAGGTAGTTGGGGATGGGAGGATTTTCTTAAAAATCTTCAGGTAGCATTCTTGGAAGATACCAAGTTTAAATACCAAGTTTGCTGTTTAATGGTCTTTTCGATTTTTAGCTATGCTGTCCACAGACACACATGGATCTTTTTCTAAAACATTTTTTTCCTACTCAGAAGAACTGAAAGCATGTGTTTCCGGTAAAATCTATTTGGGTGGAATATAATACCTTCTCCATCTGCTGTACATTCGGGCTAGGGTAAGTAAAATTCACAATTTCTAGGAAACTAAAATTACAGCACATGGATTTTCCAGGGAAGGATTTTTAACCAATAGTGTGAAAATAAGATGGTCATATTTTTACTTTCTCTACACTACTATGAACTTAGTGCACAGTAAAGTTATTGTAATGCACCCAAAAATTCGATACCGAGATTTCACCGGAAATACATGTTTTGGGTCCACCTGAATTAAAAAAAAAAAACATTTTTAGAAAACGGTCCGTGTGTTGTTTGTGGATAGCATAGCCCAAAAACAAAAAGAGCGTTAAATACCAAGCTGGATATTTAAGTTTGGTATCTTCCAAAGATGCGACACGAATATTTTCAAGAAATTCCCCCTACTTTTCTAAACATGTTCCATGTAAAGGGGATTTTCTTGAAAATCTTCGTGTCGTGTGTTTGGAAGATGTGAAGCTGATAATAAATCAATAAATATTGTAGCTCCTCGAAGGGATATTTGTCCTTAAGGTAACACATAACAAATAACTACATCCCTTGTAATGTATTACAAAAGAATCAGTTTACAAATGTAGTATAACGTGGGCTTTAACAGATACATTGTAATAAATAGCTAATTGTGGTTAATTAATCTATCTGTTACCTCTACCAGTTCGTTTTATAGTATGTGGTGTTTCACGACTTCGCGGGTTGCGTGTCCAGTGGTTCGGGATTGGTCCATATGCAGTTCTGGACGAGAAAAGAAAGACTCATCACTTTCCTACAGGAAACACACTTACGGTTCTGTTCGGAGAAACTGCTTCAACTGTTAAAATGTCTATGGTATTCTGCTAGAGAATGTAAGTGACGATTGGCGATGATAAAGCCAGGAATTACTTGCAAGGTGTAGGAGGCTGATCGATACAGCAATGATAGACCACGGAGTTATGAACACACATCGCTTTGATGTTCCTCGCCCAGTATACAAACAATCCACAGTCGGTGATACGTTTACATGACGCTAGGTTTAATCATCTGCAAGGTTCCGGCAGTTTGTTTGCCGATTCCAACAGCGACGTCTTTGTAATTTAGTGTCGCATTCCCTGTGGATTATTAGCGAAAGCCTCGCATGTTTACACTAAAACATTGCCACTTTGTGGTTGTCATGTTAGGAAACTTTGCTGCTTATTCTACAGAACAGTCTTTTCACTCATAGCACTACCGAGTCAGGTCTGTGTCCCTGCTGCCGCGTCCTGGTTACACCAGTTGCCTCTCTAGACGGCCCGGGTTCCATCCCAAGTGAGATTTGTGATGGAAAAAGTGGCGCAGGAGCGGGTTTTCTCCAGCTTCCCTGGTCATCACATTCCACCGGTGTTCCATCTTCATTCCATTGATCATCACTGTCATCGACTACGGTGCCATAGTAGTGAAAACGGGCGTTAAACACTATCAAATGATCCATGGGTTTTTCGGGGGTTTTCATGGGTCACTACACAAATGCTGGAGAGAATTCTTCTTTTCCTTGAACTTCCTGTCCCTTAATTTCATTCCAACAGGTCTATTTGAGGGCTTTCTCAACGAGGACTGTGGCAGAGACGCCATTTCGTGGAGGTGGGATGGCGTTAGTGGTTTTCTGCGGGACAAGTGGTCTATCCGAGACCGAAACGCGGGCTTCTGCGCTAGTAAATATTAGGGACCCTCCACGGCGAATCTCTCCTTATCTGGATGTCGGCCGCCCTCTGAAATTACATTCATCCTTCCTTCAGGGATCTGACGTACTATAAGCCTACGGCTACAGTGTGGAACACCTATCCGTAACGTACATACACACACTTTACAGTACTTCTGGATTCCTAACTTCATAACTTACTGAAGTTAAGGGGACACGGAAGTGCCAGAGGTCATTTTCTAAAGCCATTTGACTTTTTGCATAGGCATTACTTGCAACAAAACTAGTTCTTATACCAAATTTGAGCACCTGTAACGTCATTCTTGGTCTATTAATTATATCCATTTTATTAGCAAAATATAAAATCGAACTTCTTTGACAGAATTTGTACGCAAAACTATTTTGTAACAAAATGTTTAACTGAAATTTTCCCATACTTGATAGGATTTTAAGGACACTTGGTAGAGACAGAATAGCAGGCTTCAATGAAATATATATATAATATATATATACAATATATTTATATGTATTAAGGTTTCTTGAAAACTATACAAGTTATCATAATGAAAAGTTTAGCACTTATAAAACAACTTCTTATAATTCAGAAACCGTAAGTTAATAATTTCTCGCTTGTTAATATTTTAAGGATACAAAAATATTAACCTTTTAGACTTTGTAGTCACTTAAATAACATATTATTTGACATAACTGGTGAAACATTATGACATTTTAACCAAAAATAGCAATTTTACAAAATACATAATTATGTATAATGAATTTAACTTTTTTTTAGGTATTTATAATATTTTGTAAGAAATTGCATACACAGGTAACATACAAGTTTTCACCGGCAATTTAGAAAAAAATATATATGCCCAAAAACACAGCTCTATCTATTATACTTTCTAAGAAAAGTGTACCTAAAGAAAAAGAGTTGTGAAAACTTTGGCAAATTTTCTTGTTTATTGGAATATCAAGTTAGCAATTATTAACCTAAGTTATGATTTGAGTATAGTTTCTGAACCAGAAGTTGTTTTATAAGCGGCAAAATGTTCATTATAATAGCTTGTTATATTTCATTGAGGTTCAGCATGGAAATTGCTACTCTGTCTCTTGAGGTGATAGTATGTGGTGGTTGGTTGCTGGTGAGCACCTGTTTTTGGTTCTCGACACTTCGTCGAGTTGAAGTTCCTTGGATTGGGCGATCTCAGGGTCGAGTCTCGTCGTTGATGTCCCAACCACCGGCTACCTATCTGTATGTACATGGGAACTTGAGGATGTGGTAAGTTGAAAATCAAATAAAACAGAATTGGACGTTTCGCAGCGACGATTAATTTAAAATCTGTTTCATTATGAATTTAATTTACATGATTCTTATAATTCCTTTATCTTCGGCCTATTTCTAGTTACTCTTATTTGCGTCTGACTTTACTATAATAGATTATCACATTCTTAAGGTGCAAAATTGTTAGGAGCGACTGGAGTCTGCAGTGTTATGACAAACTAGTGCCCCAACTTGGACGAGAACTTTATTTTACACATTAGCTGCAACCCAAGCTAATCTCGTCAGTTAGAAAAACTGATACTGGAATACGATTGGCGGTCATTTTTGTTTAAATTTAAACATTATTTTCCCATTGGTTCAGGGTAATGCTAGGAAGCCTTCTCCAACGGACCTTAAGCGTGGAGGGAATGAGAAGGCGCCGCTCTGTTGCTCAGCCAGATGTCCGAGAGGTACACCTTCCGAGAAAAAGATCTTCAATTATGTCACCATGTATTCTTCAATACAGCTCAAAATTAAAACACATATTTAGTATTGCACTGGCTTTCTAATGGTACGTTTACAATGTTTCTATTCCAAAAATTACCGATTTATATTGAATTTGACCGATAGTTTTTCTTGAATTAATGCTCAATTATTATTATTATTATATTATTATTATTATTATTATTATAATTATTAATTATTATTATTATTATATTTAACTATTACTTTTTGGTCACTGTGACATATTGTCTCACTCTAGCAAGTGTGCTTAAAAAAACATTTTAAACTACGAAGTGCAGAAACAGAGAAAAATCAAAGTATGTTGTTTATTATTACTTTCTCTATAGATACCATGTACAGAGTGTGTAGAGAAATTCGATACCGAGATTTCACTGGAAATATATGTTTTGAGATCCCCTGAACCCAAAAAAAGCATTTTTAGAAAAATGTCCGTGGTGTGTGTGTGTGGGGGGGGCAGCATAGCTCATAAATGAAAAGACCGTTAAAAATCAAACTTGCATTTAGGTTTGGTATCTTCCAAAGATGCGACACGAAGATTTTCAAGAAAATCCCCTCACCCCAAACTACCTTTTACATGGAAAAAAATTCGAAAATGCTGATTTTATAAAAAATTGCTGTAACGATTTTCGTTAAAATCTTGTAAATTTAAGGTATTTACTTGACAAATAAAATGTATATCTTGAATTTTCTGGTAATAGCTTCTGAAGACTACTTTATTCTGGATGAATTTTACGGATTTTTGTATAACTGCTACCTCGAAAGAGATGGACAAAAAATTACCCCACAGAAAATGTAGAACATATTAAAACACACAATTTATGTTATATACATTTTTTTGGTGGAGTTGATCGCTTTTAAGATATCCCTTGTTTTTGTTTTCAGCTATGGAAAACTTATACCTTTCGCATACAGGAATTTGTCAATTCCTGTCCATACAAACAAAGGAGCTTCAGTCACATAGCAACCAGCTTGTGACTATCACTTTAACCAATGGTACTGCCTTATTTTGCGTCTGCTTACAAAGAGATAAGTAATAAGATTATTTCTGTTAATTTTTTCTCGATTAGCATGAAGTAAATAGAAGTAAGAGCTTTTTAACAATAATTTGTTGCAGAGATGTGGAGAAAGTCATGTGAATGGAACACATCATAATTTTTTTTTAAAAATGAACTAATACGAATATAAAAATTTCAATTCATCATTTTATTGCTCCGAGCTAGATGCGCGACGTTCTCCAGACGGTTACCAAGGCTAAAGGCACATACAGCCATGGAGAAGGTGGCACCCGAGGGAAGCAAGAGACTGACAAGAAATTCAGTGACCTTAGGCACCCTTACTACGTGCGATGGGATCAAATTGCAGTGCTGCCCGCCTTCGTGATTTGGGGGTAGCGTGTCTGCGAGTTGGAATCAATGCGGAATGAGTTTACTGGTTAAGGCTTTTCTTAGGTTTTCTCGTCTTCACAACACTAGTGTTTCGTAACTCTCAGATCTACGAGAACCACACTACGCATTTTTACTTTCTCTATACGCACTATGTACATAGTGTATAGAGAAGGTATTGCACTCCACCAACAAATTCGATACCGAGATTTCAACGGAAATATATGTTTCAGGATCCCCTTTATCTAAAAAAAGGCATTTCGGAAAAAGGTCCGTGTGTCCGTGTGCCTGTGAACACGATAACTCAAAAACGAAAAGTAGCTAAAATACCAAACTTGGTATTTAAGTTTAGTATCTTACAGGGATGCGACACGAAAATTTTGAGAAACAGCTCCCCACCCCAAACTACCATTTACATGGAACTTTTTTTCGAAAAATTTGATCTTCTCAAAAACAGCTCTAACAAATTTGATTAAAATTTCGTATATTAAAGACATTTACCTGACAAATAAAATGTATATCTTGAATTTTCTGGGAATAACACATGAAGAGTTGTTTATTCTGGATGAATTTTACTGAATTTTGAATAACTGCTAAATCGTAAGAGATGGACAAAAACTTACTTCACAAAAAATGTAGAGCACGTGAAAACACACAATTTATGTTATATACATTTTTTTCGTCGAGTTCGTCGTTTTTGAGACATTCCTTATTTTTGGTTTCTACTATGAAAAACTTATACTTTTCTCATACAGGAATTTGCCAACTGCTGTCCATACAAAGGAACTTCAGTGACAAAGCAACCAGGTTTTGACTATCATTTTAACCTATGGTACTCCCTTATTTCGCTCCTACTTACAAGGAAGCAAGTAATATAATTTCTGCTAATTTTTACTGATTAGCATGAAGTAAATAGAAGTATAAGCTTTTTAAGAATAAGTTGTTACAATGATGTAAAGAAAACCATGTGAATGGTACACATCAGATTTTTACAAAAGCAAACCTTCTCTTGGATGTACGTACATATAAACACATAGCATGCTCTACATTTTTAGCGTTTTAATTTTTTGTCCATCTGTTACAGTTTAGCAGTTATGCAAAATTCCGTAAAATGTACCCAGAATAAAGCAGGCCTCAGAGTCTATTTCCAGAAAATTCAAGATATACATTTTATTTGTCAGGTAAATATATTTAATATTTGACATTTTAATCAAAATAGTTAGACATTTTTGAGAAAATCAAAATGTTCGAAAAAAATTTCATGTTGGGATTTTCTTGAAAATCTTTGTGGCGCATCCTTGGAAGGTACCAAACTTAAATACCAAGTTTATGCTGTCCACAGACACATAGCCACACACACACACACACACACACACACACACACACACACACGGACATTTTTCTAAAAATGCTTTTTTTGGATTCAGGAGGTCTCAAAACATATGTTTCCGGTGAAATCTCGGTATCGAATTTTTGGGTGCACTACAATACCTTCTCTATACACTATGTGCATAGTACGTGTAGAGGAAGTAAAAAGAGGATATTTTAGTTCCCGCGTTACCAACCGTACCAGGTGAGCACAGAGTACGAAATTAGAAGGCAAACTGTACAGATGTTTTGTTTTCTGTACTGCTCCAGTTGTGCTGTTGAACGAAGTATGAACAGCTGTCCAAACACTTGTGTGGTGAACAGACAGCAGCAAACTGAGTGAAAAGTGTTTTTCCTTCCTGTAATTGCTTCACTAAATCGACTGATAAAAATCTGATGAGTTGTATACACTTGGATTTTCTTAAACCATTCTTCAACATGCTTTTATATCAAAACTTTATTCTCAATCTACCTATTTTCATGTTAAACAATTACGTAAATTGTTTTGCAATAGTATCACAGGCATAATGTTCTTCGTAATCGGCTTACCCTCCTTTAGGACTAACACCCCCTAGGACTTACAAGCGGATGCCTAAGGCTCAGAAGCCTATCGGAGAGGCAACGGCACGAAACCAAAGAATGGTGAACCTGGAATGAGAGGATGATATGAAATGCAAGCGCAATGGAAGATAGGAGATGATGGAACAATTGGTGGAATGAGTGGTGAGAGAAACTGGAGGACCTAGAGAAAAGCCACCCAGACGCCGCTTCCTCAACCACAAATTCCACATGCGGGCGCTTGGCTTACACTACTTGTGGCACCGGTGGAATACTATTTTGGGGAAGCCGGAGAACCCGGAGTAAACCCGCCCCTGCCCCGCAAATCCCATATACGATCACCTGGGAGCGAACCCGGACTCTCTAGGTTAGAGGCGAGTGGTCTAACCACTTCTCTAAGAAGAAACATATGGTTTATGCATGGTGCTCTAGCACATTTTAGTCTCATTATTCCAGAGTCACTGGCTGGTATCTAGAATGACAAATGGATAGGTAAAGGAGCACCAGTTTCATGGCCTGTACGTTCCTCCGACCTCAATTCTTTGGATCCTTAAGCCATTGGTTAATGCAGCAGATATCCCGGACGAAGAACCTTAAACTACGCGTCATGGAAGGCTGCAAAATCATACATCGACTGGGAGTATTTAGCATTGCATGCTTCGACGCGTGCATGCGTATTTAGACGCAAGAGGAGGGCATTCGGATAATTTACTCTAAGTGGTGTTTGTGTGGAACACCTCCTTAAAAGCTAACAATTTCAGAAATAGAATAATGTGTCACTTAAAAATATTTTGATTAATAGCATTTTGATTTTCAATAAAGCGAGAACGAAGGGTTTTGGACAGGTGTTTATATGAACATTTTTTTTTTGTTGATGTAAGGAACCTGTCCAAAAACCTTCTAAAAGTATTTTTGAATCATCCTTCATTTCCTTACTCCTCTTATACAGGGAATTAATACGCTAATGTTATCTTGATAAGTGAAAAAGTTTGCAAGAACAGCAAAGCTAGACACACCCCACAAACAGCATATTTCCGGCAGTGAAATAGAGACTGTTTTGGCGGCAGAGTGCAGCTCGACTCTGACCAAATGACTTACAGTTTTTCTTTGCTTTATATATTGTTCAGAATTTGTATAAACAGTCCGTGAGAGTTGACAGATATTCAGGCTTTAAAAATTGCCAAAGGAGAATATGAAATTCTAAGACTTACAAAGAAATAGTGTTAAATTGTATGTTAAACTTTAAAACCTATTATCTCGTGTTTTTATTTTTCAGCGTTTTCAAAACTTCAAATTGTTCCACACGATGCAGTTTTCGAAACAGAAGCTTGATAATGTTTATGCTTGGATAAAATAGTGTAAAAGAAAACTGATGAGATGATTGTTTTCTATCATCATCAATGCTCTTGTAATTAGATAAATAATAAACTTCATACTTCCATAGCAAAAATAAAAAAGTAATAAAATGACAATTAAATCGTTTTTTTTCTCCTAAACCAATATTCAGATAAAAATTTCATCTCATCAATTTACTAATACTGTATTTATCAGTATAACTGCAAAGTATTATATTTCTGTAACTGAAATTGCATCATGTGGAGTGATTTAATTAAATGACAATAAAACACTATAAATATGTTAATATCACAGGAACTATTTTTAACAAAGGTCTGAAAATTAGCATGTAAACTATTCTTAATATTGCAATTGCTGTGTTGAAGTTTCAAATCAATCCAAGCAAAATTGTAGATTTTAGGTTTTTTACAGATGGGCATCCTTAACAGCGCGGAGCAGGAACTATAAAACTGATTGGCATCCTCGGCTGTAACGTCAGCAGGAACATTACTAGCTACCTTGTCGTTAGATACAGCTACTCCACTTGGCAGCTGCAGCTAACCACATTCTTGTTCAAGCTAATAATAAGTTTCTCTATGTGGCGAGCTCTGATGAGTGAGTGAGTGCATGAGCGTTAAGTGTTCCATTCATTGCTCTTTCCGTGCCAACCAAATGACACTCCTTGCTTTTTGCTTCCTCTAGTCCCTTTGTACAATGAACGTAGTGGATAAACAAGATATAGTATTCCATAAAAATTCAGTACCGAAATTTCACCGGAAAATATATGTTTTGAGACTCCCCTGAGTCTGAAAAAAACATTTTTACTTTCTCTAGCCCCATAGGGATAGAGAACTATTGCATTCCACCCAAAAATTCGATGTCGAGATTTCACCGGAAATATATGTTTTTTTTAAAAAAAAAAGTCCGTGTGTGTGTGTCTGTGGACAGCATAGCCCCAAAACGAAAAGACCATGAAATACCAAACTTGGTATTTATGTTTAGTATCTTCCAAAGATGCAACACGAAGAATTTAAAAAAATACCCCCATCACAAACTATATGGAAAACATTTCGAAAATTTTTATTTTCTTAAAAATGGTTCTAAAGATTTTGATTAAAATACCACATATTATAACCATTTATATCACAAATAAAATGTGTATCTTGAATTTTCTGTGAATAGTTTCTAAAGGCCTGTTTATTCTGGATGAATTTTGCCTAATTAGGCCTAACTAGTAAACAGAGATAGACAAAAACTTACTATACAGAAAATGTAGATCTTGTTAAAATTCACAATTTACGTCGTATACATTTTTTTCCTGGAGCTTACCGTTTTCAAGGTATCCCTTGTTATTAGTTTCAATTGTAAAGTGCTTATACTTTTCTCAGACAGGAAGTGTCCATTTTTCTTTTGTTATAGCAAAGCAAAGAAGCGATTTTCAATGACAATCGCATAACGATCAGCTTTTGTAATATTTGACTATCACTTTAGCATAGCGCATTCCTTTAGTTAGCTTCTATTTATAAGGAACTAAGTAATTAGAACATTCTGCTAAAGTTTATCCCGATTACCATTGAGTAGAAAGAAGAGTAATCTCATGTAAGAAGATTTTAAACAGCTAGAGTAAGTTATTTGAGTGTAACACATGGAATTTTTAGAAAAAGGTCGCTGTGTATGTCTGTCTGTGGACAGCAGAGCCCAAAAACGAAAAGACCGATAAATACCAAACTTGCTATTTAAGTTTAGTATCTTCAAGCAATGCGACACGAAGATTTTGAAAAAAATCCGTTCACCCCAAACTACCCTTTACATAGCACTATTTTCGAAAATTTTGATTTTCTCAATAATGGCTTTAACGATTTTGATTAGAATATCATACTTTAAAGATATTTACCTGACAAATAAAATATACATTTATTTTTATTTAGGGTTCTTATATTATTAATTATATTATATTTTACTTTTTGTAGATTAAATATAATTTATTTTGATTTTTTGAAGGTAGTTTAATTCCTACTTTATTTTTAATTTTAAAGTTGGGTTTATAGGAATTTTACAACCTTTTAGTAATGCTGTTAAATTGCTTTGTAAAGAACATATAAATCCTTTAGTGTGTAATTATTGAATTTTCTGGGAATAGCCTCAGGTGAATTTTACGGAATTTTGCATAACTGCTAAACCGTAAGAGATGGACAAAAACTTACCACACAAAAATGTAGAGCACATTAAAACATACTGTATGTGTTATATCTGTTTTTCATGGAGTGATTGTTTTAGAGATATTCCTTGTTTTTAGTTTCACCTTTAAATGTTTTCTCATAAAGAAATTTGTCAACTCCTGTCCATAGAAACTAAAGATCTTCAGTCACATAGCAACCAGCTTTTGAGTATCATTTTAACCTATGGTACTCCCTTATTTCGCTTCTACTTACAAGGAAGAAACTAATGATACTATTTTTCATATCTTTTTCCTGTATTATCATGAAGTAAATAGAAGCATAAGCATTTTAACAATAATTTCTTGCAAAGATGTAGAAAAAGTCATGCGAATGGAACACATTTGACTCCTGACCAAGCAAAGAAGCGATTTTCAATGACAATCGCATAACGACAGCTTTTGAAACAGTTGATTATCCCTTTAGTATAGCACATTTCCTTCTACTTATATAGAACTAAGTCAGACATCCCGAAGTCGAGTCAAGGTCGCTTGAGGGCGCGCGGGGCTGAACATTACACTCACAGCAGGCCACACAACTAACACAGTCTAGTCTATCCGTGCAGTGGCGGTGTAACACTACATATTAGTACTGGGGTGTCCTACTTACGATGGCTAGTACATCCGCGTTGGGAAAACCGTCGTCCACACTTGTGATGTTTCGAGCAGAATGGGAAGAAAACTTATGGAAGAAAATGACACGGCAAAATTTCTAGTGTGTTGCAAACTTCTAAACAAAATAACTAAATATAATTTGCAATGACATTACTCGCGGTGACGTTACATTTTCCGACCATAACCTCAGTGATTCAGTGTGTAGAAACCTTGGACTTTGATGAATATGTAACCATAGAAGAATTCGAACGTAGATTCCAGGACATTATACCACTTGAGAAACAATTTAAGTTATTTGCAACACCATTTTCAGGGAATATCCTCGATAGTCTTGTTAAACTGCAGTTGAAGTAATAGATATGCAAAACAATATCTCCATGGCACGACAGCTCACGGGGAACCTTGGCCTACCGCCCGGCCTCTGCGTCCCCCATCTCGGTCCACTACAGACGTCACGGATGGGGTGCAGTATTGGAGGGTGAGACGTGGTCAGCGCCTCGAGCCCCTCCCGGCCGGTTAAAGCGGTCCTCACGACCTGGAGCCGCTACTTCTCCATCAAGTAGCTCCTCAATTGGCCCCCCAGGGACCTCACGAGGCTGAGTGCACCCCGGTCCAGGTCTCCCAGCGGGGGAAAAATCCCCACGCCGGTACTGGGGATCGAACCCAGGTCTCCCGCTTGGTAAGCAGCTGCGCTACCACCGCGCTAAGGAGACGACCACTATGCAAAACAATATTGAGTTAAAAAGATAAGATTTTAAATAGAAAAAGTATCAACCATTTCTACACCTCTATAATACGCGAAGGAGTTCCTAAACTCCACAAGCTAGCTGGAAGAGTTTTCTGCGTGTTCGGGATAACATATGTTTGCTAATCACTGTTTTTCTCATTGAAGTGTACAAAGTCACGTCACAGAAGCCAATTAAGTGGCGATTGGGTAGCTCGCAAACAACAATCCCACGTATTGAACAGCTGGTTGAAAACAGACAACTGCAAACATCACGGGGATTGTCGGATGGCTAAGAAAGAGCAGTTTTCATAAAGACATTTATTTATGGAATATTATATTTATTTGTATTGTTTACTTCATTGAATCGCATAGTATCAACAAGGTCTAGGTCATATTACATTATTTATTCAGCTTATTAATTGTATATGAGTATTTGTATTTCGTTAATTGAATTTCCTGCCCATTAGATTTTATTTTGTATTATATTAGTTATCAGTATTAAAGTGTATAAAATACTGCTATCATTATTATGTAATTGACAGTGAAAGTGTAGGTTAATTTACACAATCGTAGTTCCGCCACTGTAGCACCTCCATTTCATGCCCGCAACCGAACGGTCAGGGCTTGAGGGCTTTTACTGCCGCCCGGGTGGGCGGACTGTTGGGGACGCCTAAACTAAGAACATTCTGCTAATATTTATCTCGAATAGCATTGTGTAGAAAGAAGAATAATATTTTGTAAGAACTGTTAGAGAAAGTCATGTGAGCAACACATCAGAATGTTAGAAAAAGATCCATGTGTGTGTCTGTGGACAGCAGAGCTCAAAAAACTAAAAGCCGGTTTTCAAGAAAATCCTCAACCCCCAGCTACCTAATATGTTCCTCTCACATAACTTGCTATACCTGTTCCAAGTGCAAACTACTCTTACAAAAGATTATTAATTTATAAACATCAGCAGAAATGGTCTTATTACTTGCTTCCTTGTAAGAAGGGAAATATGGGAATACACTTGGCTAAAGCGATAGTCAATCTTTTAAAATCCGTTCGATATGTGAACAATTGAAGTTCGGTTGGTTTTGCATTACCTAAAAAACAAAACAGAGATGAAACGAAAGGTCTGAGAAGATACAATTGAAACAAATAACACAGAATATCTCGAAAGCGGTCAACTCCACAAAAAAATATATACATATATTATATAAATTATGTATTTTAACGATAACTGCATTTTTTTTGTAGTAAGTTTTGGTCTATCTCTTACTGTTTTAACCGTTATGCAAATTTCTGCAAAACTTTTCCACAATAAAGACTTCAGAGGTTTTCCCAGAAAATTCAAAATATGCAGCATATTTGTGACGTAATTAACTTTAATATACGGTATTTTAATCAATATCTTAAGGGCAGTTTTAGAGAATAACAAAAATTAAAAAAAAGTCATCTAATGGGTAGATTGTGGTATATGAACTTCGTGTCGCATCTTTGGAATATACTAAACATAAATACCAAGTTTGTATTTGAGGGTCTTTTCGTTTTGAGATATCTCTCTCCCTCTCTCTCCCTCCCTCCCCTCCTTCTCTCTCCCTCTCCTCTGCCTCTCTCCCCCTCTCCCACCCTCTCTCTCAAAATTTTAGGACTCGGAGTACCTGAAAATATATTTCCGGTGATATCTCGACATTGAATTTTTGAGTGGAATACAATACCTTCTCTACCTATTATGTACATTGTATGTATATACGTGCTAGATAAAGTAAAACTTATAATGTATTTAAGATGACAAATTAATCACGGAATATTGTTGCTAAGCAGATATTGTTTAGTTTGTTTTAACATAAGAATAGAGGAAAATTAAAGGTAATGATAAAACTCTTGAAAATATGATTTTCATTCTGCTTGACGTTTTGAACGAAGCCAACAGTTCAGTTTATTAAAATCAATGTATATGTTGTTGGTTTTAGTTTCAAAATACATTTAATGAGGTGATTCTTGTGTTTGAATGTTGCGAGAGTGACGATTTCAGGTACATTATGTTATAGCGCTGATGACGTCATTGCTGTCTTCCTGCCATTCATTTTCTGGGCACTGGTGCCAGAAATGTGGTAATTTTCCATGATTTATGCCGTTATAATAATCTTAGTATTGTACAATATATATTCTCAAAACTAATGATTTTGATCAAAATATCGTATATTAAAATATTTATATCATAAATGAAATATATATTTTCAATTTTCTGAAAATAGCCTCTGAAGACCTCTTTACTCTGGATGAATTTTGCAGAATTTTCAGAAAAATGTAGATCTTGTTAAGATATAATTTATGTCATATATGAATTTTTTAGAGTTAAAAGTTTTCAAGATGTGCCTAGTTATTGATTTCAATTTTAAATTTTAAGCTCCATAGGTTTTCTCAAACGAGAAGTCACCTTTCGTTCCGTCTATCTCGTACTTCTGGGGCCTGTTTCACAACGTTTGCAGGCTTTGTTAATTGTAGACTTTATTTTCTATTTGTATAAATCTGTTTTAAAATGTAAGTTTGTCAAATTGAACTTTACTAACAAATTTTAAATATTTATAAGTGAATTTTTATGTATTTTACAAGTGTTTTGTTTCATAAGCAAATTCCACACATTTGTAATTTTTGTTTGTAAAGTAAGCAATGTATCTAAACTGGCTTAAACTTTGAAGAGTAATCTATATTTTAATATTTGGGTGCAAAATATACAGAAAATTATAAAATTAAATACCAACAATATACCTATGAAAACTGCATGAAATGCTATGTAGTGATGCTTGCCAAGTATGAAGCGGACAGAACACACCACGTTGTATGCCCAGTATACAGCGTTAAACACCCCGTTGAAGAGCCAAGCATGAAGTTGGTGTTGCTCTTGCGTTGACGGGTACCTCTAGACTCACTCCACTACCAAAAGAGTAGATCTCCACGTACCTTGTTCAGAAGATCCACTACCGGGGTTTGCTTCTGCCTCAGCTCAGTCTGCATGTGGGTTTGACTCCTCGGGTGGAAGCAATGAGGGTAGCTTGGGAGTGATCTTACGAAATAGATAACACACACTTTTATTTTACCTCTTCGTTTATTCCTGACTAGAAGACATGTCGACAAGCACTTTGTTTTACAATCTAACAGGTTATAATTACTTCTAGGAGCTTTCCTTCCTTGACGACGTACATTAACTTCACTTATTAAACTTATTACTGTCAAACCGTATTAACAATCTTATAGCAAGTATGCGCCTTGAACTTAACTGTTACGCGTACACAGTGACTGAGTATAACTGCGTGTGCTTTGATGTACGTAACTGACTACCTAAATGTACATAACTGAGTGCGTTGATATGCGTAACTGAGTGCTCAGAGATCCTACAATCTCCTACTTATATAGTAGATTCACTGTTATGGCTGCGTCTTTCTGACTGGTGAGAAAGACCGCGAACTTGGCGTTAATGTGACCCATAATGCATCATTTTCTACCCAGAATGCATCATAATACCCACATGACCAACATCACACAGTGGAAAAAGACTCATTTCACTATAATTTGAGTCTTCACCATCACTTATTTCTCTATTGCACGCACATGCACCATGTACGTGACTGACAATAGAGAAATGTCTCACAAAGAGCCTTCTCCTTTCCAAAGCCAAGTTTGGGTAAACAACTCTGAGCTGTGCTTGCTAGAAGCTATCTTTACACTTCTAAATATATGAAATAGTTGATTATTGATACTCTTAAATACATTAACTAATTAAAAATTGATGTAAATAACAACAGTCATAATAGCGAGGCCGACTAACGGTCTCACATTATAGGCTTAAAACTAATAATGACTTTATATCTGTTTATGAATAGAATGAGAGGTTTCGGATGACAGATTTTGCAATAGCATTGTTATTGCAAGATATAGGTCATCACATTCAGCCCTAACCTCAAAACAACAGCTGTGTTCCTTTGCACTGGATGCAAATGGCTGACAACGCCATGCAGTGGCAGACATTCATGGAGTTTCTAAGACTTCAGTATGCAGAAGTATGTATACAGTACCCCGCATTCATACTTATATAAATCTATGCAATATACAACGTAATCATGCACAATCTGCACACGACTAACAAATTCATACGAGCATCAGCAAAGCCAATTGTAATTGCGCGTCATTGATACAAATTATGTATAATATTTCAGTTTAAAAACATGCGTAAAACTTGTGGTGTTCCATTCACATGACTTTTTTACATCTCTGCAATAATCTATTATTAAAAAGCTTATTCTTCTATTCACTTCATGCTAATCGAGCAACATTAGCAGAAACGGACTTATTATTTGCTTACTTGTAAGTAGATGAGAAATAAGGGAGTTCCGTAGGATAAATCGATAATCAAGTCTTTTAAAAGCTGGTCGCTATATGATTGAAGTCCCTTTGTTTGTATGGACAGGAGTTGACTAATTCCCGTATGAGAAAAGTGTAACTATTTTAAAGCTGAGACCAAATACAACGAATATCTAAAAAAGGTCAACTACACGAAAAAAATGTATACAACATAAATTGTGTGTTTTAACGAGCTCTACATTTTTTGTGCAGTTAGGTTTTTGTCTATCTCTTACGGTTTAGCAGATATGCAAAATTCCGCAAAGTTCACCTGAAATAAACATGTCATATATAATATACTACAATTTAATTAAAATCGTTATAGCCATTTTTGGGAATATCAATATTTTCAAAAATGTTTCCATATAAAGGATAGTTGGGGGTGGAGGGATTTTCTTGAAAATCCTCGTGTCGCATCCTTGGAAGAGACCGAACTTTAATACCAAGTTTGGAAGTTTTCGTTTTTGAGCTATGCTGTCCATAGACACACACACACACACACACACACACACACACACACAGAGATACATATGCACATTTTTTTAAAAAAATTTGTTTTTTTATTCAGGGGTCTCAAAATATATATTTTCGGTGAAATCTCGGTATCGAATTTTTGGGCGCAAAATAATACTTTCTCTATACACTATGTACATAGTACGTGTAGAGAAAGTAAAAAGCGTGGTTGGTGGCACTTTGAAACGAGAATGACCATAATGTTTACGTTTGTAAATTATATATGTGTGTATAACATATGTGTGAGTGTATATAGAGTTGTAAAGTTCCTCTAGTTTACAAGTTAACAAACCTGCAATCTCTAATTTGTAATCTTTCCCTTGCTGGGTATTTGTAATTTTTTCTAATATGTACTATGTACATAAGTGTTAGAGAGATTTAAAATTCTGCAAAGAATAATGCATTCAACGATGAAAAGTATAACTGTGTAGTTACACCAGGTTATTTGCAATTTGGTGAGAGCGCGAGATAGAAAAGGACAAAGTTAGTTTTGTTTTTCTTTTATTGTTTTTTTTTTTGTAGTGCTTAACGCCTGCTTTTACTACTTGTGGCACCGCAAGGGATGACTCCGGTGATATATGGAATGACGATGGAGCACCGATGGAATGCAATGGCGGGGGAAACCGGAGAAAATCCGCCTCTGCGCCACTTTGTCCACCATACATCTCACATGCGGTCGCTTAGGATCGAACCCGGGCCGTCTAGGTGAGAGGTAACCTGACGAAGTTAATGACATGTATGCGTTAGATAGTGATAGATATTCCATTTAACTCCATAATGTCTTTTAAGGTTGAAACGCTATAAAATGTGCACCGAGTAGGTGGGCGTATTAACGACTGCGACTCACATTCGGAGGTCCCAGGTTCGATTTCGTCACTAACTCGCCTGATTTTGTGCCTCAGCCCACTTGTTGCAATGGGTGAGCATATAACTTCAGGAATTGTCTCTTTACCTTGTACATTCAAAGACATTAAAAATACACCCGGAAATGCTTTTCTCTCTTGACTCCGCCCATGTCTTCCATCTGTTTGCTATGCTCTTAAAAGAGTATTGGACAGGCCACTTTACCGAAGGAAAGGGGATGGACATGAAACGTAACTTGTGACAAATGAAGTTGCGAACTGGTGATCCCTAAACTTTCTGATTGGTCAATAATCCACCCCTCTATCGGGTGTTACAAAATCAAGTTAATCTTTTTCTCTGCGCTACATACTGAAGTTCTAATGCCAAGGTAATTGGTGGTGGACAAAATTAACACACTACTTATACAGGTCAACCTGTTAATTGGGATTTGAGGGATGAAGAGAGTGGTTTGTCCAATCGGTTTGTCTTTCCTTACTCACGTGGTTATTTGTACCAGAATGGCACAGATAAACAGAGCAGAGTGGCATGAGTGGATATTATTAAAAATATTCGTGTCCATCCTTAAGTGATGCTGAACAAAATATCAACCGAATTTTCGTTTTGGAGTTATCGTGTTCACATGGGCACACATATCCGCACACGCACAAACGCACTAACGTGTATTTTTAGTGATATTTCTGTATCAGATTTTTGTTGGAGTGTAATACCTTAAATATCTATAAAGAATGTACGTGCTAGAGAAAGTAAAATTTTGATCCAGATGAAAATTCTGTATAGTGTAAATTAAATTAAATTGAGATTTATCTATGGACACTAACTGTTGCGGTTCTCAGCGTCCCATTCTATATTGGGCGTGAAAGACCGCTAAATGTTGCTCACAGGCCTTTTTATCAGACTTGTGGTTCTTTTACGTGCGTAAATCTGCGACGTGGAACCAACGGCTTTACTTCCCTTCCAAAGGAAGCACATTGAGTATTTTTACGCCCCAGAAAGTCCATCGCCCTCCGCTGGGTTTGAACCGGCGACTTTGGGAAACACATGCTAGCATGTTACCTCTCGAACGCGGAGGACTGTTGTATGAGTATTTTCCAGTTTTTTCGCTCAAAAGAGAGGACGAGGAGAGAGAGGAATATTTCAAACATTTGAAGGGCTCATCCATCACGATTGGCCGTTAAAAAGCGCTCATTACACGTCAATTAATTTCTCATTCTCTACACCAGAGCTCGCAAATTGATTTACGGTTCACGATGCTAATTGAGCATTGCCTGGCGTAGCCCTTTCGTTGTATATGTTTAGCCTTTAAATAATAACATTAACGTGTATGTATTTGGAACTAAATAACCCAAAACCTTCTGTAATATGCCGTTATTCTGTTAAATAATTCATTTTAAAACCATTTCATAAATATGGGCTAGCGTTCATATCCCTTTTTCCGCCAATTTCTATAAATAATAAAAATGTTCTCCCAGAAGGTGTGCAAGTAGGAGTCGATGGCTTGCATGTTGGATTACTTTCTGTTCTTGACATTACAAACTGATGCACAACACACTGTACATTCAAAGACAATAAAAAGAGCGGTGATTTTGCTGAATATTTGAGGGAACATTTTTCAAAATGTTCTATTTTCTTAAAAATGTATATCGACTGTGACTAAATTACCCTATATAACGATATTTACATGGCAAATAGAATGTGTATCCTAAATTTCTTGGAAATAGCCTCCGAAGTTCTCTTCAATATGAACGATGTTAGCAAAATTCATAAGCCACAAGAGATGTAGAGCTCTTTGACACAATCAATTTTAATCAAATTCGTTAGAGCCATTTTTTAGAAAATCAAAATGTTCGAAAAAAGTTCCATGTAAAGGGTAGTTGGGGGTGAGGGGATTTTTCTCAAAATCTTCGTGTCGCATCCCTGGAAGATACTAAACTTAAATATAAAGTTTGGTATTTTACCGACTTTTCGTTTTTGAGTTATCGTGCTCAGAGACACACGGATACACTGGCACACGGACACACACACACACACACACACACACACACACACACACACACACACACACACACACACACGGACCTTTTCCTGAAAATACTCTTTTGGATACAGGGGACCCTAAAACATATATTTCCGGTGAAATCTCGGTATCGAATTTTTTGATGGAGTGCAATACCTTCTCTATACACTATATACATAGCACGTATAGAGAAAACAAAAATTAGCAGAAATAGTCTTATTACTTGCTTCCTTGTAAGTAGAAGCGAAATAAGGGAGTAGCATAGGTTAAAGTGATAGTCAGAAGCTGGTTGCTATGTGACTGAAGTTCTTTTGTACGGACACGAGTTTGAGAAACTCCTGTATGAAAAAAGTATAAGTTTCTTAAAGCTGAAACAAAAAACAATAATATCTAAAAAACAATCAACTTTATGAAAAAAATGTATATAACATAAATTGTGTGTCTTAACGTGCTCAACATTTTTTGTGTGGCAAGTTTTTGTCTATCTCTTACGGTTTAGCAGTTATGCAAAATTCCGTAAAATTCATCCAGAATAAAGTAGTCTTCAGAGAATATTCCCAGAAAATTCAAGATATACATTTTATTTGTCAGGTAAATATGTTTAATACGTATATGATATTTTAATCAAAATCGTTAGAGCCATTTTTGGGAAAATCAAAATTTTCGAAAAACGTTCCCTGTAAAGGTTAGTTTGGGGTGGGGGGATTTTTCTCAAAATCTTCGTGTCGCATCCTTAGAAGATACTGAACCTAAATACCAAGTTTGGTATCTTACCGATTTTTCGTTTTTGAGTTATCGTGTTCACAGTCACACGGACACATACACACAAACTTTTTTTTTTTTCTGGAAATGCCTTTTTTTTTTTTATTTGGATACAGGGGACCCTAAAACATATATTTGCGGTGAAATATCGGTATTGAATTTTTAGGTGGAGTGCAATACCTTTTCTATACATTATATATAGTACGTATAGAGAAAGTAAAAAGGAAGCCAGAGAGAAAATTAGAATTGAGATTCGCTGCCAAGAATCTAAAGATTGAAAACTAAAGAATAAGATGAATATAGACATTTACTGCAACTGACGAACACAGAATGTTTCTGCAAATAACGCACACTGAACTCTGACCTATCGTTGTGCAAGTTTCGTAAAGGAAAGCTTAGCAACACAAATTTGAGGAACTCAGTGTTGCGGAGAACAGAGATCCGGGTGTAGCAAACGAAGCATGGATATGCTAACCGTTAAAGTAAACATTATGTTATTTCCTCGTCTAGATTCCTCCTGTAATGGACTTAAGCTTATCTTCGTCACAGAGCGTAATAATCACATAATGCATCCTCTTAACCCATTCCGTACTTTTGATGTGCGGTTGTTCACCGGAAACAACCTGCAACTCAGTGCGAGAACGCGTGCCTCCAAATGTAGGTACTGTAAAAATACCATCCACTGTAACACCTGTAGGATTATTCTCTCTACCACATTATGCTCGAGATACAGAGTAGATAGAGAAGTTATAGTATTCCAAAAAAAAAATCCACATTTCACCGTAAATTCGTGTTTTAGGATCCGTGAATCTAAAAACCATTTTTTAGAAAAAGGTTCGTGTGTGTATTTCTAATGACACCATAGCTACAAAATCTGATGTGTACCATTCACATGACTTTCTCTATATCACTGCAACAAATTATTCTATTTACTTCATCTAATCGAGCAAAAGCTGGTTGCTATGTGGCTGAAGTTCCTTTGCTTGTATGGACACGAGTTCACAAACTCCTGTATGTGAAAAGTATAAGTTTTTTATAGCTGATAATAAAACAAAGAATATCTCAAAAACAATCAACTCCACGAAAAAAATATATATTGGAAAACTCCGTAAAATTGACCCAGAATAAGGTAGTCTTAAGTGGATATTCCTAGAAAATTCACAATATACATTTTATTTGTCCGCTAAATATCTTTAATATATGATACTTTAATCAAAATCGTTAGCGCCATTTTTAGTAAATCAAAATATTCGAAAAAAGTTCCATATTAACGGTAGTTTGGAGTGGGGGGAATTTTCTCAAAATCTGCGTGTCACATCCCTGGAGGATACTAAACTAAAATACCAACTTTGGTATTTTACCGACTTTTCGTTTTTGAGTTATCCTGTTCAAAGACACACGGACACACTGACGGACGGACACACGGACACACACACACACGGACCATTTCCTGAAAATACTTTTTTTGGATACAGGAGACCCTAAAACATATATTTCCGGTGAAATCTCGGTATCGAATTTTTTGGTGGAGTGCAATACCTTCTCTATACACTATGTACATAGCACGTATAGAGAAAGTAAAAATAGGTCAGTTAAATACCAAGAATTTCTAATACGTACTATGTACATAGTGTATAGAGAAGGTATTGCACTCCACCCAAAAATTCGATACCGATATTTCACTGTAAATATATGTTTTAGGGTCCTCTGTATCCATAAAAAACATTTTCAGAAAAACGGCCATGTGTGTGAGTGTGTGTGTGTGTGTGTGTCCGTGTGTCAGTGTGTCCGTGTCTCTGCAAACACCATAACTCAAAAACGAAAACTAGGTAAAATACCAAACTTGGTATTTAAGTTCAATATCATCCAGGGATGCGACAAGAAGATTTTCAGAAAAATCATCCAAGACCCTCCCTTTATATGGAACTTTTTACGGGAATTTTAATTTTCTCAAAAATGGCTGTAACGATTTTGATTAAAATTTCATATATTAAAGTCATTTACCTAACAAATAAAATGTATATCTTGAACTTCTGGGAATAGCCTCTGAAGACTAGTTTATTCTGGATGAATTTTATGGAATTTTATGTAACTGCTAAACGATAAGAGATAGACAAAAATGTAGAGCACATTAAAACACACAATTTATGTCATATACATTTTTTTCGTGCAATTGATCGTTTTTGAGAAATCCCTTGTTTTTGGTTTCAGCTTTGAAAAATGTATACTTTTCTCATACAGGAATTTGTCAACTCGTGTCCATACAAACAAAGGAACATCAGTCACATAGCAACCAGCTTTTGGCCATCACTTTAACCTATGGTACTCCCATATTTCGCTTCTACTTACAAGGAGGCAAGTAATAAGACTATTTCTGATATTTTTTTTTCGATTAGTATTAGGTAAATAGAAGCATAGACTTTAAAACAATAATTTGTTGCAGAGATGTAGAGAAAGTCATGCGAGTGGAACATATCAGATTTTTAGAAAAAGGTTCGTGTGAGACCATAACTCAAAAAATCTAATGTGTTCCAATCACATGACTTTCTCTAAATTTCTGCAACAGATTATTGTTAAAAAGCTTATGTTTCTATTTACTTCATGCTAACCGAGGAAAAACTACCACAAATAGTCTTTACTTGCTTCCTTGTAAGTAGAAGCGAAATAAAGGAGTACCATAAGTTAAAGTGATAGTCAAAAGCTGGCTGCTATGTGGCTGAAGTTCCTTTTGTTTGTATGGACAGAAGTTGACAAATCCCTGTATGAGAAAAGTATGCTTTACAAAGCTGAAAACAATAACAAGGAATATCTCAAAAAAGATTAAGTCCGCGAAAAAAATGTATATGATATAAATAAATAAATGTTTCAACGTGCTCTTCACTTTTATGTGGTAAATTTTTGTACCACAATTTATGTTATTCACATTTTTTCGTGGAGATGATCGTTTTTTGGTTTCAGCTTTGAAAACTTATTCTTTTCTCACACAGGAATTTGTCAACTCCTGTCCACACAAACAAAGAAACTTCAGTCACAGAGCTCCAGCTTTTGAGTATCACTTTAACCTATGCTTCTCTCTTATTCCGCTTCTACTTACAAGGAAGAAAGTAATAAGACTACTTCTGATAGTTTTTTCTCGATTAGCATAAAGTAATTAGAAGCATAAGCTTTTTAACAATCATTTGTTACAGAGATGTGGAGAAAGTCATGTGAATGGAACACATCAAATTTTTTTCTAAATGTTTTCGGATTGACGCTATGTCATGTATTAACCCGAGTATAAACCCAGAAAATATTAGGGTTAATATGTCGTTAGTAAAGCTTCAGCTCTTACTTTAAATTATTTTTTCATTATCAAAAGTGTAGTGATTCATTCTCAGTTGCTGATAGAAATTCTTCGTTCAAATTAGCTGTGTTATACTAGGGTCGGCTGATAAGTCTCACATAGATATGGCGCTACAAGGCCAGTTAGATGGTAGCATCGCATAGTTTAACTCTAGACTAGCTTGTATCCATAGTTAAAGGTCAATAGCTTGTTTAGTTTTCGAATGACACATTTTAAATAAGATAACTGTAGAGCTTTCACGAATAATGGATTTGGAAAAACGAGCAGTGATTAAATACTTCCATTTGAAAGACATAACGCCTAAAGAAATCAAGAAGGAAATGGACAGTACATTGAAAGACTCTGTCCCTTCATACTCAATGATTAAAAGGTGGAGTGCAGAGTTTAAAATGGGACGTACGATCACTAGTGATGAGCCTCGCTCTGGACGCCCTGTAGAAGTGACAACTTCAAAGACCAATGAAAAAATGAACTGGAAGACCGCAATTAAGTTCTTTGAGATAGCAGAGACTGTAAAAATATCAAAAGTACGTGCAAGTAATATTTTAATAATGTGTTAGGCTTTCACAAGTTCTGTGCAAAATGGGTGCCGCGTTTGTTGACACCTGATCAAAAGTTGAAAAGAAAAACTGTTTCTGTTAAGAATGTGGATCTCTATCGTAAAAATCCCGGCGAGTTTTTGAGACGGCTTATTACCATGGATGAAACTTGGATATATCTGTACACTCCAGAAGGTAAATCACAGTCAAAACAGCGGACTGCGCCAGGTGAACCAATTCCAAAAAAGGCAAAGTCAATTTTGTCAACTAACAAGGCTATGGCGTGTGTTTTCGGGGTTGCACAGGGAATTCGTTTTATTGATTACTTGGAAAAGGCTAAAAGTATCACTGGTGACTACTTTGCAAGCTTACTGCAACGTTTGAGTGATGGGATGAATAGAAAAAAACCTCATTTGGCAAAAAATAAAATCTTGTTTCATCACGAGAATACTCCGGCCCATCCTTCAGCCATTGCAATGGGAAAAATGTGCGAATTAAAATTCAAATTGCTTGAACATCCATTCTATTCGCCAGATCTGTCACCAGTGACTACCACTGCTCCCAAACCTCAAACAATTTCTTGGAAGACGAAGATTTCACAGAAACGAGGTCATTGTTGCTGTAAACCGCTATTTTGAGCACCTTGATAAATTGACTACAGAGATGCTTTAATTAAATTAGAACATCGATATGACAAATGTATTAGCATTTCTGGAGATTATGTTGAGAAATAAAGCAAAAAAAAAATTAAATGCTGTTTTCATTGAGAGGCCCGGGACTTACCAGCCGACCCTCGTAAATATATTGCACGAGACAATAAGCAGTGTAACTCGAGACGTCTGGGTTTCCTTGAGCCAGGCATGCAAAACGGCTTCAGGAGGAAGATTTAAACAAAAAGATAAACAAAAATGCCAGGATGCCACTATGGAGTCGATTATCATTAATTTAAGGGATGAAATTGACGACTCCGAATTAAATGCTTTCGAAGAAGACAAAGAGATCCCTGAGCTGCTTGCTGTTCCATTGATGTAACGTCTGTTTAACACCATCACCGTTAGACTTTGTTTCACGGATGTTTAACATGTTGTTTAACTAGGGAAACCACAGACGACGTGTAAAAAGTGCTCTCACGTCTGTGTGTTCAGCGGTGTTATAGCTAGTGGGTTGGGGAGGCTTATCGCTCAAGTAACACTTTAACCAATGGGAGGAGTATTATCCGTGCAAGAAGAGAGAGCGGTGTAAGCATGATGCGCAGTGGCATGATCTGATTGCTGCAGTCGGCCGGCAGCCGATATCTTCGTGCGTTTAAATTCCCATGGCTATCACTTCCAGTCTCCGCCTCTTTCCCCCACTCCTTGTACTGCGCAACTTGAAAGAATAATACAGGTATGCTGAACTCGTTCCGCACGTTACAAAACAGTCAACAGTGTTGCAATACTTTACTCAGTGTCGGATGACGAGTCTTCAAAATCTACAGGAATCAGACAGTACACAGTGAACAGATAAATATTATCGGCAACAATACTTCCTTCTTCCACTCTGTCACGCGATTTTATGCCTCGCTTCTTTTAATCGCTAAACCCTTACCTGCTTGGAAGGGCGCCCCATTCCACTAGCCGTAACACCGCCGAACAGACAATACACGGTTACAAGTACACGCCCACTACCTTTGGTAACAGCGCGAGCATTGGCTAACGTTTATATGCCTTTAAGCTTTGCGACTATTATAATCTTACAGGGTCCTAAACTAAAATGTGTAAACTGCAAAGAGGAACATTGGGCTAACTACAGAGGCTGTCCGTTCTACCGAAAGCTTAAAGAACGTATGCCTCAAAGTCAAGTCAATCGCTCACTACAGCATGCAGAATTGGGTGTCCCACAAAATTCTGCTCCAGTAACTCAATAATCGACAACAAGGGAGCAAAACCGACAGCAAAACCATATACTTCGTATCGCAGCTTCGCAGTTGCTTCAAAGGCAGCTAATTTGCACCGACAACCACAACAAACAAATCAGGAAAATGTTTCTTCAGATTCATTTTCCTCTTTGCTCTCCAGCTTATTAAAGCAAGCTGTTTCTCATGCTGTCCCATTATTAACTTTACATTAGTCAACATTTCAGCAGCTTCTTTTTGCTTTCTCTTCACGCACTATGTACATAGTGTATAGAGAAGGTATTGCATTCCACCCAAAAATTCGATACCGAGATTTCACCGGAAATACATGTTTTGGGTCCCCCTGGATCCAAAAAAAACATTGTCAGAAAAAGGTCCCTGTGTGTCTGTCTGTGGATAGCATAGCTCAAAAACGAAAAGACCGTTAAATACCAAACTTGGTATTTAAGTTTGGTATCTTCCAAGGATGCGACACGAAGATTTTCAAGAAAATCTTCCCACCCCCAACTACCCTTTACATGGAACTTTTTTTCGAAAATTTTGATTTTCTCAAAAATGGCTGTAACGATTTTGATTAAAATGTCATATATTAAAGATATTTACTTAACGAATAAAATGTACATCTTGAATTTTCTGGGAACAGCTTCTGAACACTGTTTATTCTGGCTGAATTTTACGGAATTTTGCATAACTGCCAAACCGTAAGAGATGGAGAAAAAGTTTCCAGACACAAAATGTATACCACGTTAAAACACACAATTTATGTTACATGCACTTTTTTCGTGGAGTTGATCTTTTTAGATATTCCTTATTTTTGTTTTCAGCTTTAAAAGATATATATATATATATATATATATATATATATATATATATATATATATTTTTCATACAGGAATTTGTCAACCTCTGTCCATACAAACAAAGATACTTCAGTCACATAGCAACCGGTTTTTGACTATTACTTTAAGCTATGCTACTTCCTTATTTCTTTCTACTTACAAGAAATCAAGTAATAAGATTATTTCTGCTAATTTTTTCTCATGAAGTAAATAGAGGTATAAACTTTAACAATAATTTGTTGCAGAGATGTACAGAAAGTCATGTGGGTGGAACAGATCTAAATGCCATTTCTTTTGTTTTATATGTTAGTATTTTCATTTTGATGCTCGGTGTATAAACAACGAAATGGATAAATTAGACGAAGGCAAAAGTCCCGCTCAATGTCTGCTGTAACATCAGACCATGTAACTTGAATTGGGATGAGGTCACGGTAATGGTGGCACGAAATTCATGACCGTGTGACTTTAACAGCTGGTCACTAACATATATTTCTGTTCCTCGCCGTCTGTGTTTACTTCTCCAATAAAACAGTTATCCTCGCGTTCTCTTTCAAATAGACATGTGCACAGCCAACGATCTGTTTCATTTCTCAAAGTTACAGCGTGTAGGTCTCTTGCACGTATTATGGCAACATCTAAAAGTGTGATTCAAGATAATTAACGTCGGCGGTAAATTACAATCAACAACAGACCCCGGATTTTTGCGAATGGGTAATAATAATAAACAGTAAATAGTTAAAAAGTAATGCTTCTATTTACTTCATGCTGATTGAGAAAAAGTAGTAGAAATAGTTTCTATGTGACCGAAGCTCCTTTGTTTGTATGTATTGGAGTTGACAAATTCCCGTATGAGAAAAGCATGCTTTTTAAAGCTGAAACTTATAGCAAGGAATATCTCAAAAACGATCAACTCCACGAAAAAAATGATTATGACAAAACTGTGTGTTTCATCGTGATCTAAATTTTTGTGTAGTAAGTCTTTGTCTAACTCTTACGCTTTGCCAGTTATACAAAATTTCGTAAAATTCATCCAGAATAAAATACTCTTCAGAGGCTATTCCCAGAAAATTCAAGATGTGCATTTTATTTGTAAGGTAAATATCCTTAATATACGATATTTTAATAGAAATCGTTAGAGCAATTTTTTAAAAAACCAAAATTTTCGAAAAAAGTTCCATGTAAAGGGTAGTTTGGGGTGTGGGAATTTTTCTCAAAATCTTCTGGAAGATTTTTGAGGTATCGTGTTCACAAACACACGGACACACACACAGACTCACGCGGACCTTTTTCTGAAAGTGCTTTTTTTGGATGAAGGGGACCCTAAAAAACATATTTCAGGTGAAATCTCGATATCGAATTTTTGGGTGCAATGCAATACCTTCTCTTTACAGTATTGTAGATAGAGAAAGTAAAAATGTTTACCATCGCTTTAGCCTATGTATTCACTTATTTCCTTCTATTTAAAGGGAACCAAGCACTAAGACTAGTTATGCTAATGCTAATCTCGATTAGCATTATGCAGTTAAAAATAATATTTTATATCAATAGTTTGTGGAATAGGTAGAGAAAGCTATATGAATAGAACACTTAAGAATTTTTTTCTAAAAGTGGTTTTTAATTTCTCTAGCCCCATATATACAATGTATATAGGGATAGAGAAGGTGTTGCACTCCACCCAAAAATTCGATACCGAGATTTCACCGAAAATATATATTTTAGGGTCCCCTGTATCCAAAAAAAGCATTTTCACAAAAAGATCCATGTGTGTGTGTGTGTGTGTGTGTGTCCGTGTGTCCATGAACACGATAACTCAAAAACGAAAAGTTGGTAAATTACCAAACTTGGTATTTAAGTTTAGTATCTTCCAGGGATGCGACACGAAAATTTTGAGAAAAATCCCCTCAGCCCAAACTATCCTTTACATGGAAAAAGTTTCGAAAATTTTGATTATCTTAAAATTGGATCTAACGATTTTGATTAAAATATCGTATACTAAAGATATTTACCTGGCAAATAAAATGTATATCTTGAAATTTCTGGGAATGGCCCTGAAGACTACTTTATTCTGGACGAATTTTACGAAATTGTGCATAACTGCTAAACCGTAAGAGATGGACAAAAACTTACTACATAAAAAACGTAGAGCACGTAAAAACACATAATTTATGCCATATACATTTTTTTGGTGGAGTTGATCATTTTTTAGATATTCTTAGTTTTTCGTTTCTGCTTTGAAAAACATACTTTTCTCATACAGGAATTTATTAACTCCTGCCCACACAAACAAAGGAACTTCAGTTACATAGCAACCAGCTTTTGGCTATCATTTTAACCTATGATACTCTCTCATTTTGCTTCTACTTATAAGGAAGCAAATAATAAGACTATTTCTGGTAATGTTTCTCCATTAGCATGAAGAAAATAAAAGCATAAGCTTTTTAACTACAATTTGTTGCAGAGATGTAGAGAAAGTGATGTGAATGGTACACATCAGATTTTTAATATAGATGCTCTTAAAACAAATATCAATTCCTGGAGAAATCCCGGTATCGAATTTTTGATGGAATGCACAACTTTCTCTACCTAATAAGTAAATTCTGTGATAGAGAACGTAAAAAGACGAGCTGCTTCTAGAAAGTGGTTATTGTTGTCCTTTATATAACTGACAGAATAAAGCTGGTGTGACTTTCATGTTTCCTAGATCGAATAACTAGCAAGCAATCTACACAGGCCATTTGAATACCACAATGATATTATGTACAGTTCAGAGTACGTCCATATTGTGCACTAAGTTTTAACTATTAATTGCATAGTGTTACATACATACACCAAAGGTGATTAATCAAAACTTTTAGTATTTTTATTGGACTTTTTCTAATTTCGTATTGCACTAACATTCAGCAATAAAATTAATATACTTATAGCTGTTTTATATTGTAAAAGTACTAAAATTGTTTCAATAAAACTTTTTAATACAAAAATAATCCATGAAACTGCAGTCAAATGTAACCCCATCAGCATCCAAGCGTGTCATCGCACCGGTTATTTTACTTGGGCCCTCCCCATCCTAAACCACAGGCAGGTAGAAGTAAGATCAATTATGTTAATCATTATTTTGATTATCATCGGGTAGATAAAAAATAATATATTTTGTAAGGATACCTCGTTACTTTGTGGAACAGAGGAGAAAGTCAAGCACATGGAACACTTCAGATTTGTTTTCTAAACGGTTATTTTTACTTTCTCTACACGTACTATGTACATAGTGTATGGAGAAGGTATTGCCCTCCACCCAAAAATTCGATACCGACATTTCTAAGGAAACATATATTTTAAGGTCCCCTGTATATAAAAAAAAAAATAAAAAAAAAAAGGATTTTTACAAAAATGTCCACGTATGTGTGTGTCCATGAACACGATAACTCAAAAACGAAAACTTGGTATTTAGGTTTGGTATCTTCCAGGGATGCAACATGAAGATTTTGAAAAAAAATCTCCCCACCCCAAACTACCCTTTAAATGGAAGTTTTTCAGAAACTTTGATTTTCTTTAAAATGGCTCAAACGGTTTTGATTAAAACAGCATATATTAAAGATATTACCTGAAAAATAAAATGTATATCTTGATTTTTCTGGGAGTAGCCCGTGTAGAATACTTTATTCTGGATGAATTTTGTAGTGTTTTGCATAACTGCTAAACCATAATCGATGGACAAAAACTTACTATACAGAAACTGTAGAGCAAATGAAAACATACAATTTTGTTGTAAACATTTTTTCGTGGAGTTGATCGTTTTTGAGATATTCCTTGTTGCTGGTTTCAGCTTTAAAAAACTTGAATTTTTCTCATACAGGATTTTATCAATTCCTATCCATACAATCTTTTGACTGTCACTTTAACCTATGGTACTCCCTTATTTCACTTCTATTTACAAGGATGCAAGCAGCAAGCATATTTCTGCTAATTTTTCTCGATTAGCATGAAGTGAATAGAAGCATAAGCTTTTTAACAACAATTTGTTGCAAAGATGTAGAGAAAGTCATATGAATGGAACACATCAGATTCTTTTTCTTAAAGTGTTTCTTTTTTAATTCAAGCGACCTTAAAACTAATGCCTATTTCTTGTGAAATCCCTACCTACTAAGCATATAACGTGATAGAGAAGGTAAAAAGGCTAGCTGCTTCTAGAACGTGGTTATTGTCCTGGTTGATTTCCGTGTTTCCTAGGGCGAATAACTGGCACCCGATCAACACATGCCATTTGAATACCAAAACGGATTGTGTACTGCACCATGTTTTGCACCAAGTTTTAACAGCATGTGGTCATGCAACATTCGCCATATTTTCCGAGTTCAACATCTACGCCTCAGTGAGTCCATAAAACCATCAGCCGACCTTTCCGAATAATAACAAACACCAACAGCTGAAAGTTAACATAACTGTACGTCATTATAATTTTTATTTTCTCTACACGTACTACCGAGATTTCACTGACAATGTATGGTTTGAGGTTCCCCGAGTTCAAAAAGACATTTTTAGAAAAAGGTCGGTGTGTGTCTGTGGACAGCATAGCTCAAAATCGAGTACATATCGAGAGAGAGAGAGAGAGAGAGAGAGAGAGAGAGAAACTACCCCTCTGGCCTTAGTCGCAGATCGCATGTGTACGACTTGCTTCGTAAGTCATAGCTGATTATTGACATCCATTGTTACGCGTTCGTTAGTGGACACCTGTGCCGCGGCAAGTACTCTTGATATCGCCACTGTGATTGTTACTCTGTACAACTGGATATGTGCTCTGTCGGAAGGGTTCTTTGTCGTCGTAGATGCGCATTAAACCTGAGTGACTTTGTGACCAGCTGCGGTGGCACTGGACTTGCACCAGCTTCTGGAAACTTCCAGTCACGTACCTAACTGACAGTTACACTGGTATGAAAATGGCCACAAAGCCCAGCCTAGCGTTCAGTTTCCACTGGAAATGCATCGCACGCAGCAGTTGAGCGAGATCGACGGATTTCATTACGAGGTGGATCGTCGAAAATTAAGTCATAGGGTGAAGTTTTACGAAAGACAGTTATTTGTAAGCAGATTGAAAGAAACAAAGAGTTGTTGCTGGAGAAAAAGAATTTTGTTACTAACACACACACACACACACAATGAGATTCATATAAACCTGGACCATTTTAATAGGGCATAATTTCTCTCTGATAGCTCACTGAAATTTGTTTGGATGATCTCAGTGGCTAAGGAAGAATCCACAACAATCATGCAACAATCGATCAATGCCATCTATATTGATGATTTCGATGGAAATTACGAGCACTTTTCATGGCATTGCAGACAGTCACAGTTCTTTGACATTTGCCATATGAATGGCCTGATTCCTGCCTCAATGGACGCAACGATTTGTTTGAAGGGTTCACTAGCCTTCTTCGAACATTTGTAACAGCATCTGCACTCAATAGTGGTCTATGTTTTCCTCTCTCACCAAAGAGTATACCAGTTGTCTCCAGCTTTCTTGTTAACGTTAAAATTGTTACCTTTGTAGGAAAATCCCGTACATTAAATTCTTTTCGAAGTTCCCGTTGTGTTGTTAGCAAGGAATTTGTCTTCCAATATGTTTTCACTATGAAAACACGCTCTCGAAGTGAGTACTCATCTTGCTGTTATGTCTGCAAACTAAAGACTGTCTACAATACCAAGAAAATGATTATAATTTCTATCGGAATCATCAATATAGTCAACAGATCACATTGATCGATTGTTGTCATGATTGTTGTCGATTCTTCCTTAGCCACTGAGATCATTGAAACAAATTTCATTTCTACGATCTTTCAGAGCGAAATTATGGCCTATTAAAATGGCTCTGGTTTATATGGATCGCTACACACACAGACTCACACACACTAGCTGCCCGTCCCGGCTTCGAACGGGTGGTGTACCTAATAGGAAAACTGAGACAAAATTGACCATTCAATGAAATAAAATTACAATTAAATAATTTGACAACACTTTATTGTAATGCCTTGTAATGTACAATTTTCTTTGCCGATTCGAGCACGCAACGTACCGAAAAACACGGCTATTCAAGGTATACTTCATACATTTCTAACGATAGACCTTGGTATTTATTGCCTTTGCGAATGCAAGGCGCACCAGAAACTGAACACAATTAAATTCAAAAAGAAAATCTGATGACATTAGTGGTATTCTTGGAATAAGCATATTCTCGCTTTTGAACTTTCCTAAGATGATAGCAGCTTAAGTCAAATTTTTCCTACTTTTTTAACAACGAGTCTTGTTCCGTTGCACAATTTGGGCTGATTGAGATTGCGTAGTATAATTAATTATCACCGACTCAACCTTGAGCTGTAAATTGTGTGGCGGTAATCCTGGCAAATCCAATGAATTTAGGAATTCAGTAAGATAATTGAGGACTTCATTTGGGTTGGTAATGGAATCGATCGACTTAAATGAATGCATTTCTCCATCAATATTACTCTGAATTTTTATATTCAAGGCATCTACATTCTTATTAGTTACTGTTAAAATGGCTCGTTCGTTCAACCAAGCATAGTTTCTGTAATTTCCACCAATATTTGGGAACACTTTCAACATTGCCGGTCCCCATGGCCGCGCTCGCCAAGGCGTCCCCGCTTTGGTGCTTCGTAACGCTGGGGATCGTGGGTTCGAGTCCCGCCTTGGGCATGGGTGTTATATGTTTGTGTTTATGTGTGTGTTGTAAAAGTAAGAAAACAGCAATCCAGTAATAATACAGAAAAACAAGGCAAAAATGGGGGGAAAAAAAAGTAAATAAAAGTAGGGTATACAGTGCCGGAGTCCCGATCAGACCCCGGTACCGTATTTAAAAAAAAAAAACAAAAAAACATTAATTCTTCCTTTAATGTTGTGAAGTGACAAAATGTTGGTGGAAACGAAATGATAGTAGCAGTATCAACAGGAATTTCCCCACTGCCAAAATCTAATAATAATAATAATAATAATAATAATAATAATAATAATAATAATAATAATAATAATAATATTATATGCGTGTATGTACACACACTGGGAGAAATGTTATCTGCAGTAAAGATGCAATATATATGCAAATAACAAGGAAATGCAGTCGCGTATACACGAATTGATGGACATAATCTCCAAAAAAATGGTTCCGTGACACAATAATAAAATTGCTAGGAAGGTGGCAGCGCTGTACCGACATCGATATATATATAAAAAAAAATCTGATGTGTTCCTTTCACATTACTTTCTTTACATCTCTGCAACAAATTATTATTATTATTAAAAAGCTTAAGCTTCTATTTATTTCATGCTAATTGAGAAAACATTACCAGAAATAGTCTTATTACTTACTTCCTTGTAAGTAGAAGCGAAATAAGGGAGTACCGTAGGTTAAAGTGAAAGCCAAAAGCTGGCTGCTAAGTGACTGATGTTCCTTTGTTTGTATGGGCAGGAGTTGACAAATTCCTGTATGAGAAATGTATGCGTTTTTCAAAGCTGAAACCAAAAACAAGGAATAGGTAAAAAAGGATCAACTCCACGAAAAAAATGTATTTGACATAAATTGTGTGTTTTAATATGCTCTACATTTTTGGGGTTTAAGTTTTTGTCCATCTCTTACGGTTTAGCAGTTATGCAAAATTCCGTAAAATTCATCCACAATAAAGTAGTCTTCAGAGGCTATTCCCAGAAAATTCTAGATATACATTTTATTTGTCAAGTAAATATCTTAAATATACGAGATTTTAATCAAAATCGTTAGAGCCATTTTTAAGAAAATCAAAATTTTCGAAATTTTTTCCATGTAAAGTGTAGTTTGGGTGGGGGGATTTTCTTGAAAATCTTCGTGTCGCATTCTTGGAAGATACCAAACTTAAATACCAAGTTTGGCTTTTAAAGGTCATTCATTTTTTAGCTATGCTGCCCACAGACACACACACACACACACACACACATACTCGGACATGTTTGTAAAAATGCTTTGTTTGGATTTAGAGGGTCTCAAAACATGTTTCCAGTGAAAACTCGGTATCGAATTTTTTGGTGCAATACAATACCTTCTCTATACACTAAGTACATAGTACGTGTAGAGAAAGTAAAAACATTCTAATCAACGAACAAAAATCCCAAATGTGCATATTTCCAGAGGACTAGCAACTTTCAAGCGGTGTGGTTAGTACATAGACGCAATGTCCGAAAAGTTGACACTCGCCTGTTTCTCGCTTTTTAGGGATTATCTGGTAAACCGCTGGCTGACAGGTGGCTCTCCTGTCTTGCACACTCACGCAATTATACTTTGCTGACAAGATGCCAAGCGGCATGACCAAAATTCCCCCCCTACAAACAAATTGGTTCGGACACAGTACCCATCTCTGTTTACTAATTCCATGACTGCAACCGTTCCAGTGCTGGAGCATATCTGTCATCACGTAAATATTAGTTGATGTCAAATCATAACGGCTGCGCATCAGTTGATGTTCTCCACAGACAGAAACCAACAAAAGTGCTCGCGTGCAGCTAAAAGTTTTGGTTATAGGAATAGAAATACGGTCGCCCTCCGTGGTGTAGTGGTTTTAAATCCAATATAACAATTTCAAACCAGAGTGATGAATTTTTTCGGACTGAAAATCGTTAGATTTATTTAGCATTGACACAAGGTCTGTAAAGCATGATGTTTTGATATTTTACACTCTAGTACATAATTGTAAATCATTGCATTGGAAATTCTATAACATATTTGTAAATATATATTGTAATTTGTTGACATTTATGAACAGTACATAATACAATAATAATGTTTTAGTTTATATAATTACTACAAGTAACTATTATATCGATAATTTGAAAACTATCAGCTGACATAACATTAGTTTGACATATAATGAAATTATATTTATTTATTTATTTATTTATTTATACATTTTAACACTATATTTTGATACTCTTTGTTTTTATGTGCATGCAAAAAAAAAGTATTCTGTAGTTTTTGTAACCTATGTTTTTAGCACTAGAGCTTTATACATTTTTTTTTCATAGTATATAATATATAAACATATTATACAAGTATATCCTTTGACAAGTTCTATGTTCAGTGGCTTTCTGGCCTAAACGAACCTACAGAATGCTTTCTAATCTAATCTAGAATCTCTTATTTCGGTAGTGTGGTCACATGTAATGTTTATTTGCATGTAAAAGAACCCCATTTCTTGAAAGAATAACCTTTATTTATCTTCCCCAAAGACAACCCACATCAATGTGAAGTCTGCAACACACAACTCACCATTAAACACATTTTCACAGTATGCAGAAGGATGCGACAGAACGACAGTTCTACAGCATCACAAATACTCCACAACAGTTTAAGCAAGTTCTGCTCTTTCTCAGAAGCATTAAACTGGATCTCAAACTGTAAGGTATTTATTCACAATATTCTAAATCTGTGTAACACTGACTTTCAACAGCAATGTACCTATTCAAAATATTTTATTTAAATCTATGTAAAATTTGGTTTCCAAATGCAATTTTAATTCACATACCTTAGTTTAATGTGTAAATTGTAATATTATGAATCCAATTATTAAAAATATTGTATGGTCGCGATATGAGCTAGAAGTTAAAGCGACCTGAAATAAATAAATTTACTGGGAAAAATTCCACCATTTCGCGTCTGCAAGTCGTGATTTCGTCCTACAGTGCCATCTGTGGGCGAAAATCTGATCCCTTGTCACCATGGCGCACAGTGGCGAGCTCACTAACATCTAATTCAAATCCCATCAAGAAAATACCGTAACAATGCGCTATAGTCCACTTATGAGCTATAGGATTCACTTAAATTACTCAAATGGTAAAAGTTTCATTCCGATTTATTAGAAATTGAATGGAGAATGTATTGGCTGAAATGCAAATATTTTATGTATTGGAAAAACCCCAATTAAAACTTAATATTAATATTCAAATAATATCATTTTAACCAAACCTTCATTTTTATGGCATTTTTATTTGGTAGAAAATACATTTGATCACAAGTTCACAGAGCATTATGCTTTTTGGTTTTATATCTCTTAATTTATTTAAAAATGTTGGCGAAGAAACTGTGTCACGCCCATTTTTAAAATCCAGCACCAGCATTTTCATTTGTGCGTGTTTATAGTGTTAAGGGGGCAGATGGGTGTTAATATTTCATTTTCATCCCCTATTTTACTCTTTTTTTTTTCTTCAAAAATTCAAGTTTGTCAATCTTGTGTTACGTATTACGATGTTTAGTGGCTCTACGACATTTTTAATTTATAATAAAATGCCTTATTTTAAAAAGCATGCCCCGTTTAAATGCGCTTCGCGTGTGAATTTGAAACTTAATTTTCTCCCATTTTATTACTTCCTCTAGCCAGTATGCACAGTGTACATAGTCGATAGAGAGTGCATAGTATTATATCAAAAATTCGATACCAAGATTTCCCTTGAAATATATGTTTTGAGACCCCTGATTAAAAAAAAAAATTATTGTAACATGTCCTTGTGTGAGTCTGCCTGGGTGTGTGTGTGTGTGGGGGGGGGGCAGCTAGCTCAAAAAAGAAAAGTCGCTTAAGTACCAAACTTGGTATTTAAGTTCAGTATTTTCTAAGGGTTCCCCACGAAATTTTCAAGATAATCCCTCTTTAAATGGAACATTTTTCGGAAATTACGAATTTCACAAATATGGCTCAAATGGTTTTGGTTAAAAAGTCACATGTTTAAGATATTTGCAATACAAACGAAATGTATATATTGAATTTTCTAGGAATAGTTTATCCAGAATGAAAAGTTCTTCAGAAACTTTGTAAATATTTTACGTAAGTGGTAAACCATAAGAAATAGAAAAAAATTACTACACAAGAAATGTACGTAAAAACAAGTTGTGCCATATAGATGTTTTTTTGAGTCTACCGTTTTTGAGAATTTCCGAAATATTTATTATAGTGGAAACAGACTTAAACTTTTCTCAAACATAAAGGCATCTTTCTTTTCGTCGCTTTTTTTTTTTTTTTACTCCCAGCAATCAAAGAACATAGTAACCGGCTTTTAAGAGATTTGACCATCGCTTAAGGCTAGTGTCTTCCCTTATGCCCCTTAAACATACAAAGAGGCAAGTAGTAAGATCAATTCTGGTATTGTTTGTGGAACAGCTAAAAAATTCCTATGATTAGAAAACGTTTACTTTCTCTACACGTGCTATGTGCATGGTGTGTAGAGAAAGTATTGTAATGCACCCGAAAGTTCAATACTCAGATTTCACCGGAAATATGTTTTGAGACCCCCTGAATGTAAAAAAAAAGCATTTTTAGAAAAAGGTCCGTGTGTATCTGTGTGTGTACATGTGTCTGTAGGAAGCATAACTCAAAACAGAAAAGAGTTTGGTATCTTCCAAGAATGCGACACAAAGATTTTCAAGAAAATCCCCCCCAAACTACGCTTTACATGGCAACATTTGCGAAAATTTTGTTTTTCTTAAAAATGGCTCCAACGATTTTGATTAAAATACCACATATTAAAGCCATTTCTATCACAAATAAAATGTATATCTTGAATTTTCTGGGAAGAGCCTGTGAAGACTACTTTATTCAGGATCAATTTTACGGAATTTTCATAACTGCTAAACCATAAGAGATGGACAAAAAGTTAACACGCAAAAAATGTAGAGCACATTAGAACACACAATTTATGCCATATACATTTCTTTCGTGGAGTTGATCGTTTTTGACGTTTTCCTTGCTTTGGTTTCAGCTTTGAAAAACGTATAGATTTCTCATACAGGAATTTGTCAACTCCTGTCCATACAAACAAAGGAACTTCAGTCACAAAGCAACCAGCTTATAACTATCACTTTAACCTATGGCATTCCTTTATTTCGCTTCCTCTTACAAGGAAACTAGTAACAAGACTATTTCTACTAATTTTTTCTTGATTAGTATAAAGTGAATAGGTGCATAAGGTTTCTAAGAATAATTTGTTGCAGAGATGTAGAGAAAGTCATGTGAATGGAACACATCAGATTCTTTTTACTCCTAACAATCAAACAGATCCGCATTTTAGTGTATTCCCTTATGTTCCTTAAACTTACAAAGTGGCAAGTAGTAAGATAAATTCTGGTAATTTTATCTTGATTAAAATGAAGATAAAGGAATAATCTTTGCTTAGAAAACTTGTTTGTAGAACAGCTAAAAAGTCCTGTGATTGGAAAACTTTTTTGTAGCATTTTGCTGCAGTCAGAAGCTCCTCTTATAACGTTTTAACAAAGAAACACAAATTTGCACTAGATTTCAAAACAGTATGACTGAGTATCGGGTTTTTGATACATTGTATGGTTAATGAAATAAAGAAAAAAGTCTGATGTGCTCCATTCACATGACTTTCTCTACATCCGTGTAACAAATTGTTGTTAAAAAGCTTATTCTTCTATCTACTTCATGATAATCTAGATAAACACCAACAAAAATTGTCCTTAATACCTGTTAATAGAAGGGAAAAATCTGATATTTTCCATTCACATGATGTACTCTAGCTGTTCGGTATACAAATCTTTTATTCAAAACATTAATCTGTTATCTATATAATGATTCTCAAGATAAACATAAGCAGAATTAACCTTATTATCAGTTTCCTTGTGAACAGGAGGGAAATTAGTAAATGCACAGGCTAAAGCGATAGTTCCATGTGATAGTCACTATGTGAAACAATTGAAATTCCAGTCTCTTTGCTTGTCAGGAGTAACCAAACGAAAAACGAGAAAAAAGATGTCTTCCAGTTTGAGAAACGTTTAAGTGGCTTAGAATTGAAACCAATAGTCTGGAATATCTCAAAAACGGTTAACTCTACAACAAAATGCATATGCTATTATTTGTGTACTTTAACGAGATCTGCATTTTCTGTGTAGCAAGTTTTGTATATCTCTTTCAGTTTTCCCGTTATATAAAGGTCATCCAGAACGAGGAGGTCTTCAGAGGCTATTCCAAGAAAATTCAAGATATAATTTCGTTTATATATAAGGTATCTTTAATTAAAATCGTTTGAGCCATTTTGACAGAAACAAAATTTTTGAAAAATGTCCCATGTAAATGGTAGTTTGTTGTGGGGATTTTCTTGAAAATCTTCGCGTCTAACCCTTGGAAGATATCGAACTTAAATACCAAGTTTGGATATAACAGGCGTTTCGTTTTTGACACATACACACGAATATTTTTCTAAGAACCTTTTTTCGGATTCAGGGGGCCTCATAATATGTATTTCCGGTGAAATCTCGGTGCAATACAATAATATCTTCTCTATACACTATGTATATAGTAAGTGTTGAGAAACTCATTAGTTATACCAAATACCCAACATTGCTGGTTATCATGCAATATTATGATTATACAAAATACCTTCCACACGAAAAGAACTCCTCAAGCTTTTCCTAGAAAATTCAAATATTCTTTTTGTCATGTAAATATCTTAAATGTACTATTTTTATTACAAATGCCAGGGCATTTTGAAGAAATTCAAAGCTTTCGCTAAATTTTCTTTATAAAGTTAAGGGTGTGGATGCACTTGAAAATGTTCATGGCTTGCCTTTGGAAGATATTCAAGATATGCTCCAAGTTTGTATTTATTATGTATCTCATGGACAAACATACAAGGGCAATCCAGAAAGTGAGAGACGATTTGGCATAATTAAATAATAACGAAAGTTTCAGTACTTTTTTTTTATTTCTTAACGTAATTATCATTGCTATCAATATATTTGTCACGCGGTTTTTCAATGCAGATGATATACCCTTTCACCGCCAAAGATCTGGGTCGAGATGTACTACCACCACTTTGAGGTAGGACAATTTTGTTCACCTAAAAAGTCATACGAGGTACGTCCAGAAAGTAAGTTCTGTTTGGTAATAAAAGTAAATTGTGTACAGATACAGAATAATTATTTATTGCGCAAAATTCTACAACTCTTCCACATAACTGCCGAAATTTTGCAGGCATTTGTCATAGCCTGGCACAAGTTTTTGTATACCTTCTTCATAGAAGTTTGCCGCCTGTTGCTCAGTAAGAATCTTTGGTACCCAACGTGAGCAAAGTTTACGAAATTTCAGTTTTTCGGTAACAATTTCATGAATTAGTGATCGTGAGCTTTGGGGAAATTCCATAGCGAGAGCACTAATTGTAAACTTGCGGTTTTCCTGGATCTTGTCATCAATCGCGTGAACCAGTTCTTCTGTAACCAAAGATGGACGCCCACTTCGTTCTTCATCGTGCACTTCACTACGTCCGTCATTCAACTGTCGGACCTATCTTCTCACCATTGAATCACTCATCGCATTTTGTCCGTAAACTTCGCAAATTTGCCGATAAATTTCAGTTGGTTTCACTTTCCTAGCATTCAGAAAACGAATCACAGATCTGATTTCACAAGCGGCGGGATTTTCAATCAACACCGACATTGCAAACAACCACAACAAAGCGTATGTGGCTGACAGCGATCTCAAAATGGCGCACGTTTCTTCTCCTTGATACAGAGCGCATGTGCGGAACTACGATCGCAGCGCTGCAGCGGAGATAAATTGAAACGGAACTTACTTTCTGGACGTACCTCGTATACGTTGTCCAAAGTGAAACACCAGTTTTTACTTTCTCTACACGTACTATGTACATGGTGTATAGAAAAGATATTGTATTGCACCCAACAATTCGATACCGAGATTTCAACGGAAATATATGCTTTACTGTAACCCCCCCCAAAAAAAGCATTTTCAGAAAAAGTTCCGTGTGTCTGTGAACACGATAACTCAAAAACGAAAAGTCGGTAAAATACCAAACGTGGTATTTAAGCTTAGTATCTTCCAGGGATGCGACACAAAGATTTTCAGAAAAGGAAACAAGTAATAAGACTATTTGTGCTAATTTTTTCTCGATTAGCATGAAGTAAATAGAAGCATAAGCTTTTTAACAATAATTTATTGCTGAGATGTAGAGAAACTAATGTGAATGGAATACATCAGATTTTTTTCTGGATTGCCCTCGTACACACACACACACACACACACACACACACACACACACACACACACACACACACATTTTATATGAATAATGCTTCTGGATTCCTTAGGCCAAGTATTTGCAGTGAAATCTCAATACTGAATTTTTGGGTAGAATGAAATATCTTACTGTTTTACGCGCTATATACAGTGGAAGCTTCAAATGTTACTATATAGTAAAACAACAGAGCGTCTATCCGCACAATCTAACTGCAACCCAAATAGTGAATACAAACTAAGGTAATGCGAGTCTTTGTCTTTCTGCAAAGCGGTTTACCTTGATTGTTGCAAGTTCAAGGCACGTTCAAGAATGAAGGTGAAGGTCAAAGGTATATTAATACTTCACGCAAATTATTACGCGTGAGAAATTGGAAACTTTTATGTTTCATGATTTTCGCTAGAGCTTTTGCTGTAACAAACTTCTTACACAAGACCTTTCTTCATGCATTATATTAAGGGAATGAACTAGGCTAAAGCGATAGTTTAAAAATTATCGTTAAGCGATCATCATTGAAACAAGATTTTTGCATGGCCAGGATTAAATAAAAAAATCTGGTGTGATCCATTCACATGACTTTCTCTACATCTCTGCAACAAATTATTGTTAAAAAACTAATGCTACTACTTCATGCTAATCGAGGAAAAATAGCAGAAATAGTCTTATTATTTGCTTCCATGTAGGTAGAAACGAAATAAGGGAGTACCATAGGTTAAAGTGATAGTCAAAAACTGGTTGCTTTGTGACTGAAGTTACTTTGTTTGTATGGACAGGAGTTGACACATACCCGTATGAGAAAAGTTTGTCTTTAAAACTGAAACCAAAAATGAGTAATATCTCAAAAAGGATCAACTGTACGAAAAAAATTTATATAACATAAATTGTGTGCTTTATGTGCTCTACATTTTTTGTATAAGTTTTGTTTATCTCTTACGGCGTAACAGTTAAATTAGTCTTAAGAGGCTATTCCCAGAAAATTCAAGATATACATATTATTTGTCAGGTAAATATCTATAATATACGATATTTTAATCAAAATCGTTAGAGCAATTTTTGGGAAAATCAAAATTTTCGAAAAAGGTTCCACGTAAAGGGTAGTTGGGGATGGTGGGGGGGGATTTTCTTGAAACTCTTCGTGTCGCGTCCTTGCATGATACCAAAGTTACATACAAAACTTGGTATTTTGGTTTAGTATTTTCCAAGGATGCGACACAAAGATTTTCATGAAAATCCCCCCACCACAAACTACCCTTTGTGAAAAATTGTTCAAAAATGTTTATTTCTCAAACATGGCTGTAACACTTTTTATTAAAATACCATATGTTTAAAATACGTTTAAGATAAACAACCTTGGATTTTCTGGGAATAGCCTCTGAAGACCTCTTTATTCAGGATGACTTTTGTATAACTGGCAAACTGTAAGAATATACAAAAACTTACTACATATAAGTTGTGTTATAAACATTTTTAGGCCGGTTTTTAAAGGACAAGACTACCGCTTTAGCTCATGTATTTTCTTATTTCCTTTCTACTTACAAGGAGATTATAATAAGACTAATTCTGCTTATGTTTATTTTGATTATTATCATCTAGGTAACAGATTCATGTTTTGAATAAAAGGTTTGTTTGCCAAACAGGTAGAAGACATCATGTGAATAGAACACATTAGTTTTTTTCCCTTCCACTTATAAGTTTGTTAATAATTTGTTATAGAGATGTAAAGAAAGGCATGTGATTGTAACACATCAGAGTTTTTTAGCAGTAAATTTCGTCTCTCTCTTACAGTTTACTAGTTATAGAAAAGAAATCAAAATGCGGAGGTTCTTCTGAGGCTATTTCCAGAAAATTATATATCATGAAAATAGCTTAAACATAATTTAGTTTCCAAAATCTTTAGAGTAATTTTTTTAAAGTTAAATAAAATTTTTTGGAAAATGTTCCATGTGCGCAACATCCTTTGAAGAAGTTTAGCCAAAATACCAAGTTTTAAGTTATGTTCTTCAAAGATAAACACAAACACATGGACGTTTTTCTAAAAATCTGATGTGTTTCATTCACATGACTTTCTCTTTATCTCTGTAAATTATTATTGTTAATAAGATTATCTTTTATTTCTTTCAAGCTAATCGAGAAAAATTAGCAGAAATAATCTTATTTCTTGCTTTATTGTAAGTAGAAGCGAAATAAGGCAGTACCATAGGTTAAAGTGAAAGCCAAAAACTGGTTGCTATGTGACTGATGTTCCTTTGTTTGTATAGACAGGAGTTGACAAATTCCTGTATGAGAAAAGTATGTTTTTCAAAGCTGAAACCAAGAAAAAGGAATATCTCAAAAATGATCAACTCCACGAAAAAAATGTATATAACATAAATTGTGTGTTTTAACGTGCTCTACATTTTTTGTGAGTTGAGTTTTTGTCCATCTCTTACGGTTTAGTAGTTATGAAAAATTCATCCAGAATAAAGTAGTCTTCAGAGGCTATTCCCAGAAAATTCAGAATATACATTTTATTTGTCAGGTAAATAACTTTAATATACGATATTTTAATCAAAATCGTTAAAGCCATTTTTTAGAAATCAAAATTTTCGAAAAAAGTTCCATGTAAAGGGTAGTTTGGGGTGGGGGGATTTTTCTCAAAATCATCTTGTCGCATCCCTGGAAGATGCTAAACTTAAATACCAAGTTTGGTATTTTATCGACTTTTCGTTTTTGAGTTATCGTGTTCACAGACACACGGACACACATACACACGGAACTTTTTCTGAAAATACTTTTTTTGGATACAGGGGACCCTAAAACATATATTTACAGTGACATCTCGGTATCGAATTTTTTGGTGGAGTGCAATACATTCTCTATACACTATGTACATAGCGAGTATAGAGAAAGTAAAAATTCATTTTTGGGTTCCGCAGGGTATCAAAATATGTATTTCCGGAAAATCTCGATATCGAATTTTATTAGGAATAGAATACCTTTTCTTTTATGTACATTAAATGAGTATTAGAAAAAGTAATCAGTTGTAAATTCACAGTTATAAAACTCGCTGTCGCACTCACATAGCATTTTCTGCTCATTATTCCATAAACTAATTTTACAATTAAATAAGCTCGTAGGCTTTCACGGCCGGTATTATTATTGTAAAATATAACATGTCCGGGCTTGTAAGCCGTGGTCGAATATTAAAATTATTAAAACCTGACGTTTCGTCTTCAGCTGTGTGGAACAACCTCAGGGACGGCTAGCGACTGTCCAGCTTTATTTCTGAGGATGTCCTCCACAGCTGAGAATGAAACGTCAAGTTTTAGTAATTTTAATATTCATCCACAGCCTACAAGCCCGGACATGTTATATTTTACAAATACTTTTACAATTACAGATTAAAGCTGAAAATTAAAATTGAAGAAATTAAAATTCACTCCTATTTGCTTGCAAGAGTTAAAAAAAGAGGAACTAAAAGAAATATGGCTTCCTATTTGAGAAAAGTAAATAGCTTAAAACTGAAACCAATAGCTCGGAATATCTGTAAAACGGCTACCTCTACAAAAAAGGTATATGACACAACGTGTGTGTTTTAACGAGATTTACATTTGTTGTGTACTAAGCTCTTCTTTATTTCTTAAGGTTTACCAATTCTGTAAAATTCAGTTAAATTAATTTAGAATAAAGTAGTCTTCAGAGACTACTTCCAGAAACTTTAAGATATACATTTTAATTGTCATGTAAATATGTTTAATATACGGTAATTTAATCAAGATAGATAGAGCCATTTCTGAGAATATCAAAATTGTCGATTTCTTTCATGTAAAGGGTAGTTTCAGGTGGAGGAATTTTTCTCAAAATCTTCATGTAGCATCCTTAGAAGATACTATACTAAAATAAAGTTGGGTGTTATACCGACTTTTCGTTTCTGAGTCATCGTGCACACACACACGCACACATTTGGAAAATTTGGGTGGAATGCAATACCTTTTCTATACACTATGTACAAGTACATGTAGAGAATGTAATTAGTTAAATATGGTGCACATTCTATAGCTGCAGAAGTAGTTACTAAAGAAACAAATCTGATGTGTTCCATTCACATGACTTTCTCTACATCTCTGTAACAAATTATTGTTAAATGCTTATTCCCCTGTTTCATGATAATCGAGATAAACATTGGCATAAATTGTCCTTATTACTTGGTTCCTTGTAAGTAGAAGGGAAATAAGGGAATGCATAGGCTAAAGCGATAGTCAGTCCTTTAAAAACAAGTCACTATGCGAAACAATTAAAATTCCCTTTCTTTGCTTGCCAGGAGTAGACAAACGAAAAATGGGAAGAAAAATGTCTTCCCGTTTGAGAAAAGTTTAACCGGCTTAAAATTTAAACCAATAATCCGGAATATCTCGAAAACGGTTACTCTAAGTAAATGACAAATTGTGTTTTAATCAGATCTACATCTTTTGTGTAGTGAGAGTTATTCTTAGGTAATTCAAAATATAAATTTCGTTTGACATAAAAATTTGTTAAACAACAAGGTATTTTAATAAAAATAGTTAGAACCGTTTTTGAGAAAATTAACCAAGTATGGTATTTTACCGATTCGTTTTTTGAGTTCGGTTTCGCAGAAACACGGACACACACAAACACTCACATCTTTTTCTAAAATGTTTATACAGGGAACGTGTATTTCTGGTGAAATCTGGGTATCGAAAGTATGTAGTTAAATACCGTGCTCATCCTATAGCTACACCTCCACCCCCTCCGTTATGGAAATTACAGAAGATATGGAATATATAGTTTCATTGTCACTCAATAAATTAAATAATGATGTATATATGCACTGCAATTACCCACCATCATTAACTTTATTTTTGTCGTATTACGTACTTTGTAATTAGAGATTCATATAATTAATCACGTAACCTTTCACATCAAGATACACACAGCTCAATTTGTATTCAATTACTTACCGTAACCCGAGTGCATAATATTTCGCATTCTAGTAAACAAATAATCAGCGAATACAATCGCTACGTTGCTCAAGGCGGATGCACCTGGTCCCTTTGCCGAGCAGTGTGGTTATGAAACTGTCGATTGCATATCGACGCTAGTCTCCATTTAGAGAAAAATCTGACGTATTCCATTCACATGACTTTCTCTGCATCGCTGTAACACATTATTGATGAATTATATTCTTCCATTTTATATAATCGAATCAAAGATTAGCAGAAATTGTCTTAATTACTCTCTTCCTTGTAAGTAGAAGGAAAATAAGGGAATACACAAGGCTAAAGCGAATGTCATATCTCTTAAAAGCTGTTTGCCATGTGGTTGAAATCCGTTACTATGCAGAGCCAGGAGTTTACAACTTTCCGTGTGAGAAAATTTTACGTATTTTAAATCTGAAACAAGTAACAAGGAATATATCAGAAATGGTTAATATCACGAGAAAAAAAAAAAAAAAAAAACATTATGACATAAGTTGCGTGTTTTAATTGTGTACATTTTTTATGCAGTTTTTTTAACTCGTACGGTTTACTATTTACGCAAAATTCATTCAGAATAAAGACGTTTCTAGAGGTTATTCCCAGAAAATTCAATGTATACATTTTATTTGCCATATAAATGCCTTTAATATACGGCATTTTAATAAAAAGCATTAGAACCTTTTTTGAGAAAATTAAAATTTTCTAATTTTTTCCATGTAAAGGGTAGTTTGGGGTGGGAATATTTTTCTCAAAATCTTCGTGTCGAATCCCTGGAAGATACTAAACTTAAATTCCAAGTTTGGTATTTTCCCGATTTTTCGTTCTTGAGTTATCATGTTCACGGACACACGGACACGCACACCCGGACCTTTTTCTAAAAATGCTTTTTTTGGATACAGGGAACCCTAAAATATATATTTTCGGTGACATCTCGGTATTGGATTTTTGATTGGAGTGCAATACCTTCTCTATACACTATGTATATAGTACGTGTACAGAAAATAAAAATCGGATGTGTTCCATTCACATGACTTTCTCTACATATTTGCAACAAATTATTGTTATAAAGCTTATGCTTATATTTACTTCATGCTAATCGAGAAAAAACTTAGCAGAAATAGTCTTATTACTTGCTTCCTTGTAAGTAGAAGCGAAATAAGGGAGTACTATAGGTTAAAGGGACAATCAAAAGCTGGTTGCTATGTGACTGAAGTTCCTTTGTTTGATGGACAGGAGTTGACAAATTCCTTTAAGTTTTTCAAAGCTGAAACCAATTACAAGGAATAGCTAAAAGAAGATCAACTCCACGAAAAAAATGTATATTACATAAATTGTCTGTTTTAACGTGCTCTACATATTTTGTGTGTTAAGTTTTTGTCCATGTCTTACAGTTTAGCAGTTATGTAAAATTCCGTAAAATTCATCCAGAATAAAGTAGCCTTCAGAGGTTATTCCCAGAAATTTCAAGATTACATTTTATTTGTTAGGTAAAATATACGACATTTTAATCAAAATCGTCTTTTTTTAGAATATTATAATTTTCGAAAAAAGTTCCATGTAAAGGGTAGTTGGGGTTTTGGAATTTGCCTGAAAATCTTCGTGTCACATCCTTGGAAGATGCCAAACCTAAATACCAAGTTTGTTTTTAACGGACTCTACGTTTTTGAGCTATGCTGCCCACAAACACGCACACACGGACCTTTTTGTAAAAATGCTTTTTTTGGATTCAGGAGACCCAAAGCGTGTATTTCCAGTGAAATCTAGGTATCGAATTTTTGGGTGGAATGCAATACCTTCTCTATACACTATGGACATAGTACGTGTAGAGAAAGTAAAAATATCTCTTCTCCAAAACTAATATTTACAAAGTTATTGATGTTTTACGAAGTGAGTGTACCAAAATGTTCTAAAAAGCTATTTCACAGGATTATTTTCAACAATAGTTTCAAACTATTTACAATATGCCTACCTCCATGAAGGTTATACCAAAATGAGCGGGAGATTGGAAACATTCATATGCAATTAAAAAATAAAAATGGAAGAAAATTGTGAAAATCCCGTTTCTACTCCCCTTAACACGAGGACTCAAAGCTATTCTTGATATACCGATTAATCACATTTTCATTCACATCCTCAAAACAGCCACTTGTTGGTTCCACTTCCTTTAAGCTGCGACTATCTCGTTACACTCTACTGTTAGTGGTAAAGATGTCACAAAGATTTATCTTAGCGCGCCCGGACTGTGATATGAAATGAGTTGATATACGGAGCTAACAAGGCGTATGGCATAATTAATGAAGCTAGCACCTTGACATGGCCATAACAAGAGAAGAGGGGACTAGTCGCGCTGCAGTATGCCAGGCCATGGTCGCCTCTCAAGGTTGCCATGACCACAATCGGGAGGGTACTGCGCACTGCACCTCGCCTTCTATCTCTCCTCCATCCACTTCGCCGCAACGTTTTCTGCACTGCTCATCTCTCCATACACGAATTATGTTTAATATCACCACCACAGAATTGGAAATAGGAGTTCAAGTAAGGTCGACTGATAAGTCCCGGGCCTCTCAATGAAAACAGAATTCAATTCTTTTTTTTTATTTATTTCTCAACATAATCTCCAGAAAGGCTAATATATTTGTCATATCAGTATTCTAATTTAATTAAATCATCTCTGTAGTGTGATTTATCAACGTCCTCAAAATAGCTGTTTACCGCATCAAGGACCTCCTCGTTGCTATGAAATCTTCGTCCTCCAAGAAACATTTGAGGTTTGGGAACAGGTGGTAGTCACTAGGTGCTAGATCTGGCAAATAGTGTGGATGTTCAAGCAATTCCCACTTTAATTCGCACATGTGACAGAACGATGGGCCGGAGCATTGTCGTGATGAAACAGGATTTGTTGTTGTTTTTTTTGTTTTGTTTTTGTTTTTGCTTGCCAAATGAGGTATTTTTCTTTTCAACTCATCACTCAAACGTTGCAGTAAGCTTGCGTAGTAGTCACGAGTGATATTTTTACCCTTTTCCATGTAATCAATAAAATAATTCCCTGTGCATCCCAGAAAACACTCACCATAACCTTGTATGATCTGAAGCTTTCAAGGCGATGATTACTGATGAGGGCTTCTCAGGCAATCTGCCGTGTCATGTTTATAAGAGATGGCCATAGAGCACCATGGCTGAAAGTTTGGAGAATTTTATGAACAAGACAAGGCAGATCACCCGAGAAGCCATTATCGCCATAATTTTGTTAGCTGACAAAATTGACTTTGCCGTTTTTGGAGTTGCTTCATCTGGGGCAATCCAGGTTTTGACTGTGGTTTAGTTTCTGGAGTGTAGTGATGTAGCTAAGTTTCATCCATGGTAATATGCCGTCTCAAAAATTCATGGAATTTTTACGGTAGAGCTCCACATTCTTAACAGAAACAGTTTTTCTTTGCAGCTTTTGATCAGGTGTTTACAAATGCGGTATCCATCTTACACAAGACCTTGTGAAGGCCCAAAGCATTACTTCAAATGTTATCTGTACATACTTTTGATATGTTTACAACTTCTGCTATCTCAAACAATTTTAAACTACGTTCTTCCAGTACTAAACGATGAATTTTTTCAAGATCTCTGGAGTTGTCACTTCTATAGGGCGTCCAGAGACGCGCTCATCACTAGTGCTCGTATGTCCCATTTTAAACTCTGCAACCCACCTTTTAATCATTGAATATGAAGGGGCAGAGTCTTTCAATCTACTGCCCATTTCCTCCTTGATTCTTTAGTGTTAAGCCTTTCAAATGGAAGTATTTAATCACTGCTGTGTTGTCTTGTTTAAAATGCTGTCGTTCAAAAACTAAACAAGCTATTGACCTATAACTATGGATACAAGCTAGTCTAGAGTTAAACTATGCGATGCTACCGTATAACTAGCCTAGTGGCGCCATTCGTCTAGAAGGAACGAGCCGCCTGTAACGTAAACTAGCTCACTGTATCTTCGCTAAAGGGCATTTGTCTAGAAGGAACGAGCAGCCTGTAACATAAACTATTTTCTGACCTGTTTATTAAGGGTAGACTAGCTCACTGTATCTTCGCTAAAGTGCATTCGTCTAGAAGGAACGAGCGGCCTGTAGAGGGTAGAGCATGTTAACAGCAGGGTACACCTCGGCAACTGCGACCCGGTACTGATCTATTGGGGAAAGGGATGAGATAAGGGGAAACCACATGCTAGCACACAATGATGGAGCTGACCGCAGAGACGCACGGAAGTCACTAACAGTCTTCTAGATGGCAGCCTTGGCGCGCCACGGAGACTATACAGCGCCAGGAGGCCGATAGGATGCTTCTACAACGGCACCTAGCCTCCACCAGGGAGAAAAGAGTTTCACTCCGAGCAAGCAGCCGTGCCATCTGCCTGCAAAGCCTCAAGTCACACCTGTGCCGACATGAAAGATGAAGAAGGGAAACGAAATGAAGGAATGAAAGGTAAATGAAACCTTGTAGATACACAGCACCGAAGCATTCGCTTATGCGGCCCCAGGAAAACCACGAAAAACCCCAGGGCTAGAGTCCGCGGTCAAAGGGGCGCGAACCCAGACCTCCCGAATGCCAGTCCCAAACGAAACGCTTGAGCCACCTGGCTCGATTGCCTATAGAAGAAAATAACCACATAATTCGCCTGCCAACTCCGAGAAACCATACCCGGTGATTGAATCCGGAACCACCCGAAAGCGGATCTCAAGACGTTACTGTCTGCACTATTCCTCAGGTCTAGAAAAGAAAGAGAGATACTCGCCGACACGCATGATATTTTGACCGCAAAGGAAATCTCAGCTATTTTTTCCTATCCGGGAAATCCTACTTGGTTTTAGGCAACGTTTGCTTTTCTGGCAAGTGATTATATATATTTCCTATGGGAAACAATACTTCCTTTCTCACAGATAGTGCCGAATTTCGCAATTCATTTGCCTAGGATCCATTTGCACTTGAATCGAGTTTCCATAGATATTTTATCTGAGAATACACTAACTGCTCAAGTAAAGTCTCGATATTTAACTAATGGCATTTATCGAGAGTGTCGCAATCTCGATTAGTAACCAATAAATACTTTCTATACGTACAAACACATTGTGAGAAAGTTTTGGTATTACAGAAAGTACATCTTATGTCCATAAGGCTTTCACTACATCACTTTGGTCCCGTGTTACGATTTACGGAACGCAAAATAACCTCAAGTATGATAAAAGAGGCCTCTGAGCAAAATTAAGTGGTTATTCACGCAGGGGCCGCTGAGGACCACAGTAGTTAAAGAACGTCCATAAATAAAACTCCATTTATATTTACATGTACTACATCTCTGTAATTAATAATGTTAATAAGCTTATTCTTCTACTTACTTCATGCTAATCGAGATATACATTAGCTGAAACGATGTTATTACTAAGTAGAAGGGGAATAAGGAAACACACTAGGCTAAACCGAAATTCAAATGTTTTAAAATATGATCGCTATGGGATTGAAATCCAATTCTTTGCGTGGCCAGGAGTTGATTGACAGTTTCCATAGCAGAAAATGTTTACTATTTTAAAACTGGACACAATAACAGGGAGTATTTGGTCAAATCTACGAAAAAAAAATGTACGTATATAACATAATTTATGCATTTAAAAACAGCTATACTGTTTTTGTTTTAATTTTTATGTATCTGTTACGGTTTACTAGTTATGTAAAATTCAGAAAAGTTCATCCAGAATAAACAGGTCTTCAGAGGCTATTCCCAGAAAATTCAAGAAAAACATTTTATTTTCAGGTAAATATCTTAAATACAAGAGATTTTAAACAACACCGTTAGTCATTTTTCAGAAAACCAAAACCTTCCAAAAATGTTTTCATGTAAACGGAAGTTAAGGATGGGGGGAATTTTTTTAAAATTTCCATGTCGTATCTTGAAAGATACTAAACATAAATATCAATTTTGGTATTTAACGGACTTTTCGTTTTTGAGCTTAGCTGCCTACAGACACAAAACACAAGTAGACAGAAGCTTTGTAAGGATACTTTGTTGCACAATAGGTACATAAATTAATGTAAACGTAACACTCAGATTTTTTTTTTATTTTTTTTTTTTTACTTTTTCTACACGTGCTGTGTATATAGTGTATAGAGAAAATATTGTAATGCACCCAAAAATTTGATACGAGATTTAACCGAAAATATAGGTTTTAGGACCCCCTGTATTAGAAAAAACATTTTTAGAAAAAAAAAAAGATCATGTTTGTGAGTGTTTGTGTGTGTGTGTGTGTGTGTGTGGTGTAATGTGCAGCATTCCTCAAAAGCAAAAAGTCCGTTAAATACTAAACTTGATATTTGGTATTTAAGTCAAATACGACACGAAGATTTTCAAGAAAGTTTCCCCATCCTAGCAACTACCCTTTACATGGAAAACATTGTAAAATACTGCTTTTCTCAAAAATAGCTTTAACGATTTTGATTAAAATACCGTATATTAAAGATATTTAGATGACAAAACAAAGTGTGCATCCTAAATCTCCTGGGAAAAATCTCTGAATACCTCTTCATGCTGAATTAATTTGCTAAATGTTGCATAACTGGTACGTAAGAGGTAGACAAAAGCTTCCTACAAAAAAAAAAAAAAAAAAAAATGTAGATCTCATTAGAAAACACTTTTTATGTTATTTTGTCTTGGAGTTGACCGTTCTTGAAATATTCTTTGTTATTGGTTTCAGCTTTAAAATACCTTAATATTTTTTTCATATGGGAGTTTTGTCAACTCCTGGCCATGCAAAGAAATGCAGGCAGATTTTAAAAGATGTCACTATCGATTTAGCCTTATGTACTCCCGCATTTCTGTTTAACTTACAAGGAAGCAAACAATAAGGCAATTTCTGTTAAGTTTTATCTAGATTACCATGAGCAGATAGATGAATAAGCTTATAACACAATAATTTGCTACAGAGATATATGGAAAGTCAAGTGGATGGAACACATCATATTTGCTTTCTCTAGCCCCGTATGTACAATGTATTGTATTCCACTAAAAAATTCCATGTCAAGATTTCACCAGAAATGCATGTTTTAGGACTCCCTGAATCCAAAAAAAAATCTGATGTGTTCCATTCACATGACTTTCTCTACATCTCTGCAACAAATTATTGTTAAAAAGGTTACGCTGCTATTTAGTTCATGCTAATCGAGATAAAAAATTCAGAAATAGTCTTATTACTTGCTTCCTTTTAAGTAAAAGCTAAATAAGGGAGTACCATAGGTTAAAGTGATAGTCAAAACCTGGTTGCTATGTGACGGAAGTTCCTTTGCTTGCATGGACAGGTGGTGACAAATTCCTGTATCGGAAAATACAAGTTTTTGAAAGGTGTAATAAAAAACAATGAACAACTAAAAAAACGATCAGCTCCACGAAAAAAAAAATTGTACAACATAAATTGTGTGTTTTAACGTGCTCTACATTTTCTGTGTAGTAAGCATTTGTCTATCTCTTACTGCTTAGCAGTTAAGCAAAATTCGGCAAAATTCATCCAAAATAAAGAGGTCTTCAGAGGCTATTTCCAGAAAATTTAAGATATACATTTTATTTGATATGTAAATGTCAGTAATATACGGGATTTTAATCAAAATCCTTAGAGCTATTTTTTTATAAAATCAAAATTTTCAAAAAAAGTTCCATGTAAAGGGTAGTTGGGGGTGGGGGGATTTTCTTGTAAATCTTCGTGTCGCATCCTTGGAAGATACCAAACTTAAATACCAAGTTTGGCTTTTAACGGTGTTTTCGTTTTTGAGCTATGCTGCCCACTGACACACACACACAGACATACAGACACAGACATACAGACACAGACATACAGACACACACACACACACACCGACATGTTTCTAAAAATGCTTTTTTTGGATTCAGAGCGTCTCAAAACTTATATTTCCGGTGAAATCTCGGTATCGAATTTTCGGGGACAATGCAATACCTTCTCTATACACTATGTACATAGTACGTATAGAGAAAGTAAAAAAGCATTTTCAGATACAGGTTCGTGTGTGTATATGTCTGTGTGTGTGTGTGTGTGTGTGTGTGTGGAGAGCATAACTCGAAAACGAAAAGACGGTTAAATACCAAAATTGGTATTTAAGTTTGGTATCTTCCAAGGATACGACACGAAGATTTTTGAGAAAATCCACCCACGCTAACTACCCTTTACATGGAAACAATTTAAAACAATTTGTTTCTCTTAAAAATGGCTCTAATGATTTTGATTAAAATACCACATATTACAACCATATGTATAATAAATAAAACGTATATCTTGAATTTCTGGGAATAGCTTCTAAGGACCTGATTATTCTGGATGAATTTTGCTTAGTTTGGTATAACTAGTAAACCGTAAGAGATAGACAAAAACTTACATTACATATAATGTAGCTCTTGTTAAAATACCGAAGTTATGGCATATACATTTTTAGTGGAGCTTACCGTTTTCCAGGTATTCCTGGTTATTAGTTTCAATTGTGAAGTACTTATACTTTTCTCAGACGAGAGTGTCCGTTTTTCTTTTGTTCTACTCCTGGCCAAGCAAAGAAGCGAATTGCAATGACAATCGCATTATGACAGATTTTAAAACATTTGACTAGTGCATTTCCTTAGTTCCATTCTACTTATAAGGAACTAAGTAATACAATTCTGCTAGTGTTTATCTCGATTAGCATGCTGTTGAAAGAAGGATTATCTTTTGCAAGAAGTTTGTTTGTAGAGAGTAGCTAGAGAAAGTCATATGACATCAGATGTTTTATTTTTTTTGTGTGTGTGGAATGCAGTATCTTCTGTATGTGGTAGGCAAAGTTAAAACGTTAACAAAAATGTGCTGTCAGTTGGTATCTTTATTAGGTTGGTGTGTTCTGCGTAAGCAGGATGGAACATTCAACAAAAACGAATGTGTTGCCCCAAAAAGCACGGTAGGTGTAGGCGTTAGATATACGTAACTTTAAATATAGTCCAAGTCAGCGAACCGACGAAAGCGCGATATTTGGAACACGGCCATAGCCTGAAGTAAACAGGAGGGCGGGTGTATACGTGATACCTTTGTTTCTTCTCACACCAAAATACCATCAATTTTTTTTATTCACATTTAGAATGAAAATATAGTTGAAATGCTGGGAGTTGCTCAGATGCTAAAGCAACGAGGAAATGTACCATCTGTCAGCAGAAGTAAATTACCTAAATAATCTACATTAATATTACCTATTAAGAGAAAAAAAGTACTTTCTCTACACAGTATTATGTACATAATGCATAGAGAAAGTATTGTAATGCACCCAAAAATTGGATGTCAAGATTTCTCCGGAAATATATGTTTTGAGACCTCCAGAATAAAATAAAAAAAACAAAAAAAAAAAAAAAAACAGAGAAAACGCATTTAAAAATGTCCATCTCTCTCTTTCTGTCAGTGTCAGTATGTGTGTGTGTGTGTGTGTGTGTGTGTGTGTGCGTAAGTTTTTTACCTTCTCTATACGTACTTTGTACATAGTGTATAGAGAATGTATTGTATTGCACACAAAAATTCGATACCGAGATTTCACCGATAATATATGTTTTGAGACCCCCTGAATAAAAAAAAAGCATTTTAGAAAAGTGTCCGTGTGTGTGTGTGTGTGTGTGTGTGTGTGTGTGTGTGTGTGTGTGGGCAGCATAACTCAAAAGCGAAAACACCGTTTAAAACCAAACTTGGTATTTAAGTTTGGTATCTTCCAAGATTTTAAAGAAAATCCCTTCACCCCCAACTACCCTTCACATGGAAAAAGTTCGAAAATTTTGTTTTCTTAAAAATTGCTCTAATGATTTTGATTAAAATCTCTTATATATAAGATATTTATTTGCCAAATAAATTGTATATCTTGAATTTTCTGGGAATAGCTTCAAAAGACTTCTTTATGCTGGATGATTTTTTACTGAATTTTGCATAACTGGTAAACCGTAAGAAATAGACAAAAACTTATTACACAAGAAATGTTGATCATTATAAAATACACGATTTATGTCATATACATGTTTTACGTGGAGTTGGTCCGTTTTTTTTTTTTTGTTTTTTTTTTAAGATATTCCTTGTTATTGGTTTCTGCTTTGAAAAACATAATTTTCTCATACAGGAATTTTTCAACTCGTGTCCATACAAACAAAGGAACTTCAGTCACATAGCAACCAGCTTATGACTATCACTTTAACCTATGGTACTCCCTTATTTCGCTTCTACTTACAAGGAAGCACGTAATAAGACTATTTCTGCTATTTTTTTTTTTCTAGATTAGCTTGAAATAAATAGAAGCAATAATTGGTTGCAAAGATGTAGAGAAAATCATGTGAATGGAACACATCAGATTTTTTGTTTAGTTTTTTCTGTGGGCAACATAGTCTTCCAAGTATGCGACACAAATGTTTTCAAGACAATCCCCACCAACTACACTTTACATGCAAACCTTTTCGAATATGTTGATCTTAAAAATGGCTGTAACGATTTTCATTAAAATATCATATATTAAAGATAGTTTCATGAAAAATAAAATGCTTATCTTGAATTTTTTGTGAATGTTTCTGAATTTTATATAACATGGAATATTTATATAAATAGACAAAAAGTTACTGAACCAAATATATAGATCTCAATAAAACACACAATTCATATCATTTACACTTTATTTTTTCGTTGACCGTTTCCGAGATATTCCTTTTTTTTTTTCTTTTTTTTTCCCCCATTGTTTAACATCTAAGGTCAAATCGGTCTGTAGGATCTTTTACGTTTGGATTATATCATTTTATTTTCCTCAACCACGCACATACTTCCAGACACTTTGGGGGATAGGGAATAATTCTGTCTAAAGAAAAATCCCCCGCCCCAGCCGGGAATCGAACCCGGGACCTCCGGGTGAGAAGTCAGCTCACTTATCACTCGACCACAGAGGCAGTCGAGATATTCCTTGTTATTACTTTCTGTCATAAGGGTATTTGTTAGCTCTTGCTCTTACAAAGAAATGAATTTCAATCCAATGGCACCCAGCTTTTAAAAGATTTGATTATCGTTTTAGCCTAGTGTATTTCCTTATCTTCCATAAACAAAATTTTCTTTTACCTACGGCATGTTCATCTAGATAAACAGTAACAGAGTTGATCTTATTACTTGCTTCCTTGTCAATGGGAAACAAGGGAATACATTAGGCTAAGGCGATAGTCAAATCTTTTAAAACGGGTGGCTTTCGTGCCGTTTAAAAAACGTTAATTAGTTTAAGACTGAAAGTACAAAATGAATATCTTGAAAATGGTAAACTCTACAAGAAAAACATATATGTCATAAATTATGTGTTTTAACGAGGTCTACATTTTTGGTCCAGTAAGTTTTTGTCTATCTCTTACAGTTTAACCGTTACGTAATATTTTGCAAAGCTCTTCCAGAATAAAATGCTCTGCAGAGGCTAATCCCAGAAAATTCAAAATATACATTATATTTGTTCTGTAAATGTTCAATGTAAAGGGTAGTAAAGGCTGGGGGGATGCCCTTGAAAAGCTTGTGTCGTATCCATGGAAGTTATTAAGTTTGGTATTTAACTGACTATTCGTTCTTGAACTATGCTGTCCACAGGCACAGGACCTTTTTTTAAAATATTTTTCTCGGACTCAGGAGACCTCAAAACACACACTTCCGATGAAATCTCAGTATCTAATTTTTGAGTGGGATACAATGTCTTCTCTAGCCACTATGTAACATATTTAGAAAAAAAGACCGTAAATGTGTGCGTATGTGTGTGTTTGAGCGCGCGCGCAGGCGCTGCCGTGTGTAGCAATGATCAGCATAACTGATAAACGAAAATTAGGTTTAAGACCAAAGTTAATATTCAGATTTTGTAACCTCCAAGGATGCGACACGAAGGGTTTCAAGAAAATCCTGACCCTGAATTGTCATTTACATGAAATTATTTTATAACATTTTATTTATTCTAAAATTGTTCTGATTATTATGTTTAAACATCCCATGCTTAGGATATTTTAATGAAGAATTATTCTTCACTAGAACATTCCACGCAATACAATTTGCACTTTTGGCACACAAATAATTGGATTACTGCATACACTTTTCTAACATTTGCCATTCGCTACATTGAATTTTACTTACGTCCAGCAGGCTCCGAAAGTTTCAGTTTTAGAAATTATCGGAAAATGTTCATGTATTTAAAAAGGGACTAGAAAAGTCTGGAAGTGGAATTCTCTGGATTGGGATAAAGATTGTCCGAGAAAACTTGCAGAGAAACACACGTCGCCAGGAAAGCTTCAGTTCTTATTTTACACAAAGTCCTTGTTTGCCCGGCTACTACATCCGTTCTATTGTTAGGGCAGGTCAAGCACTGTTCCCTTCAGCGGACGCTCGGTCCCACGCGCCCGCTTTACAATATTTGGAATTTTCTGGGAATAACCTCTGAAGACCTCTCCATTCTGGATGAATCTTGCACAAGAGATGGACAAAAACTTACTACAGAAGAGTTTATAGATCTCGTTAAAGCACACGATTTATCCATAGTTGTTTTTGAGTTAACCATTTCCGAGGTAATCCTTGGTATTCGTTTTAAAATGGCGTTTCTCAAATGCAAAGTTGTTATTCATTTTTTCATCCTGACCATGTGAAGAAAAAGGAATTTCAATTGCATCACATATCGACAGTTTTAAAGTTGTGACTGTCACTTTAGCCCAGTGTGTTTCCCTTCTACCGAAGTATAAGACTATTTACGGTTAATGTTTATCTTGATTAGCATTAAGTAGAAAAGCATTAATCTTTTATAAGAATAGAGCGAGTGCAGAACAGATAGAGAAAATCATGTGAATGGAACACAATAGATTTTTTTTACGTTATTTTTAGTTAAATATGAAAAATTGCTAATTTTCACACTCAAGAAAACTTTAGAGTTTTCAAAGTTGAATAATATATTACCAAAATTGGAGCATTAATTCAAAAAATCTAAGACTATTTCCTTTCATGTACTTTTGAGAGGCAATATAAAAATATATAAACAAATTAGTGAAAATTCCTTCGTGCTCAGACCAGTTGGCTCTCACCTAGACGATCCGGGTTCGATCCCAAGCGACCGCATATGAGATTTGTGGTGGACAAAGCAGCACGGGCCGGGTTTTCTCCGGGGTCTCCGGTTTCCCCCGCTATCACATTCTACCGGGGCTCCATCTTCATGTATCATCAGTGTCATCGCCTGCGGTGCCAGAGCAGTAAAAGCGGGCGTTAAACGCTACCCCCCCCAAAAAAAAAACCACACTAACAGACAGGCAAATTGCTTTATTTTTGTTTCAGGCGGTCTCAAAACACATATTTCCTGTGAAATCACGGTAACGTGTTTTTGGGTACAATACAATACCTTCCCTCTGACTTCTCACTCGAAGGTCCCGGGTTCGATTACCGGCTGAGGCGGTGAATTTTTCTTTAACCAGAATTATTCCCTATCCCATATAGAGCCTGGAAGTATGGATGTGATAGTGAATGTGCGTGTGTTTAGTAATCTAAAGTTTACTAACCTAATGTTCTGAACCTACAGTTTCACAAGTCAAAGCCCCCAATATGACCATTGAAGTTAAAGGGGGCTATACAAATACAACAATAAAAAAACCTGATGTGTATCATTCACATGACTTTCTCTATATCCCTGTAACAAATTATTCTTTAAAAGCTTATACTTCTATTTACTTTATTCTAATCAAAAAAAAATTAGCAGAAATAGTCTTATTACTTGCTTCCTTGTAGGTAGAAGCGAAACAAGAGACAATCATAGGTTAAAGTGATAGCCAAAAGCTGGTTGCTATGTCAATGAATGCCCTTTGTTTATATGGATCAGAGTTGACAAGTTCCTTTGTGAGAAAATATAAGTTTTCATAGCAGAAACCAAAAATAAGGAATGTCTCAAAAACGACGAACTCCGCAAAAAAAAGATTATATAATATAAATTGTGTGTTTCAACGTGCTGTACATTTTTTGTGAAATAAGTTTTCGTCCATCTCTTACGGTTTAGCAGTTATTCAAAAGTTCGTAAAATTCATCCAGAATAAACTACCCTTCAGAGGCTATTCCTAGAAAATTCAAGATATACATTTTATTTGTCAGGTGAATATGTTTAATATACGAAATTTTAATCAAAACTGTTAGAGCCATTTTTAAGAAAATCCAAATTTTCGAAAAAAAGTTCCATGTAAAGAGTAGATTGGTGTGGGGGGATTTTTCTCAAAATCTTCGTGTCGTATCCCTGGATGATACTAAACTTAAATACCAAGTTTAGTATTTTACCGACTTTTCGTTTTTGAGTTATTGCGTTCACAGACACACACGGACCTTTTTGTGAAAATGCTTTTTTTGGATATTGGGGACCCTAAAACATATATTTCCGGTGAAACCTCGGTATCGAATTTTTGGGTGGAGTGCAATACCTTCTCTATACACTATATACGTAGTACGTGTAGAGAAAGTAATAAAAATGCAATACTGCAGTAGAAAGAAGAACATATTCACGCGTTTTCTTTTATAGGAAGATAAATCACACCTGAAAACAAAAGCAAACAGTTTACTGCTCACTTAAGGCATGTGGTATACATCTCTAGCACGGTTTTGTTCTTTGCTGAGCAAACAGAGGAGCTATGATATCCCACTTGCCATTCCCCGTTCCCCAAGAGATTCTAAAGAAAGAAGAAGGCATATAAAGTTGCTTTCTTTACCTCTGTGAACTCTGGATCCTAAACCTGATAAACTGTGTCAGCCAACACAATACACAACGATAACAGAAGAATAAAGTTAGTTTTATACCCCCAAGAAATATCGCACCAATGGGAAAACATCTCTTTCTCTCTTGTGTAAAGTCACACATTCATTAAAACACCAAAAACTAACTAAAGTCTGTTTTTTAGTCAGTTGATGGTAAAGGTAGGTCTTACCAGATGTCAGAAGTGTTAAAAGTCGACCATTCTATCACTCAGTGTTATAAAATTATAGCACCTCAATGTAGACAACTTTAGTTTAAGTGTCCACGGCCTCACTTATGGAAACATAAAAATTCGATCCCCTGAATCCATAAAAAGCATTTTAAGAAAAAGGTCCGTGTGTATGTGTCCGTGTGTCAGTGTCTCTGTGAACACAATAACTCAAAAACGAAAAATCCGCAAAATACCAAATTGGTATTTAAGTTCAGTATCTTCCAGGGATGCGACACGAAGACTTAGAGAAAAATCCCCCCACACCAAACTACCCTTCACATGGATTTTTTTTCGAAAATTTCTATTTTCTCAAAACTGGCTCTAATGATTTTGATTAAAAAATCGTATATTAAAGATATTTAAGTGACAAATAAAATTTATATCTTGAATTTTCTGGGTATAGCCTCTGAAGATTACTTTTATTCTGGATGAATTTTAAGGAATTTTGCATAACTGCTAAACCGTATGAAATGGACAAAAACTTACAAAACAAAAAAGGTAGAGCACGTTAAAACACACAATTTATATTATATACTTTTTTTTTCGTGGAACTGACATTTTTTTTTTTTTTTTTTTTTTTGTTTTTAATATTCCTTGTTTTTGATTTCAGCTTAAAAAAAACAACATACTTTTCCCATACGGGAATTTGCCAACTCCTGTCCTTACAAACAAAGAAACTTCAGTCACATAGCAACCAGCTTTTGCCTATCACTTTAATCTATGGTACTCCCTTATTTCCCTTCCACTTACAAGGAAGGAAGTAATAAGTTTATTTTTGCTAATTTTTTCTCGAATAGTATGAAGTAAAGAGAAGCTTAAGCTTTTTAACAATAATTTGTTAATTATAATAATTGCAATAATTTTGCTAGTCGATAAAAAATTAACTGAAATAATCTTATTACTTGCTTCCTAAGTAGGAGCGAAATAAGGAAGTGCCATAGGTTAAAGTGATAGCAAAAGATGGTTGCTATGTGACTGAAGTTCCTTTGTTTCGATGGACAGGAGTTGTCAAAGTCCCGGATGAGAAATGTATACGTTTTTTAAAGCTGAAAACAAAAACAAGAGATATGTCAATAACGACCAACTCCATGAAAGAAATGTATATTACATTAATAATGAGCTTTAATGTGTTCAACATTTTTTTTTTGGTGTTAAATTTTGGTACATCTCTTACAGTTTTGGCAGGTATGCAAAATTCTGTAAAATGTATCCAGAATAGAATATTAGTCTTCAAAGGCTATTCCCAGAAAATTCAAGATTTACATTTAATTTGTAAGGTAAACATCTTTAATATACGATATTTTAATCCAAATCGTTTGAGCCATTTTTTAGAAAATCAAAATTTTCGAAAAATGTTCCATGTAAAGAGTAGTTGGGGGTGGGGATTTTCTTGAAAATCTTCGTGTCGCATCCTTGGAACATACCAAACTTAAATATCAAGTTTGGTATTCGACGGTCTTTTTGTTTTTGAGCTATTCAATCCACACACACACACACACACACGCGCGCGCACGCACGTGCACACAGACCTTTTTCGAAAAATGATTTTTTTTTGGATTCAGGGAACCCAAAACATGTATTTCCGGTGAAATCTAGGTATCGAATTTTTGGGTGGAATACAATACCTTCTCTATACACTATGTACATAGTAGGTGTAGAGAAAGTAAAAATATATATTTTGTTTCAGACACTAATAAAATTTCTATTATTTCAAGTTTCAGAAAATATATACTTTTGGGGGATAAGAGGATTTTTAATTAATTGAAATGCTAATCTGCATTTGTTTAAAGTTGTTATGCAATACTCTTTTTACTTTCTCTATACGGATTATGTACATAGTGTGTAGAGAAGGCATTGCATTGTACCCAAAAATTCGATACCGAGATTTCACCAGAAATATATGTTTTGAGACCACCTGAATCCAAAAAAGCATTTTTAGAAAAAATGTCTGTGTGTATGTGTGTGAGTGTGGGGGGGGGGCAGCTTAGCTCAATAACGAAAAGACCGTTAAGTACCAAACTTGGTATTTAAGTTTAATATCTTCCAAGGATGCGATACGGAAATTTGTGGAACTGGTAAACTGTAAGAGATACACAAAAACTTACCAGACAACAAATGTAGAGCACATTAAAACATACAATTTATGTTATTTACATGCTTTTCGTTGAGTTGGTCCTTTTTTAGATATTCCTTGTTTCAGCCTTAAAAAAACTTGTACTTTTCTCATACAGAAAAATGTCAACTCATGTCCATAAAAACAAAGGCACTTCAGTCACATAGCAACCAGCTTTTGCTATCACTTTAGCCTATGGTACTCCCTTATCTTGAAGTTCCAGTGAAGCAAGTAATTAGACTATTTCTGCTAATTTTTTCTCACTTAGCTTGAAGTAAATTGAAGCATAAGTTTTTAACATAACTTTGGGGCAGAGATATAGAGCAAGTCATGTGAATGGATTATATCAGATTTTTAGAGTATTTGTATCTTTAAATTCAGTTTTCTCAAAACAGCATTTTTGGATACTTATGTATATTTTTAGCAGACGTACTAGAGTTAGAAAAAAGAAAGTTATACAATGCTTAGTTGAACTTTCTGAACCACAATCGTGATGTGATCATAGAAAGTAACAACATTGTACATTTTCCACAATTTTACTTTTTGGAATTGTAAATATATTTATTTTTAATATCTACTGAAATTGTATCATAGCTAAATAATTGAGGTTCAGAGGATGGCTGATTATACTAAGAACAAGCATGCAAAAGTGCGATTATGTTTTCTAAGCAGTATCAGAGAAAAAGGCACATGAATTCACATGTTTTAAGACTAAGTTTTATCACTTTTCTGCTGAATGAAATACTTTTTATAGACTCAACCAGATAAGCTATTGACTACTTGAAATAATAGTCATGATTTATAGAATAGTTCGTACAAATTTCTGTAAAAACAACTGAATACTTTAAGAGCAGTGGTAACTCAACTTATTAAGGTGTTCAGACTACCTTGTCCCCTTAAATAGGCTATGCCTCTGAAAGCTCGTATCGGTCCATAAGTGGCGGATGATTTCCATGTCATAAACATAAAACAGCAGCAGAGAGAGCAAAATTACAACTACTACAGTGCCTCCATTGTATAGAATGTTTTCGTTCTGTTAAGTCATCATGTTGTCAGCTCTGATGGTAAGCAAGGCAACATGTGAATATCGCAGACTGTTAAGCATCAAATAGGTAAAACAATCTATAAATATTGAGAACTACCTAAGTGACGCAAGTGTTAAAATTGTTTTATATTGTATGTAGGATTACTCGACCTGTGACCTCTATGGCAAGCTTCCTACCCACAATATAAAACACAATTTTTATCACATATCATAAATCAATATTTCCTTACTCTACCCCTCATGTCAACAGTGCTTATATTCCTCTCTTATTGGCAGCTGGACTAACTGCATATCGCAATAGAAATTAGATCCCAAGTTAAAATACTAACATTAGAGTTGAATTACTTTTCTTTCAAGCAATGGCGCATCTATAGATTATTATTATTCTAAGATATTTTCTTTTTATTTGTTATAGGCTTAACGCCCCTTTTACTAATTGTGGCAGGCGATGACACTGTTGGTACATGAATATGGAGCACCGCTGGAATACGATGGTGGGGGGAATCGGAGAATCCGGAGAAAACTCGCTCCTGCGACGCTTTGTCCACCACAAATCGCACAAGCATCGCATGGGATCGAATCCAAACCGTCTAGCTGAGTCCAGGTCTTATTCTAAGCTATGAGAGAGTGTTATTACGATGTACACAGTGTGTTGAGAAGGCTTTGTATTCCACTCAAAATTCCATACCGAGATTTCACCGAAAATATATTTTAAGGTCCCCTGAGAACAAAAAAAAAAAAAAAAGCATTTTTAAAAAGGTAAATGTGTGTGTCCGTGGGTACCATAGGCTAAAGTGATAGTTTCTTTGTTTGTATGAACAGGAGTTCGCAAATTCCTGTATGAAAAAAGTATAAGTTTTTAAAGCCGAAATCAATAACAAGGAATATCTCAAAAACGATTCATTCCACAAAAAAAGTACATAACATAATTTGTGTATTTTAACGAGCTCTACGTTTTCTGTTATGTAAGTTTTCGTCCATCTCTTACGGTTTGCCAGTTATGCAAAATTCCGTAAAATTCATCCAGAATAAAGTAGTCTTCAGAGGCTATTCCCTGAAAATTCAAGATAAACCTTTTATTTGTCATGTAAACATCTTTAATATAATCAAAATCATTAGAGCCATTTTTGAGAAAAATAAAATTTTCGAAATATTTTTCCATGTGAAGCTTAGTTGAGGATAGGGGGATTTTCTTAAAAAGCTAAGTGTTGCGTCCCTGGAAGATACCAAGTTTGGGATTTAACGGTCTTTTCGTTTTTGAGCTATGCTTTTCATAAACCCACACATACACACAGACACGGACATTTTTCTAAAAATGCTTTTTTTGGGGGGGGATTCAGGAAGTCCTAAAACATATATTTCCGGTGAAATCTCGGTATCGAATTTTTGGGTGCAATACAATAACTTCTCCATACACTATGTGCATAGTACGTGTAGAGAAAGTAAAAATAAAAACTTTACCTTTATAAGGTCGTCTCCTTAACGCGGGAGACCTGGGTTCGATTCCCAAGACAGGCGTGGGAATGTTTCTCCCGCTGGGAGTTCTAGACCGGGGTACACCAAGCCTCGTGAGGTCCCTGGGGGTCCAATTGAGGAGCTACTTGATGGAGAAGTAGCGGCTCCAAGTCGTGGAGACCGCATTAACTGGCCGGGGGGGGGGGGGGTCGAAGCGCTGACCACGTCTCACCCCCCAATACCACACCCCATCCATGACGTCTGCAATGGACCGAGAAACGGGACGCCAAGGCTCTTAGTGAGCTCTGCCAAGGAGTCTCTCTCTCTCTCTTACCTTTATACCCCTACGAAATATTGCACCTATGGGAAAGCAATACAGTTTCTCTGTGATGAAAAGTCTAACATATTCATTAAAACTAGAAACTTGTAAGAATGTATAAGTAAATTTATTATTCACGTGCACGTCCTAGACTAAAGGATCTGCCGTTACTCTTGAGCTTCAGATTAAAGAGAGCCAACTTTGGAGCTATGAAAGACAAACTTCTTGAAAGCCTCTCTTATATTCACTGTCACAGTTTTACGTACTTACTGCTCTCATCTAGAGCTAGCGGAGTCTGTTGTTAGATTACCCAAAGAGGAAATGACTCGTGAAATAAAGTCGTCAAACAGGCAAACCTTTACGATGATCAGTAACTCCCGGGTTCGACTCAATTTACGCAGCATTTCACCATGAAACCCTCCTTGCGGACTAAAACCAATCAACTGATGCAAATTTTGATGAAATTATGCCAATGATTTTTACTTTCTCTACAGGTACTATGTACATAGTATAGTATTGAGAAAGTATAGTAATGCACCCAAAAATTCGATACCAGGAATTCACCGGAAATACATGTTTTGGGACCCCCTGAATCAAAAACATCTTATGTGTAACAATCACAGGACTTTCTATAGCTGTACTGCAAACAAACCCCTTAAAAAATATTCTTCTTTTTTTAATTTATTTATTTAAGGTCACTTTATAACAACAAAGGTCATCAGCCACCACAATATTCTTACAAGATCAATGTATATACAAAATATAATGTAAATATATTACAACTGTGGTCATAAACTCAACTATTTGAACTTTGGTAAGAGTAAAATATAGTACATGTAAATTGGTAAACAATTATAATAATTAAATCACATTATATAAAAGACAACATTTATGATATCTCCATTAACTTGATAACTTCGGTGGTGTTAAAGATGGAATACAGATCTTGAGGTTTAAGTTCCTTGTGTCGTTGAGTAAAACAGGGCACTCGAGGATAAGGTGAGAAGGTGATACTACATTTCGGGATGGATCTTTAGTTATCATCATCATCATCAGACAACCATAACTGAGGTTGAAGTGGCCGATGCGCAACCTGGTGAGTAGGACTTTGTTCTCTTCGGAATTTAAGGTGTGATATTGCCTAACCAGTTGCAGTTTTGAGGGCGCAGATTTCCACTGTTTGTCCCAGGGGTCCGCGATATAGCTCTTTTACCATCTTTATATACCATTATAATCGAGATAAGCATTAGCAGAATGCTCTAATTACTTAGTTCCTTATAAGCAGAAGGAAAACGAAAGAAATTCGCTATGCTAAAGTGATAACCAAATGTTTTAAAAGCTGTCGTTATGCGATTGTCATTGCAAATCGATTCTTTGCTTGCCCAGGAGTAGAACAAAATAAAAACGACACTTCCTCTCTGAGAAAAGTATAAATGCTTTACAATTGAAATCAATAACAAGGAATATCTCGGAAACGGTTACCTCCACAACAAGAACGTCAAGGACGAGATCTACGTTTTAGTGCAGTAAGTTTTTGTCTATCTCTTCCGGTTTGGCAGTTAAAACACATTCAGAGACTGTTCCCGAAAATTCAAGATATACATTTTATTTGGGGTATAAATATCTTTAATGTAGGAATTTAAATCAAAATCGTTACACCCACTTTTTTTAGAAAATCAAAATTTTAGAAAATTTTTCCATGTAAAGGGTAGTTTGTGGTGGGGGATTTTCTTGAAAACCTTCGTGTCGCATCTTTGGAAGATACCAAACCTAAATACCAAGTTTGGTATTTAACGGTATTTTAGTTTTTAAGTTATTCAGTCTACATCCCCCCCACACACACCCACACACAGGAACCTTTTTCTAAAAATACTTTTTTTGCATTCCAAGACCCCATTAAGATATTTTCGGCGAAATCTCGACATCGAATTTTCGGGTGCAACACAATACCTTATCTATTCAGTATGTAATGAACTATACCGAAATATTTTCACAGAATAGGTGGACTACTTAAATAAGTAATTTGAGATAGGATACTTATGGCCTGTTTATTGAAATGTTGAAGTAACGGCTTTAAGTTTCTGAAGTGCCAGTACGCCACTGTCTAATTTATCAACCATTCGAGAGCATAACACGAAAAACGAAGGGACATATTACATAGCGCAGTGGTTATGATACTGGCTTTCAAGTGAAAGATAGTTTCCGAGTTCGGGTCTCGTTCACGTATCGCGGCACTTCGTCTGGAATGAAAAAAATAATAAAAACATTTACTCTAGCACAAGAATCGAACTCATGACATTTCGGCTAGCAGCTTCCCGCCGTTACGCATTAAGCCACCAAAGCAGTTGAAAAAACTCCTCCAGAGTAAGCTAGTTCAAGAACGCAGTTAATGAATGCTCAGTGTCGCACTGTCAAGTGATTAGTTCGAGATTTTTCAGATTTTTGCGACATTAAATCTTGAGAACGCTAGTAACGAACTGCTAAAAGTCGATATTTCTATACTCGGGCAGCAGTTTTAAAGACATTCTAAGCCATTTTTTTCAACTTACTTTGCTTTAACACCGACTTATCAGCACCTGATACCCATACGTTTAACGCTATGTAGTTGCGTTGTTTATCCGGGGACCATACATCGCCGATCTCAAATTACTTATATCAGTCACGTGCACAATCTCGCAAATTATTTCGGTGTAGTTCATTAACATCCTGTTTATTGTACATGTTATTGTTTTATATTTTGAGAGGAATTTGTCAACTCCTGATCATGCAAAGAAACGAATTTCAGTCACATAGCAACCAGCTTTTAAAAGAGCTATCACTTTGGTCTGGTGTATTCCCTTATTTTCTTTCTACTTACAAGGAAGCAAGTATTAATACCATTGCTGCTCTTGTTTATATTGATTAGCATGAAGTAGATAGAAGAATAAGCTGTTTAACAATACTTTTTGGAGATGTAGAGAAAGTCATTGAATGGAACAGAGATTTTCGTAAATACATGCATTTTTCTAATTTTTTTTAATTAAAGGTACCTCTAAACATGTTTTTCCAGTAAAATCTAGGAATGGAATTTTTGAGTTAGATACAGTACCTTCTCTATCAACTGTGTACGTTGTACATATAAGCCAGAGAATGTAATATTGAATAGAGAAAGTGATCGGATGTTTTTCTTCAATGAAGAAGCAACAGCACGTGCTAATAATGAACGAGCACTGACTATTAACACAAGAATTGCCCAACCGAAGTGCTTGGCATACTCGACTTGACAAATGAAGCGCCTGTTAAGAAAGCCCTGTCAAAAAGATGACGCCGGAGCAAATACAGCAGTGGCGACTACTGTACAAAATCGCCGAGCCAGGTGGCGCAAGTTTGGAAGGTCGCGATATCGGTTCCGTTCTCTCTGACCGATGGGTTTTTCGAGGGTTTTTTTTTTTTTTTTGGGGTCACTAAGCGATTACTGGAGAGGATTTTTCCCCCGAGCTTCCTATCCCTTCATTACATCCCACCCAGTTTCTTTCAGGGTTGTAAGGGTTCACGAGGAATGCGGCAGAGGCACTATTTCATGGAGGTGACTACTCTGGAAGTACAACTCACGGCGGCGAGATGACCCTGTTGGTTGTCTGCGGATTCAGGTGGTCTATCCGAGAGTAAATGGCGGGCTATTGGCGCTCCCCACGTTGAGAAAACTCCTTCTGAACATTTAGGGACCATCCATAACGGCTCTTTCCTTGACGGATATCGGCCACCTTAGGAAATTGCACTCACCTTTTCCTGTCTTCCAGTGGGCTGGCGTATAAGCCAACGGCTACAGTTCGGAATACTCCACCGAACACACACACACACACACACACACACACACACACACAAGAATATCTGATCCTACTTATTTTTGTCGCTTATGGACATTTTGTTTATTACTTTCTGTAACTATATAACACATAGGTAGAGAAGGTATGCATTCCACCCAAAAATACCGGAATTCACTGGAAATACACATTTTAGGGTCCCATATATAAAAAGCCAAACAAAAAGAAAACTTTCCTTTGCGAGTGCGATGTGCGCATGCACGAATAACGAAGCTGTGAACAACAAAGCTCAAAAACGAAATTTGCTTAAATACCAAACTTGATAATCAAGTTCAGCATCTTCCAAAGATGCGACACGAGATTTTCAAATAATTTCAACCACCTCAAACTAATCTTTACATAAATTATTGTAACATTTTCGAAAATTGTTCTAACAATTTTAATCAAAATGCCGCATATTAAAGGTATTTAACCGACAAATTAACTTTATATCTTGAATTCTTGTAGCCTCTGTAGACCGCTTCATTACACATGGCTTTTGAATACCTGTTAAATCATAAGAGAAAGAAACAAAAGCACTGCACAAGGATTGTATATCTTTTTATAAACCATAATTTATGACATATACCTACAATTTTGTGTGGAATTATCCATTATCGAAATATTTCTTATTATCCTTTTCAATTTTAAAATACTTTTCACAAACGTGAATTTGTCTTTCCTTTTGCTTTACTCCTGAACGTGTAAACAGAGCCGAATTTCATTCGCATAGGAATCAACTTTTTAAAGATTTGACTATTTTCTAACCTAGTGTACTCCCTTATTTTCCCTCTATGTGTAAGGAACTAAGTAATGAAACCATTTCTGCTAACGTTTGTCTTGATTAGCAGAAGTACATAGAAGAGTCAACTCTTGTAAGAATCGTTTCTTACTGAATGGCTAGAGAAAGTCATTTGAATGGAACACACAATATTTTTCTTCGAGTGTTATTAAATGTGACGAATATGGCGTAATTTAACGTCAACGGTGGTTAAATATACCGCAGTTCTCTAAATTTGATAAGATATGGCAACAGTGCCTACGGTACATCTTAGTTTGTACTCGTTTTAAAGAGTTTCTGCGCATGCGCAGCTGAAATGTCGGACATGGCACTGACTATCTCTGCAGCTTCTGTCCTACACACGACTGGTGTGGAAGAAACATTGGTTGACCTAATACTTGGTTATCTGTAAAGAGCAAGAAAGTAGGTGCTCACGTAGTTTTAAAACCGCCATTGTGGGATGGTATCGCAAAATAATTTGATAGCTTCTTGTGATTTACCGAGAATAAACGCGAGTAAGTTGGAAAATTTAGTGCCGCACCGGCATACTGCTAACGGTAGCTCAGTGGTTACAGCACCTGGAATCCAGAATATCCATGGTTCAAATCCCGGCTTCTTCTTTTTATTATTATTACTATTATTATTATTATTATTATTATTATTATTTTAGGAATAGCATACAGCCTACAAAAGAAGATGCAGAAAAGACTCCGTAGTCTAGTGGTCAGCGAGCTGGCTTCTCACCCGGAGGTCCCGGGAATTTTTCTTTATCCAGAATGATTCCCTATCCCCCACAGAGTCTGGAAGTGTGTATGTGAGAGTGAATGTGTGTGTGCTTTAAGAAAACAAAATGATTTAAACTTACTGACAACGAGTTGTTTCAAGTGCAAAAGCCCCCGATATGACCTTAGATGCTAAAGGGGGCTATATAAATGAAACAATAAAAAAAAAGGATGCAGAAAACAGAAATTGTGGATAAATAAAATGTCTTTGGGTTGAAGGTGCTGAAATTATTATAGAATACTCCCCCAAAATAATAATAATTATAAATATATTATCAATTATATATAAATATTATTTACTTTATCGTTATTGCTATTATTATTACTGTCATTGTAATTATTAAGATATTTGAATAGCAAAGCCTACAGAAGTTAATAGAATTCTGTGGAGAAATAAAATGTCTTTCGGTTAAAGGATAGCTACTGAATTATAGAACACTCCCCAAAATTATTATTATTATTATTATTATTATTATTATTATTATTATTATTATTATTATTATTATTATTATTAAAGTCTTATGAATAGCAAACATTCTACAGCAGCAGATGAAATAACAGAAATTGTGGAGAAATGAAATACGTGGGCTGAAGGATAACCACTCCATCAAAATCATCATTATTACTATTATCATTGTTGTTATTGTGATGGTGGCGTTTATGGTGGGAGTCGGCTGTACCAATAATAGTTCATAATAAATACTAAAGAAATTTTTGTCACATTTTCAGGGCTATAGGATTCCAACGTTTCATGAGCTCCCAAAATGTCGACTCACGAGCCGCTACTGAAACAAAGGAACCCACGTAATGATGCCCGTTCACTGCATACCGAATATTGCCACGCGACTTGAATTTTTGACCAAGCAGAATTAATGGACGGCCTTCAGTAAGACAGTTGCCGTTTCATAACTTCACTGCCGATGTGACGTAAGTGTTGACTAAATTGTTCCTATGGGAAAACTACAATAAGTACCAGGGAAACGTATGAACGCAGAATTCACAAGCTTTGCATTTATAGACATTAGATAAAAAGATGGGCTCTACATCCGCTCTTCTTATCTATTTACACGCCTTTTATGTCTGATATCTTCAAAGGAAGGAAGCAAATAAAACAGCTGCTTTATGAAAACTGGGAGCAGAAAATCCAGTTATCGTCCGTTTGAGATACAACAAGTTGGTAAGGATCTAAAGCTAAGAGTCGAACATAGAAGTGTACAATATATTTGTGAGGAAATATTGCATTCCTACTATATACGAGGGTCATTTCACAAGTCATGGCAACTATTTTATAAATTCCGAATAACTGAATATGTAGTTATTACAAAATGTAAATATGAAAACATGTTATATACAGAATGGGAAGTTACCATCAAATGACGTCTGAGTGCATTGGTAAATGCTAGTACACACATGCAAACATTGGTATCCTACAGGTCGTCTTCCAAGATGAATGTCACTAAAGTTGAACAGTGTGCATACACAAACATTGTATTTCCGCGTGGCAGAATGAAATGCTCGCGAGTGTCAAAGATGTGTGGAAGGGATTATTTTGAAGGTCGTTAGCTCGCATATTCTTTTGTAATACGAATAAAACAATGATCACTGTACATTTTTCAATGTTCCGTACCCATAATCCCTGGTACTCAGATCCCAATGTAGTACCAACATTGAGAAGAACATTCCAGCGATTTTCAATATATATCCTGAGTTTTGTTTCCTGCAGCTTTGTTGGCTGATAAAAAATAGTTGCCATGACTTTTGAAATGACCCTCGTATGTATTTAGACCCTATATAGGACCAAGCGGGAGACCTAGGTTCGATCCCCAGTACCGGCGTGGGGATTTTTCCCCCGCTGGGAGACCTGGCCCGGGGTGCACTCAGTCTCGTAAGGTCCCTGGGGGGCCAATTGAGCAGCTATTTGATGGAGAAGTAGCGGCTCCAGGTCATGAGAACCGCATTAACCGGCCGGGAGGGCTCGAGTCGCTGACGTCTCACCTTCCAATACTGGCCCCAATCCATGACGTCTGTAGTGGACCGTGATGGGGTCGCAGCGGCCGGGCGGAAGGCCAAAAAAAAATGTATAAAACATAAATTGTATGTTTTAACGAGCTCCACACATTGTGTGGTAACGTTTTGGCTATCTCTTACGGTTTACCGGTTATGCAAAATTTCACAAAATTCATCCAGAGTAAATATGTCTTCAGATGCTATTCCTAGAAAATTGAAAATAGACATTTAATTTTTCATGTAAATGTCTTAAATATAAGACATATTTCAAAATCATTAGAGCTATTTTTGAGAAAAGCAACATTTTCGAAATTTTTTCCATCAAAGGGTAATTGGGGGTGAGGGATTTTCTTGAAAATCTTCGTGTCGCATACTTGCAAGATACTGGTCTTAAATACCAAGTTTGGTATTTGACGGACTTTTCGTTTTTGAGCTATGCTGTCCACAGACACACATATACGGACCCAGTTCTATAAATGTTTTTCTTGGATTCAGGGGGTCCTAAAATGTGTATTTCTGGTGAAATCTCGGTATCGAATTTTTGGGCGCAATACAATACCTTTTCTATACACTATGTACATTTTGCGTTTAGAGAAAGTAATAATGACCATCAACATCCCATTTCAGAAAAATGTAGGTACTGGAAAATTTATCAAGGAATATCTTGGTCGAACAATAAAAATGTGATGTGCTACATTCATATATGTTTCTCTGTCTGTTCCATATACAATTTATTTTTACTAAAGATATAATCGAGATAAACATTAGCAGAACTGATCTTATTACTTGCTTCTTTGTAAATAGAAGGGAAATAAGGGAATACATTCGGTTGAACAACACAAGAAAATGAGGTGTAAAGTGTAGTGTAAGCAGTAACCGAGGGAATACATGTAACTGACGTCACCTGTCGTGTCATATTTGAGTTGTAGTGTATACTACGGCGGCGCAGAAACATGAGAATAACGTACACAACATCTGACTGCCGTTCCTACTTCTGTGTACCAAAGCTCCAGCAAAGGTAAGTGACTCGCAACTAACCTCTCACTCCAAAAGTCATTTATCAAGAACTAGCAGTTTTCCCAACGGGAGAGAAAATTTCTCAACTTCAAAGCAAGCTTTTTATGAGGTCAGTAAGAGTTCTCTTTTGAAAACTACTATTTTAACTTTATTTTAACAATAGTTTTCCTGTAGTCCCCACAAATAGTGATAAGCTGGTGTTATAGATAACTTCCCGATAGTGAATAAGATAACAAGAAAAAGACATTTTCCTGGTATGATAATATAACATCAATCAGACCCGCAAACTCGCTTAAAAAACCTCTGAACATTTTCCTCCTTTCTTTCTCTACTACTCAGTATGTATAGAACAAATTATATTCCAAACACAAATTACATACAGAAATTTCACCGGAAATGCACGTTTTAAGGTCCCACGAATACATTTTTTAATTAGAATATGATGTGTTAAATTTATAACTTTCCCTACCCATATTCTTAGTAAAAAGTGATTATTACATTCATTTGACTTTCTCTAGCTGCTCCACAACAAACTTTCCTTACAAAAGATTATTCTTGTACTTACGTCATACTAATCAAGATAAACGTTGCCAGAACTATTCTTAACACTTGCTTCTTGAAAGTTGAAGGGAAATAAGGCAATGCACAGGCTAAAGCGATAATAAACAATCTTATGTGTTCCATTCACATGACTTTCTCTACATCTCTGCAACAAATTATTGTTAAAAAGCCTATGCTTCTATTTACTTCATTCTAATCGAGAAAAAAATTAGCAAATAGCATACATATCATTTGCTTCCTTGTAAGTAGAAGTGAAATAAAGGGGTAACATAGATTAAACTGATAGCCAAAGGCTGATTGCTATGTGACTTAAGTTCCTTTGTTAGTATGGACAGGAGTTGACAAATTCCTGTATGAAGGTATAAGTTTTTCTAAGCTGAAAACAAACAAAAAATGAAATTCTTTAAAACGATCAATTCCACGAAAAAATGCATATAAAATAAATTGTGTGTCTTAATGTGCTCTACAGTTTTTGTGCGATAAGTTTTTGTCCATCTCTTATGGTTTAGCAGTTATGCAAAATTCCGAAAAACTCATCCAGAATAAAGTATTCTTCAGAGGCTATTCCCAAAAAATTCAAAATATAAATTTTATTTGTCAGATAAATATCTTTAGTGTACGAAATTTTAATTAAAATCGTTAGAGCTATTTTTGAGAAAATCAAAATTTTCAAAAATTTTTCCATGTAAAGGGTTGTTTGGTGTGGGGAGATTTTTCTCGAAATCTTCGTGTCGCATCCCTGGAAGATATTAAACTTAAATACCAAGTTTGGTATTTAACGGTCTTTTCGTTGTTGAGCTATGCTGTCCACAGACACACACACACACGCACACACACGGACCTTTTTCCAAAATACTTGTTTTGGATTCAGAAGGACCCAAAACATGTATTTCCGGTGAAATCTCGATATCAAATTTTGGGTGCATTACAACACCTTCTCTATACACTATGTACATAGTACGTTACGAGAAAGTAAAAATATGTGTGATTTAATGAGACCTATATTTTTGGTGTAGTATGATTTCGCCTGTCTCTTTGTTTACCAGATATATAAAAGTAATCCAGAATGAAGTCTTCAGAAGCGGTTCGCAGAAAATTAAAGATATACATTTCGTTCGTCATGAAAATAGCTTATCCATATGACATTTTAATACGAACCGTTAGAGCCATTTCTAAGAAAATCATAAATTTTGAAAAAAAAATTCCATGTAAAGGGTAATTGGTGGTGTTGGGGGGATTTTGATGAAAATCTTCATGTCGCATCCTTGGAAGATACGCAGCTTAAATTCAGGATTTGGTTTTTAACCGACTTTTAATTTTTCAGCTATAATGTCCACAGACACGCGCGCACGAACGCATACTCATACACACACGGACATGTTTCTAAAAAGGTTTGTTTTATGCAGGTGCCTCTAAATATGAATTTGCAATAAGATATCGAAATCGAATTTTTGGATGGAATTCAATATCTTCTCTATCCACTATGTGCATTGTACATACCGGCTAGAGAAAGTAAAAAGCTCATTCTTCTACTTAACGGTAATCGAGACAAACATTAGTAGAAATTGGAAATATAGAGGCAGACTGAAAAATTCAATGTCATAGCCTGGATTTAAACGACGAAATTGCTAGTCTCAATCCAATTGCTCTAACCACTGCGCCACTATCACAGCATTAAGACTGTAGTATTTATAAACTTTATATGTTTAACATATCTTTTGTTTTATTTTCTCTATATGTACCATACATAGTGTATAGAGGAGTTATTGCATTCCACCCAAAAATTCGATACCGAGATTTCACCGGAAATATATGTTTTAGATTCCCCTGTTACCCCAAAAAAAAGCATTTTCAGAAAAAGGTGCATCCGTGTGTCTGTGAACGCGATAACTCACAAACGAAAAGTCCGTAAAATACCAAACTTGGTATTTGAGTTCAGTATTTTACAGGGAAGCGACACGAAGATTTTGAGAAAATCCCCCACCCCAAACTACCCGTTAGATGGAACTTTTTCGAAAATTTTGATTTTCTTAAAAATGGCTCTAACGATTTTGATTAAAATATCGTATATTAAAGATATTTACCTGCCAAATAAAATGCATATCTTGAATTTTCTGGGAATAGCCTCTGAAGACTACTTTATTCTGGATGAATTTTACGGAATTGTGTATAACAGCTAAACCGTAAGAGAGGACAAAAGCTTACCACACAAAAAATGTGGAGCACATAGAAACACAGTTTATGTAATATATATTTCTTTCGTGGAGTTGGTCGTTTTTGAGATATTCTGTGTTATTGGTTTCAGCTTTTCTTATGCAGGAATTTGTCAACTCCTGTCCATACAGACAAAGGAACTTCAGTCGCATAGCAACCTATCACTTTAACCTATGGTACTCCCTTATTTCCCTTCTACTTACAAGGAAGTAAGTGGACTATTTCTGCTAATTTTTTATCGATTAGCATGAAATAAATAGAAGCATAAGCTTTTTAACAATATTTTGTTGCAGAAATATAGAGAAAGTCATTATCCGCATCTGGTCACCCTTCGAGCGCCTGCCTTCATCCCACCCTCTCTCAGCCCAAAATCCTAAGCGGAGCTCTTCCATTGTGTCTGGGGATCCCCGTCAGAAGCTTAACCAACTCAACATTCGTCTAACAACCAGGGAAAACCAGGAGAAGTCCAAGGTCCTAGTGCTTGTCCAATGGGATTCGAACGCAGACCTTCTGAATGCGAGGTATCTCGCTCGGCAGCACCGAAAGTAAAAACAGCAAAACGTCGCAAATTGTGGTATAGAAATTTAGATTTTTAGGGCCCAATAGGTAAATTTAAATTAACATTGATGCTCTTTTAAATTATCACATAAATAAACTTTCTGTATTTAGTCTGATTCTGAAAAACGCCGTGGTATAACCGGAATTGAATCACGGATTTATTGGTCTGTCCAGAAATTTTTCAGTCTGACTGCCTTCCTTATCAATTCTATTTTTACTTTCTCTACACGTACTATGTACAGTGTATTGTATATAAATAGAAGGTATTGTATTCCACCCAAAAATTCGATACAGAGATTTCACCGGAAATACATGTATTGGGTCCCCATGAATACAAGAAAAAACATTTTTGGGAAAATGTTCGTGTGTGTGTGTGTGTGTGTGTATTTGTCTGTGGACAGCATAGCTGAAAAACGAAAAATACCGTTAAATACCAAAATAAGTTTGGTATCTTCCAAGGATGCGACATGAAAATGTCCAAGAAAATCCCCCCATTCCAAGCATGGAAAATTTTTCACAAAGTTTGATTTTCTCAAAAATGGCTCTAACGATGTTAAATAAGATCTCTTATATTTAAGATATTGACGTGCCAAATAAAATATATATCTTGAATTTTCTGGGAATAGCCTCTTAAGACCTCTTGATTCTGAATGATGTTTATTGAATTTTGCATAACTGGTAAACTGCAAGAGATACACACAAAAAATGTAGATCACGATAAAACACACAATTCATTTCATATACCTACATTTTTTTTTTTTTTTTTCGTGGAGTTGGCGTTTTAGAGATATTCCTTATTAGTGACTTTAGTTTTGAAATACATAAACCTTTCTCACACGGGAACTTGTCAACGCTTGGCCACGCAAGAAATGGATTTCAATCCCATACCAACCACATTTTAAAACATTTGACTGCCGGTTAAACTAGAGTATTCCCTATCCCGTTTTACCTATAAGGAACTAAGTAATAAGACCGTTTCTGCTAATGCTTATCTGATTGCATGAAATAGATAGAAGAATAAGCTTACTAACAATAATTTGTTACAAATATTTAGAGAAAGTCACGTGATTACTGATATGGTACCGAAGACCACGACACTAATGATACACGAAATAAAGATGGAGCACCGGTGTAACCTGGGTTCGAACCCGGATCGCCTGTTTTACATACGGCTAGTGTGAAAAAAAAAGTTTCACTTATCCGGGTAACTCAGCCTAACCGATATTCGAACCCGGGACCTTTTGAATGCCAGGTAGGTACACTACTCCCACACTACAGAAGTGGCTATTAATTTCCACTACAGCTATTTTTGGAGGAAAACCAGAATAGGAGGAGAAGAAAAAGAAGAAATAAGCTATCCTATGCAAGCTTTGATATCAACGAAATGAATTTGCTATTTACATAAACATAGCGCTTTCCTCTGTTTTACGCTAAAATGAAATTTATGTACGGTATTTTTTCCCCTTAGCAATATTCATAAACAAAAACAAGAACACAATGAAAAATGGAACTCAATGTAGCACATTAATATTTATGACTGAGGAAGTGCCTGCAAGGAAAGCAAAATTACACTTCCTCCGGAAAAAAAATAGGAAATTAATTTAAACGAAACATTCATTTAACAAGCCTCTTTACATTGCACACAGGAAAATGGTTTCCTAACTCCGCCATAGAAAAGTGGGACGAGTGCTTGAAAATGCGAACGTAAAGCCGTTGAAAGCTAAAACAGATTATTGGAGAGGCATTGTTTGCGAAATAAAAAGTACTGTCAATGTAACCAACACTTGTATCTACTTTGCTGGAGGGTGGACGTTGAAAAAAGGCACAGACTGAGGTACTCGGTAAACTGTTAATGATTCGCTTTTACAGTAATAACCCTGCGGCTTCCAACTTCATTTTCCATTCAAATCCGCCGTCAACTATCGTATATTATTTCATATTTTTAATTATTCTGCTTCTGTAACGACTACATCATTTTCTCTTTCCTTGGTGCAGAGTAGAAATGGGCAGCAAATAAAACAACGGCTACCTCAATGTAACAGTTACAATAGTAATAGAGACAGACAATAACTATTACCCGTTAACGGTTACAAAAGTCATCATTAGAACTCGGTTTGGGGTCACGAAATTGCTGGATTGAGATTTGGTGCACACAGATTGTAACTATAATTACACCGCTGGTCTCTACAGCCCGTGGCAGTATCCAGCATTGCTCACTGCCTGGCCTCTTTCAGTTCCTGCTAGTAGATAAACCAGAGAATACTTAAAGACTGGTGTGTTCCATTCACTTGAATTTCTCTACGTCTCTGTAACAAATTATTGTTAAAAAGCTTATGCTTCTATTTACATCATGCTAATCGAGAAAAAATTAGCTGAAATAGTCTTATTACTTGCTTCCTTGTAAGTAGAAACGAAATAAGGGGGTACCATAGGTTAAAGTGATAGTTGGTTGCTCTGTGAGTTAAGTTCCTTGTTTTGTATAGACAGGAGTTGACAAATTCCTGTACGAGAAAAGTATAAGTTTTTCAAAGCTGAAACCAAAAACAAGGAATATCGAAAAAACGATCAACTACACGAAAAAAATGTATATTCATAAATTGTGTGTTTTAACGTACTCTACATTTTTGTTTGTTTTTTTTTTTGTGGTTAGTTTTTGTCCATCTCTTACGGTTTAGCAGTTATGCAAAATTCCATAAAATTGAGCCAGCATAAAGTAGTCTTCAGAGACTATTCCCAGAAAATTCAAGATATACATTTTATTTGACAGGTAAATCTTTAATATACGATATTTTAATCAAAATCGTTAAAGTCATTTTTAAGAAAATAAAAATGTTCAACAAAAAAAAAAAAGTTCCATGTAAAGGGTAGTCGGGGGTGGGAGGGTTTTCTTTAAAAACTTCGTGTCGCATCCTTGGAAGATACTAAACTTAAATACCAAGTTTGGTATTCAACGGTCCTTTTGTTTTTGAGCTATGCTGCCCAGACACACACACACACACACACACACACACACACACACACACACACACGGAACTTTTTCTGAAAATGCTTTTTTTTTTGGATTCAAGGGGACCCGAAACATATAATTCCGGTGCAATCTCGGTATCGAGTTTTTGGGTGGAATACAATACCTTCTCTATACACTATGTACGTAGTAGGTGTAGAGAAAGTAAAAATGTCGTAAATACAAAAGGGTAGGCCTTCGACGGTGAAGAATCTTGTGGATGATTCAAACATATGTTGAGTGACAGGAGGAGAGTATTTTCTGTCGATGCAGTAAAGATGTATCTTGTAATTAATTCACTGCAAGAAATTCTGAGTGAGTTTGATTTATGTGCATTTTCTTTCCAAAGCTCTGTATATAATTATCCTGAATTTTTGTATCAAGTTTTATTCTTTTGTTTGTAAAACCACAAGGCGTTTTTATTTGCTAAACATATTATGAGATAATTGTTTTAATGTGCACTTTATGAATTACAACAATGTATATATTGTCAATACATGTAATATGCCATTTTGTGAACAGATTATACCTTAACATGTGCATGTTTACGTCACAAACTCCTTCCTACTACCCTCTCATTACACCGCTGACTTCTCTGTGTGTTCGTAACTGTGTAATCATCATTCCAAGTAGAGTAAAACCTATGTATTTGGTCACCCCTGTATGTTAGACACCTTATTACCTTGGACATATCTTCTTAGAACCGGGCAAACTCCTATTTTTACATGTTCTATTTACTCTGCTGAATCCTGGAAGTTGTACGGTTCTATTTTGGACTATTCTTAAAGTATTTTGTTGTGAACCAGGTGGACAAACTGCCTCGTATTTGACTTCTGCAGATATCCCTTCATGTGTTTAACAAGTTGCAGAACTCAACGGTGCCGTTTCAAGGGAACTGGCTTAGCGACCTTCATTTTACTCTTCTTTCTGCGGAGAAGTGAGAGAGTCTCGCTCGACGCGAGGAGTAGAGAACTGGAGAGGCTTCCGCACCTCAGTCAATGATTAGGCTGTTTGAAAGTCAAATCCCGGGAGGAGAGGATGAGATCAGAGCAATTACAGAGGGCAGCCGGAACCAGCCTGCGACAGGGAACCATGGAGGAGAGTCCCTTATAGTTTCCAAACAGTTCTTCATCTCGACGCGGTGAGCTCTAGGAGCCCGCGCCCCTGAGTATACCGACGATCCCCAGCGCGATCCTGTTGCCGAGAGCCTTCTCCACGAGAGGTTGCCACCACTGCAGTCCTCACCGACATTTATACAACCCAGAAAGAAAGGCCAAACGGATGAAATGGAGGAACAGGAAATTTGGGGAATGAAGAATCTTCCCAAGCATTCGCTTAGTGACCCGGAAAAAAACGCGAAAAAACCCATGGGTCAGAGATGTCGGCCGTGTGGAATCGATCCCACGACCTCCAGAATGCCAGTCTCAGAACGAAAGGCCTGAGCCAACTGGCTCCGTATGCGCGGGATAAAACGGAAGTCACTAATGTTTTGTTTCCCCCCCCCCCAAATGGGAAGAGTTCTACGCTGCAGCGAATGAGATGCGTTATCGTGCTCTGGGTTGCCAGGTCATATTTCCCTCTCATTCGCACACTGAGCATGCAAATCTATATGGCGACATATTTATTCATGGTCGGTGTTGATTGAAAATCCCGCCGCTTGTGAAATCAGATCTGTGATTCGTTTTCTGAATGCTAGGAAAGTGAAACCAATTGAAATTTATCGGCAAATTTGCGAAGCTTACGGACAAAATGCGATGAGTGATTCAATGGTTAGAAGATGGGTCCGACAGTTCAATGACGGACGTAGTAGTGAAGTGCAGATGAAGAACGAAGTGGGCGTCCATCTTTGGTTACAGAAGAACTGGTTCACGCGATTGAAGACAAGATCCAGGAAAACCGCAAGTTTACAATTAATGCTCTTGCTATGGAATTTCCCCAAAGCTCACGATCACTAATTCATGAAATTGTTACTGAAAAATTGAAATTTCTTCAACTTTGCTCACGTTGGGTACCAAAGATTCTTACTGAGCAACACAAAACAAAACGGATGGGTAGTACACTTCAGTTTTTAACCCGTTATGATGAAGACGGCGAAGAATTTCTGACACAGATAGTCGCAAGAGATGAGACTTGGGTTTCTTACGACACCCCTGAAAGTAAGCGGCAATCAATGGAATGGAGGCACACTTCATCCCCAGCAAAGGTTAAGCCGAAACAAATCTTGACACCCCGAAAAATGATGAGCACAGTATTCTGGGACTGGAAAGGCATCTTACTCATTGATTTCTTACCGCCTGGTCAAACAATCAAAGCAGATTTTTATTGCGAGACACTTAGGAGCTTACGCCGCGCAATACAGAATACGCGCCGAGGATTGCTGTCAAAAGGTGTTGTTTTTCTTCACAACGCACGACCACACACTGCAAATGTGACGAAAAACCTCCTACAGGGATTGGTTGGGACGTGTTTGACCATCCTCCGTACAGCCCTGACCTCGCTCCTAGCGACTTTCATCTGTTCTTATATCTCAAGTCTTTCCTTGGCGGTTAACACTTCAACAATGACGAAGAGCTCAAAAAAAATGTTTCTAACTTTTTGAAGACACAGGCGGCAAACTTCTATGAAGAAGGTATACAAAAACTCGTGCCACGCTATGACAAATGCCTGCAAAATTTCGGCAGTTATGTGGAAAAGCAGTTTAAGAGTTGTAGAATTTTGTGCAATAAATAATTATTCTGTATCTGTACACAATTTAATTTTATTACCAAACGGAACTTACTTTATGGACGTACCTCGATTTTACTATTGTTTTAGGCAAGTGTATTCGCTTATTTTGAATCTACTTACAAGAAAGCAAGTAATGAAGACAATTTGTGCTAATGTTTATCGCGATTACGATTAAGTGATTAGAAGAATAAGCTTTTTAACAACAATTTGTTACAGCAATGTAGAGAAAGCCATGTGAATAGAACACATCAGGTTTTTATACTCTGAATTGTGATTGGTATAACTGCATTGCTTCATGGATGAAAGTAACTTGGAAAATGACTTCCGAGTATCGGCTGCCAATCAAGTAACATTTTAAAAGCGAATGAAAACTGAATACAAGTGCAACAATGGAATAACCAATAATTAGACCACTATTTGATAGTACCCACCACTACACAAAACTGCTCTTTGCATCATCCATACTCCGTGTAGTTACCTGAACTTCCGCTCTATATCATTATGATGATGAAATGAATGCATTTATCATCAGAATCCATCTCCAGTGTGATGTATGTGGTAAGAATAGACATTAAACGTTACAGAAAAATGAAAATGAGCAAAACCTGATAAAATATTTTAAAAACGTAAGGGCGTTAAGGGTAGCAACCTGTGAAAGCATCAAATTCAATGTTTCTTAAGCAATTACGTTCCGTTTTATTTCCTCTGTATAGAGGAGGTATTGTACCACACCCATAAACTTGATGTCGAGAATTTCAACGGCAATATATGTTTTGAGACCACCTGAATCCAAAATAAAAAAAAAAAAAAAATCTGATGTGTACCATTCACATGACTTTCTCCATATCCCTGCAACAAATAATTCTTAAAAAGCTTATACTTCTATTTACTTTATGCTAATCAGAAATAAATAGCAGAAATAGTCTTATTACTTGCATCCTTGTAAGTAGAAGCGAAATAAGAGACAACCGTAGGTTAAAGTGATAGTCAAAAGCTGGTTGCTATGAATGGATAGGAGTTGACAAGTTCCAGTGTGAGAAAAGTATACGTTTTTCATAGCAGAAACCAAAAATAAGGAATGTCACAAAAACGACGAGCTCCACGAAAAAAATGTATATCACATAAATTGTGTGCTTTAATGTGCTCTACACTTTTTGTGCAGTAAGTTTTTCTCCATCTCTTACGGTTTAGCAGTTATTCAAAATTTAGTAAAATTCATCCAGAATGAACTACTCTTCAGAGGCTATTCCCAGACAATTCAAGATATACATTTCATTTGCCAGGTAAATATGTTTAATATCCGAAATTTTAATCAAAATCGTTAGAGCTATTTTTGAGAAAATAAAAATTTTCGAAAAAAGTTCCATGTAAAGGGTAGTTGGGGGTGGGGGGATTTTTTTCAAAATCTTCGTGTCGCATCCCTGGAAGATACTAAACTTAAATACCAAGTTTGGTATTTTACCGACTTTTCGTTTTTGAGTTATCGTGTTCACAGACACACAAACACACACGGACCTTTTTGTGAAAATGCTTTTTTTGGATATTGGGGACCCTAAAACATATATTTCCGGTGAAATCTCGGTATCGAATTTTTGGTGGAGTGCAATACTTTCTCTATACACTATGTACATAGTGCGCATGGAGAAAGTAAACATTAGAAATCTGTCCTTGTGTGTAGGGGGGTGGGGAGGTCAGCATACCTCAAAAACGAAAAGTCCTTTAAATGCCAAACCTGATATTTAAGTTCAGTATATGCCATACATGCGACACAATTATCCTTTACATGAAAAAGAAATTCGAAAATGTTGATTTTCTCAAAAATGGCTATATCGATTTTGATAAAATACTGTATATTAAAGGTGACAATTAAACTGTACATCTTCAATTTTCTTGGAATAGCCTTTGAAGACAATCTTATTCTGAATGAATTTTGTTGAATTTTGCATAACTGGTACACCGTATAGAGATAGACAAAAGCTTACTACGCATAGAATGTAGATCTCGCTAAAACATATAATTTATGTCACATATATATTTTTTCGAGGGGTTGACCGTTTCCGAGACATTCCTTGTTGCTGATTTCAGTTTTAAAATACTTTTCTTGTACGGGAACTTGTGAACTTCTGGTCATGCAAAGAAATGGATTTCAATCCCATAGCAACCAGTTTTTAAGAGCTTAGAGTGTCGTTTAAGCCTAATGTATTCCCTTATTTACTTTCTACTTACAAGGAAGCAAGTAATAAGACCATTTGTGTTAATTTGTTACAAGGATGTAGAGACAGTCGTGTGAATGGGAAACATCAGAATTATTGTTATTTGTAACCAAGTCTCAAGTTTTGAGACAAATGCACATAGCAGTTATAACTCCATGGCACGACAGCTCACAAGGGACCTTGGCCTCCCGGCCGGCCGCTTAATGCGGTCCTCATGACCTGGAGCCGCTACTTCTCCATCAAGTAGCTCCAGGGACCTCACGAGGCTCTACCAAAAATGCTTCTAGCTCTTGGGTTTTGAAACTTTTGTAACAAAACTTGAAATTTACTTTCCAGGAATATCACACGGTGATTTTCCAATTAATTAAATACTACTGCATAAAGGCGGCGGTGTGGCTGAGTGGTTAGACCGTTCGTTTCCCACCTAGGCAGCCTGAGTTCGATCCCAAGCGCCCGCTCCGGGTCCTCCGGGTTCCCTCGCCACTCATCCCACCAATTGTTCCATCATTATCTTTCCTATCATCCATTTCGCTTGCATTTCATATCATCCTCTTCCTCACGCTCACGTCTGCCTCGGGCCGACAACACGTTCCAGGTTCTCTATTCTGTGGTTTCGTGCCGTTGGCTTCCCGACAAGCTTCTGACCCCTAGGCTTCCACTTGTAAGTCCTAGAGCGGTATCAGTCCTAAATAAGGGGAGTGTAGGCCGAGTAATGCAGGAAAGGGTATGATAAATAAGAGTTCACACTTTGTTATTATTTTTGTAGAATAATTAATTTCGTTAATACAAGTGCATAATTAATTGTACTTAGAAAATTAAATAGGTAGATGATTTTTGTTTTTTTATGATATTCAAGTTCTCTGGTAGCAAAATCAAACTGATTGGTTGAAAAAATGTGCACCACAAGGAGCATTTTGAACATTTGCAAGCGTTGGAAAATATATTCAGAGAAACATTTGAAATGCCATTTGTTACCATTAAAACTTCCATTTAACCCTTTATTGCATGGTGTTCTAATTATGAAACAAAGATGGTTAATACAACATTTTAGTATTTTTAGTGGACTTTTTACTAATTTCGTATCACACCAACAATCAACAAAAAGTTAGGCTAGTTTTAGCCTTTATATTGTAAAAACATTAATATTTCGTAACAAAAGTGTAGTGTTTTCACTTTCTCTAGCCCCGTAAGTACAATGTACATAGTGGTTAGATACTGAGATTTCACCGGAAATACATGTTTTAGGACCCCCTGCATAAAAAAAAAGCATTTTCAGAAAATGTCCGTGTGTGTATCTGTGGACAGCATAGCTCAAAAACGAAAAATACCAAACTTGGTATTTAAATTTGGTATCTTCCAAGGATGCGACACGAAGATTTTCAAGAAAATCCCCCAACCCTAGTTATCCTTTATATGGAAAATTTTTCGAAAATACTGTTTTTCTTAGAAATGGTTGTAACAATGTTGATTAAAATCCCATATATAAAAGATATTTACATTCCACATAAAATGTATATCTTGAATTTTCTGGAAATAGCCTCTGAAGACCTCTTTATTCTGTATGAATTTGCCGAATTTTGCTTAACTGCTAAAAGTAAGAGATAGACAAAAACTTATGGCATATAAAATGTAGATCTCGTCAAAACACGCAATTTTAGTCCTTTACATTTTTGCTGTGGAGGTAGCCGTTTCCGAGATATTCCTTGTTATTGTTTTTAGTTGTAAAGTACTTACACTTTTCTCAGACAGGAAGTGTCCGTTTATGTTTTGTTCTATTCCTGGTCAAGCAAAGAAGTGAATTTCAATGTCAATCGCATAATGATAGTTTTTAAGACATTTGACTATCGCTTTAGGATAGCGCATTCCTTTAGTTCCCTTCTATTTATAAGGGACTAAGTAAAAACAACATTCTGCTAATCTTTATCTTGATAAGCATATGCAGAAAGAAGAATAAGCTTTTGTAAGAAATGTATATGTGGAGCAGCTAAAGAAAGTGAAACACATTACATTGTTTTTAAAGGAATAAGAAAAATCCAAGCAACTGCAATGAAATGTAACCACGTCAGCTATCAAGCGTGTCCTCACGCCGGTTATTTTACTTGGGCGCTCCCCATCCTTTACCACAGATGTTTTTGCTGCAGTCGCTGGAATTCAAATTCGCGATGTTCGACTTTGTATGGATCGCCAGTCCTCTTCGTAACGCACTAACCATCCCAGCTATTCAAGTCGCTTTAGTTGTGGGGCCAATGAAAGTGATATAAATACCGGTTTGCGAATTAGAGGAAGAATGACAAATGTAACAAAATAATGACTTTAATAGAGCATTAAGAGGTCATGCAACCAGTTTTTAATTGCAATTGGAAAATAACCTCGGCATATTAACCTACAGAAATCACAGTCAATTTTCACAATGATTGTCAAGCTGAAATGCTGACGATGTCCACAGTTTCTGGAGCAGATCTTTCCGAACAAATACAGAAGTGATGCAGAAAATGAGCCGCTCGAAAAATTGAATGAAACTAGGTTCGATCGATGGGACTTGTATTTGTGATGACAACTTTAAAAGTTTTATTTGTTGGTCTAGCTTGGTTTTTATATTATAGACAAGTTCGTGCGCATTCTGGAACGGTTGGTATTTTGTGTAGGTATATGTCGGATATTTACCAAAAAATTATATATAAAGTAGAAGGAAACTAAAGGAATCCGCCATACTAAAGTAATAGTCAAATGCTTTAAGCTATCGTTATACGATTGTCATTGCAAATCCTTTCTTTGCTTGGCACTTCCTGCCTGAGAAAGGTATAAGTATTCAAATTCAAAGCAAATAACAACGAATATCTCGGAAACGGTTATCTTCACAACAAAAACATAAAGGACATAAATTGGGTGTTTTGGCGAGATCTACATTTTTTGTGCGGTAAGTTTTTGTAAGCTTCTGTCTACCTCTTACGGCTTAGCAGCTAAGCAAAATTCAACAAAATGCATCCAGAATAAAGAGGTCTTCAGAGGCTATTTCTAGAAAGTTCAAGATATACATTTTATTTAGAATGTAAATATCTTTAATATACAGGCTTTTAATCAAAATAGAGCCATTTTTGAGAAAATCAAATTTTCGAAAATTTTTCCATGTTTAGGGTAGTTTGTGATGGGGTTCTTGAAAATCTTCATGTTGCATCCTTGGAAGATACCAAACCTGAATACCAAGTTTGGTATTTAATCGACTTTTCGTTTTTGAGCTATGCTGTCCACAGACACACACGGACCTTTTCCTAAAAATGCTTTTTTCGGACGCAGGGGACCCCATCTCAGTGAAATCTCTACACCGAGTTTTTGTGTGGAATACATTAAGTACCTACCTTCTTTATCCACTGTGTACATTGTACATGCGTGCTAGAGAAAGTAAAAACCAAGCTTGTCCGACAAATAAAACCTTTCAAATCGCCATTACAATTAAAAGATGCAACAGTTTGTTTTTTTTTCCACAAAAGTCGTGGGTAGGACAGGAGTTGGATAGGTAGAGTCAGACTGAAAAATTCAATTGCATAGCGAGGTTTCGAACCACGGATCTCCCGATCTCTAGCCGGTTGCTCTTCCACTGAGCTACCATGGCAACATGCCGGTATAGCACTGCATTTCTCAACTGACTTGCATGTTTTCCGGTAAACCACAATCTCTGTTCTCAAATTATTTTAAGATGACCTCAACGGTGACTTACAATGTTGTAAGTACTTTAAATCCCAGGATTCATAGCATAGCCAACTATTATGGTCAATGGTTATTGATTAAGTTGTTTTTTCTTTCCACACAAGTTGTGTGTAGGAGAGGAGTTGGATAGGTAGAGTCAGACTGAAAAATTCAATGCCATAGCCGGGATTTGAACCACGGATCTCCCGGTCTGTTCTTCCACTGAGCTACGATGGCAACATAGCATTGAATTTCTTAGTGAAAGAGCAACCGGCAACGTGGGTCAAGTTCCGGCTATGGCACTGACTTTTTCAGTCTGACTCTACCCATCCGAAAGATGCATCAACCACACTTAGATACATTCCTTTTTTCAAGCGGTCCAAGTTCTGCATAATAACCAGAAACACCATTTTTGTATCAGATAACATAGACCAGGCTGCTGTATCTGTTTTTTATTCAAAGTTTTCTATTGAATAACCATACAAGTACGATGAAAACACATAAAAACCTCAGTCTGAAATTTTCGCTCTGGTGCTGCCTTCAGCTTCCGATACTCAGCATAAAATATGGCTGTTGCTGCATTTAACTGTCACAATTGTGACAGCTGGTAAGCTGTTACGGCGCACAAGCCCTCAAGGGCTATACCATATCACCCCTAGCGTATTCTATTGATCGCTGTTGTACAAAAAACATCACTGAAACACAATACTCTGTTGCAACTAACTCTCGCTGTATCTGTGTACTCAGCAAGCAGATGTTGCGTACAAATTCCTTCATGAAACACGATCCTCATTCAGTTTGTGTTCATATCATTTCGCTGCGTACTCCAGAAGGAGAAATATCACCCTATCGGATACGCCTGCTTCATTCACAGCAGGGTGCATTAAATGTTTCATTCTCTGTCAATTCTGAACGGCATAACAACACGAATGAATTATTATTCCTACGATTTGTGTATGGGCCTGACGGTCAGCCCATCAATAGCACATTGTTGTACGTTGTATCAGCGGTAGATCGCAAGGAAAGCTAATCTAAATACTATGGTACGAATAGCAACTGTTAATTAACTAAGGATAGAAGGTAATATGGTTGTAAGGTTTTAACCATGTATCAAAATTAACCTCTCACATACCAGGAGGTATTTAATGAATTTTCATGAACATTTTGTGGCATGTACAATATCAGTCTGCATTTCTCCTGGTGAAAAGCTTATGCTTTTGTCTGCAAAACATTATTTTTAAAAATTATAATGTTGTACATGAAAAAACATGGGTGATTTTATGTAGCTCTTTTCCAGAAAACTTTCAAAGCAGAATATTCAAAAATTTTACAAATGTTCTGATTATACTTATCTACTCTGTCAGAATTAGAAGTATATGTCTCAAATTTATTATTTTAAAAAAGACCACATTTGTGGGGAACAAAAGATTAAACTATCTCAATCTTCATATGGTTAAACATTTCTAGTTTCCATAATTTGTAAGATAGGCTTATGATTCAGGCAGTCAGAGGTAATTAATGTATGTTAGATACGTGTATAAAATTTCAACATTTTAGCATTAATGATTCCCCAGTAAAAGATACATCTGCATATTAGAAAATGAAAAATCGAGAAAATTGAACTTCAACATTTGCAATGTTAATCTGAACTGCAATACATTCCCCTCAAGTTTCTATCATCTTAGGAAGAAGAAAGATTGAAGATGCAGAAAAAGGGGCTGTGGCGCTCTGTCCGGGAGCATTTAAAAAATTGCGCGCCATGTTTAAATGGACATTTAAATGCTAAAAACTCGACGCATCTTATTAGAAGTATATATTCTTACTTTCTCTATACGTACTATGTACATAGTGTATAGAGAAGATATTGTATTGCACCCAGAAATTAGATACCGAGATTTCACCGAAAATATATGTTTTGAAACACCCTGAATCCAAAAAAAAAGCACTTTTAGAAAAATGTCTGTGTGTGTGTCTGTCGGTCTGTCTGTGGCAACAAAGCTCAAAAACGAAAAGACCGTTGAATAGCAAACTTAGTATTTGAGTTTGGTATCTTCTAAGGATGCGACACGAAGATTTTCAAGAAAATCCCCCCCACCCCCAGCTACCCTTTACATGGAACTTTTTTCGAAAATTTTTATTTTCTTAAAAATGGCTCTAACGGTTTTGATTAAAATATCGTATGTTGAAGATATTTACCTGACAAAGTGTATATCTTGAATTTTCTGGGAATAATCTGTGAAGATTACTTTATTCTGGATCCATTTTATGGAATTTTGCAAAACTGCTAAACTGTAAGAGATGGACAAAAACATACCACATAAAAAATGTAGAGCACATTAAAACACCCAATTTACATAGTATATATGTATATTTTTTTTCGTGGAGTTGATCCTTTTTGAGAAATTCTTTGTTTTTGGTTTCAGCTTTAAAAAACTTACACTTTTCTCGTACAGGAGTTCGTCAACTCCTGTCCACACAAACAAAGGAACTTCAGTCACATAGCAACCAGTTTTGATTATCACCTTAACCTATGGCATTTCCTTTTTGCTTCTGCTTACAAGGAATTAAGTAATAAGATAATTTCTGCTAATTGTTTCTCGATTAGCATGAAGTAAATAGCAGCATAAGCTTTTTAACAATAATTTGTTACAGAGATGTAGAGAAAGTTATATGATTGGAACACAACAGATTTTTTTTTATTATCTGCAATTGGGTACTGCCCGGTGGCAGAGTTAATGTACAAAGTTCACTTACAATAATAATCTTACAGTTAAATTAAGAATAGTTATACAACATATTACATATATATGTTTTTTGAATGCCTAACTACTTATTATTCAGTATAGCAATACTGTCAATTACCAGCATGTTTATAAACAGTTATGTAGCCCCAACATTAATACTACACATTACTAATATATACATTAATAATAAAATACACTAATAGAGAAAGTCATGTGAATGGAACACTTCAAGGTTTTAGAAAAAGATTCGTGCGTGTGTGTTTGTGGGCAACATAGTTCAAATCGAAAATACCGTTAAATACTAAACTTGGTATTTGATTTCAATATCTTCCAAGGAAACGCGAAACTGCCATTTACTTTTGTTTTTTTTTTTATTAAAGTCTCTTATATTTACGGTATTTACATGACAAATTAAATATATATCTTCTATTTTCTGGGAAGAGCCTCTGAAGACCACTTTATTCTGGATGAACTTTACGGAATTTTGCATACTTTGCAAACTGTAAGTGATAGACAGAAACCTGCTTACCAGAAAATGTAGATTACGTTAAAACATACAATTTATGTTATGTACACTTTTCTCGTGGAGTGGATCGTTTTTGAGATATTTATTGTTATTGGTTTCAGCTTTAAAAAACATACGGAAATTTGTCAGCTCGTGTCCATACAAACAAATGAACTTCAGTCATATAACAACCAGCTTTTGATTAAAACTTTATCCTATGCTGCTCCCTTATTTCTCTTGTGCTTGCAAGGAAGTAAATAATAAGATTATTTCTGCTCATTTGTTCTCAATTAGTAAGAAATAAAAAAAAAAACATAAAATAATTTTTTGCAGAGATGTAGAGAAAGTCATTTGAATGGAACACAAGATTTTTAAAACTGAAATCAAAAGCAAGGAATATCTCAAAAATATCAACTCCTCGAAAAAATGTATATAACATAAATTGTGTGTTTTAATGTGCTCTATATTTTTATATAGCAAGTGTTTGTACATCTCTTACGGTTTAGCAGTTATGCAAAATTCCGTAAAATGCATCCAGAATAAATTAGTCTTCAGAGGCTATTCCCAGAAAATTCAAGATATACATTTTATTTGTCACGTAAATATCTTTAATATACGATATTTTAATCAAAATCGTTAGAATTTTTTTTTGAGAAAATCAACATTTTCGAAACTTTTTCTATGTAAAGAGTAGTTTAGAGATTTTTTTGAAAATCTTCGTGTGATATCCTTGGAAAATATTAAACCTAAGTACCAAGTTTGGTATTTTACCGACTTTTCGTTTTTGAGTTATTGTATTCAGAGGCCATGGACACACACACTCGTGGACTTTATTCAAAAAATGCGTTTTTGTATACAGGGGATATTAAAACGTGTATATCAGGTGAAATTTCGGTATCGAATTTTTTGGTAAAGTGCAATACCTTCTCTATACACTATGTACACATTACGTGTAGAGAATGTAAAAATATAGATTATCAAAGTAAAGAGTTTTATATATATTTGAACCTCAACTTTAATAAATGCGTTGGGATGTTGAGAAGGAATTTTAAGCAAAAAGAACGGGAAAAAGAGAGAAAGAAAGAAGTTAGCAAAATAAGAATAAAACTGGAGGAAGGTTCGAGGAAGATGATACAAAAAGCACAAGAGATGACAGACAAGAAAAATCTGATGTGTTCCATTCACATGACTTTCTTTATATATCTGCAACAAATTATTGTTAAAAAGTTTATACTTCTATTTACTTCATATTAATCGAGAAAAAAACTAGCAAAAATAGTCTTATTATTTCAACACATAGGTTGAAAAGATAGTCAAAAGCTGGTTGCTATGTGATTGAAGTTCCTTTGATTGTATGAACAAGAGTTCACAAAGTCCAGTATGAGAAAAGCTTTTTTAAAGCTGAAATTAAAAGCAAGGAATATCTCAAAATCGTTAACTCCACGAAAAAAATGTGTGTAGCATAAATTGAGAGTTTTAATTTTATTTACATATTTTATGTGGTACGGTTTAGCAGTTATGCGAAATTTCGTAAAATTCATTCAGACACTATGCCCTCAAAATTCAAGATATCCTATATTTTATTTGTCATATACATATCTTTAATGCACGGTATTTTAATCAAAAACGTTAGGGCCATTTTTGAGAAAATCAAAATTTTCGAAACGTTTTCCATATGATGGAGGGATTTTTTTTGAAAAGCTTTATCTGACATCTTTGGAAAATATTAAATCTAAATACCAAGTTTGGTGTTTTATCGATTTTTCGTTTTTGAGTTATCGTAATCAGAGGCACAGAGACACACACTCGCGGACATTTTTCTAAAAATGCTTTTTTTAATATAAGGGATCCTAAAACATGTATATTCGGTGAAATCTCGGTATCGAATTTTTGGGTGGAGTGCAATACCTTCTCTATACTCTATGTACATAATACGTGTAGAGATAGTAAATATACACAGCAAGAAGAAAGGAAATTATCAAACTAAATAGCTTTACATCTATTTGAACTTCCACTTTAATAAATGCGCTGGGATGTTGAGAAGGAATTTTAAACAAAAAGAACGGGAAAAAGAGGGAAAGAAAGAAGTTTGCAAAATAAGAATAAGAAGGAAGATTCTGATACAAAAAGCATAAGAGACGACCGACAAGAAAAAGCCCGAAGTAGTTAGGTATTGCGCTATTCAGCCCCTATAAGGAAGACCCACTCCTATTGCTCGACCAGCCTTCCCTTTACCCAGTTCTATATTCGCTGCGGTGTGGAAGTCGAGTTAAAAACACCTGCTATCCCGACAACAAATTCCGGTCCGGAAACCGGAGCTAAAACCTCGCCACATGTGCCCGTGTGGATGAGATAAGGTCGATATCGGCCCCGACAACAACCCTCAACAGTTAATCAAACTAATGATGAAGGTAGAGAGAACATATGCTGGTTAAGAGCTTGGACAATGCAGTGGCGGTTAAAATTTGTTACGTATTGATCTTCGAGTTTTGTGCAAAAGTTAATTCTCTAATGAGAAAGTTCATTGTATTAACTCGGTGTCACTCCTCTGGAGTCAACAGACTCCAATCGTAAAGTTATGCACGGCGCTTGATAACATTCTAAATATACCCAAGGTCGCGGGTTCAAACCCGGCGAAGGACGATGGATTTTTTTCCGGTGCAAAAATCCTCAGCATGGCTTCCTTCAGAAGGTAAATAAAGTCGTTGGTCCTGTGTTGTAGATTTACGGCACGTAAAAGAACCTCAAGCCTGATAAAGAGGCCTCTGAGGGAAATTAAGCGGTATTTTACGCCTAATTTGGAATGGGACGCTGAGAACCACAGTAGTTAAAGAGCGTCCATAAATAACACGCCATTTACAATTTTTACTTTCTCTATACGCACTATGTACATAGTGTATAGAGAATGTACTGCACTCCACCAAAAAATTCGATACCGAGATTTCACCGGAATTAGGGTCCCCTATACCCAAAAAAAAAGTATTTTCAAAAAAAGTTCCGTATTTGTGTGTGTGTGTGTGTGTCCGTGTGTCCGTGAACACGATAACTCAAAAACGTAAAGTAGGTAAAATACCAAACTTGGTATTTAAGTTTAGTATCTTCCAGGGATGCGACACGAAGATTTTGAGAAAAATCCCCCCACCCCCAACTATCCTTTACATGGAACTTTTTTCGAAATCAAAAATGGCTTTAACGATTTTGATTAAAATTCTGTATATTAAAGATATTTACCTGACAAATAAAATGTATATCTTGAATTTCTTGGGAATAACCTCTGAAGAGTAGTTTATTCTGGATGAATTTTACTGGATTTTGAATAACTGCTAAAGCGTAAGAGATGGACAAAAACTTACAACACAAGAAATGAAGAGCACGTAAAACACACAATTTATGTTATATACATTTTTTTCGTGGAGTTCGTCGTTTTTGAGACATTCCTTATTTTTGGTTTCTGCTATGAAAAACTTATACCTTTCTCATACAGGAATTTGTCAACTGCTGTCCATACAAACAAGGAACTTCAGTGACATAGCAACCAGCTTTTGATTACCACTTTAAGCTAAGGTACTCCCCTATTTCGCTTCTACTTTCAAGGAAGCAAGAAACAAGACTAGTTCTGCTAATTGTTTCTCGATTAGCAGGAAGTAAATAGAAGCATAAGTTTTTTAAAAACAATGTATTGCAGAGATATAGAGAAAGTCATATGAATGAAACACATCAGATTTTTTACATTCTAAATACTCTTTTTTCTCCAACAGCAACTCTTTATTACTTGCACTACACGTACAATGTACTATATTTTACGAAAGTAAATACCCACCTAATTCTCAGGGGTTCTTGTAATAGGGGGTATGAGAATAAAACTTCCTATAGGCTTCTCATCACTTTGTGTTTAAGTGGGCATGGGCTCACCTCGCAGTTTTGGAAAACAATATTTCAGCAACCATTGTAAACTAACGAGAAATTATTGCAAATTCAACTTCAGTACACTTGCAAAATATATGTTTTATTGTGTTTCGATTAAGTAGTGGACCTGAAGTAAAACGCTACTAGTGTTGGGTGATTCTCTTACGAAGACAAGTTTAGTCAGCAGCACATTTGACAGCGACTGGAATAGCCGAAGTGGTTAAAGTGTGCTTCTGCATACAGAGAAGTAGGGAGGTGGATCGAATCCCGTGTAACGCGTGCCTTTTTATTGTTGTTGTTATTATTATTATTATTATTATTATTCTTTTTTTTACATTTTTATTTTGGTGGCCTGTACGAAATATAAATTTGATATATTAATAGACCCTCTTTGTAATAAAACTCCCATATAGCAGCGAACTACATAATTTTATTTCGCATAGTTTTTTAATATTTGCCGCCATCTTACGAACACTGCAATACGATTGAACTTTTACAAATAAATACTTTATAAAAAATATGAGATGTGCCTCATTCACATGACTTTCTCTACATCGCTGCAACAAATTGTTTAAAAGCTTATGCTTCCATTTACTTCATGCTAATCGAGAAAAAATTAATTTTATTACTTGCTTCCTTGTAACTAGAAGCGAAATAGGGGAGTACCATACGGTAAAGTGATAGTCAAAAGTTGGTTGCTATGTGACTGAAGTTCCTTTGTTTGTATGGACAGTAGCTGACAAATTCCTGTATGATTAAAGCATAACTTTTTAAAGCTGAAACCAATAACAAGGAATATCTAAAAAAAAAAAACGATGAACTCCACGAAAAAGATGTATATGACATAAATTGTGTGTTTTAATGTGCTCTACGTTTTTTGTGTGGCAAGTTTATGTCCATCTCTTACGGTTTAGTAGTTCTGCAAAATAACGTAAATTTCATCCAGAATAAAGTAGTTTTCAGAGTCTTTTCTCAGAAAATTCAAGATTTACATATTATTTTACAGGTAAAAGTCTTTAATACATGATATTTTAATCAAAATCAGAGCCATTTTTAAGAAAATAAAAATTTTCGAAAAAAGTTCCATGTAAAGGGTAGTTTGGACTGGGGGGATTTTTCTCAAAATCTTCGTATCCCATCCCTGGAAGATACTAAACTTAAATACCAAGTTTGGTATTTTACCGACTTTTCGTTTTTGAGTTATCGTGTTCACAGACACACGTACACACATACGGATCTGTTTCTGAAAATGTTACAGATAATATATTTCCGGTGAAGTCTGTGTCGAATTTTTGTGTGGAGAGCAATACCTTCTCCATATACTATGTACATAGCACGTATAGAGAAAGTAAAAAACCACCACCAGCACTACATCTCAAACTCATAACCTTCATCCCATATGAAGCAGTAAAACCCTTAGGGATAGACAACAAGAATGACCACTTTGGCTGACCCCCAGTTCTCCAGCAGTGGTTCCAATCTGAATAGTGACCTACAATATTGCTCACATTTGGCGGCTTGTTTTTGTGTTCAAACCGCATTGGATGTCAAATAAGATGGCCTCCTCAAACAAGATGATGCAGTATATCACAGTTAAAGACACCATCGCTGTAACCAGCCTCTCCGTGACCATATAAGGTCTCACTTGACCTTACCTCGCACGAATTCTGCCACTGGAGTTAGTTGAAGGATAGGATGTATAGACCACGTGTTTTTGTTCTCAGCAAGAATACCATCAGCACGAGTGTTTTCATCTTGTCGATAATTCACGACCGGAGCGAAGAGATATCTATAGGAAGGGAGATTTTGTAAGGTTATGTTTACAATATACATACATTAGTTCTCAAACAGTAGATGACGCCCTCGACTATATTTATTTACTGAATGTTTTATTTTCTTCTTTCTTCACTGCCTTCTGAATTATGATATGGCTGACCGTGCCTACACCCAATGTACGAATGTCGAAAGCAATAATACAATACGGAACAATTATTTTATTTCAGCTTTTAATAACTAATACATGAAATGGACACAAACGTTATTTTATTTGAGGCTATTGCACTCATCCAATGCATAAGGAAATACAAATAATGATTATTTTCACTCTTTTTATATGTTTTAGGACCCTCTTAATCCAAAAATAGAAAAAAAAATTTAGAAAAATGTCCATAAGTGTGACTGTATGTGTAAGTGTGTGTGTGTGTGTGTGTGTGTGTGTGTGTGTGTCTGTGGGTAGTACAGCTCAAAAACGTAAAGTCCGTTAAATACCAAACTTGGTATTTAAGTTTAGCATCTTCCGGGGATGCAACACGAAGATTTTGAGGAAAATCCTCCCACCCCAAACTACATTTTACATAGAACTTTTTTCGAAAATTTTGATTTTCTCAAAAAATGACTCAAACGGGTTTTATTAAAACCCGTAACAAATAAAATGTATATCTTCAATTTTCTGGGAATAGCCTCTGAAGACATGTTTAATCTGGATGAATTTTGCAGAATTTTGCATAGCTGGTAAACCGTAAGAGATGGACGAAAACTTACTTGAAAAACATGTAGAGCTCGTTAAAACACACAATTTATGATAAATACATATTTTCGTGGAGTTGGCCGGTTTTTGAGATATTCCTTGTTATTGGTTTCAGTTTTAAAATACGTATATTTTTCTCATACGGGAAATTGTCAACTACTGACCATACAAACAAAGGTACTTCAATTACATAGCAACCAGATTTTAAAAGATTTGCATATCGCTTTAGGCTATGGTACTTATTTATTTCCCGTCTACTTAGAAGGAAGGAAGTAAGACCCTTTCTGCTATTCTTTTTCCTCTAATAGCATTAAGTAAATAGAAGAATAAGCTTTTTAACAATAATTTATCGCAGAGCTGTAGAGGAAAGTCATGTGAATGGAACACACCAGTTTTTTTTTTGTTTTTTTTTCTTTCTTCACCTCCTCCTGAATTATGATATGGCCTACACACAATGTAAGGATATCGAGAGCAACAATAACATATGGAACAATTATTTTATATCAGCTTTTAATAAGGAATTCAGGAAATGGAAAAAAACATTTTTATTTTAGGTTATTGCATTCATCTTACAATAAGAAATACAAATAATAATTATTTTCACACCTTTTTAACTAAATACAATATGAACTGATAAAACTTTAAATAAACTTTGTAACTGAATTAATGAAGAGTATAATTGTGAAACTGAGCTATTTAAACTGGATTGCCATTTTGTTATCAATAGGCAATAACCAAGACAGGAGATTAAACAAACGAACGTGAGGTGCGACAATGTTTCAAAGAATTGAACATCAGATGCGATAAAATATTTCAACAATATCTCTCCAGCCAGATGATTGCGATTGGTTGAAATTGCCTAATCTCGACATTTCATTGGCGCTTTAATAGTTGAGCTAAATTGTCAGTGAAAGAAACAAAATTCAGTAAAATACATATCAAAAGGTCCCACGGGTCTTTGTTTTAGGTACAAAAGGGAATTATTTCTAACATTGTACTACCAAAATAAAATGAACCGGTCCGCCTGGGTAGTGTGGTGGTAGCGTATCTGCCTCATATTCAACAGGTCGTGAGTTCAAATCTCGCTTAGGGTGAGTTACCCGGATAAGGTTTTTTTAGTTTTCCCTTATCCTGAGAAGACGAATGTCTAGTAACTTTAAGCTCCATGTACTCCGAGATCATTTGAGCATCATTTCACCCATTTCATTCATCGTCCGATATGACCAAACAGGTTAAGCATCATAAAAAAAAAAAAAAAAAAAAAAAAAAAAAAAAAAAAAACGGGAGATCTCAGCACTTCAGAGAAATTTTAATTCCGACTTACATATTGTAAGTACTCAGTATCCGGCTAACATTCACACAGTTGTGCAACTGTTAAGCAGTTTTGTTATTATATATGGTAATATACGGCTGTAATATAACGGCATGTTGTCACAGTAGTTTAATGGTTAGAGTAACGTACGAGAGCGGGAGAGGTGTTTAAATACTGGCTAAGGCACTGACATTTTTAGCTGTTTCTAAACTAAAACACATCCATCCATCCATCCATCCATCCATCCATCCATCCATCCATCCATCTCTAGAGAGAGAAAGAGAGAGAGAGAGAGAGAGAGAGAGAGAGGGAGATATATATAACATTAAACGATTAATAATACATTTCTTTGTTCAAGGTTGTTTATTACCACGGATTTTTATTTTCTCTATACGTACTATGTACATAGTGTATAGAGAAGGTATTGCACTCCACCCAAAAATTCGATACCGCGATTTCATCCGAAATACATGTTTTAGGGCCCCCGTATCAAAAAAAAAAGTATTTTGAGAAAAAGGTCCGTGTGTGTGTGTCCGTGTGTCTGTGAACGCGATAACTCAAAAACGAAAAGTCAGTAAAATACCAAACTTGGTATTTAAGTTGACTATCTTCCAGGGATGCGACACGAAGATTTTGAGAAAAATCCCCCCACCCCAAACTACCCTTTACATGGAACTTTTTTCGAAAATTTTGATTTTCTAAAAATGGCTCTAACGATTTTGATTAAAATGTTTTATATTAAAGATATTTACTTCACAAATAAAATGTATATTTTGAATTTTCTGGGAATAGCCTCTGAACACTACTTTATTCTGGGTAAAATTTACGGAATTTTGCATAACTGCTAAACCATAAGAGATGGACAAAAACTTACCACACAACAAATGTAGAGCACCTTAAAACACACAATATTTGTTATATGAATTTTTTTCGTGGAGTCGATTGCTTTTGAGATATTCCTTGTTTTTTGTTTCAGCTATAAAAAAACATACTTTTCTCGTGTCCAAACAAATAAAGAAACTACAATTACATAGGAACCAGCTTTTGACTATCAGTTTAACCTATGATATCCCCTTATTTCGCTTCTACCAACAAGGAAGCAAGTAATAAGACTATTTCTGCTAAATTTTTCTCGATTAGATGAAGTAAATAGAATAATTTGTTGCAGAGATGTAGAGAAAGTCATGTGAATAGAACACATCAGATTTTTTTCTTTTCTATGAAACAGTTAAAATGTAATGCTTAGTTATTCCACGCTTCTACTTTATGCGAACGTATTTCTCACTTTGTTCTCTTCAAAAATGATAAACCACATTTATTTTTCACCTAATTTTGATTACCATACTCGTAAAATGGCATCATCACTGTCGCCAGGTATATAAATATTAAAAAGGCTGAGCGGGAAAGCTTGTATAAATAAATACTGTAAATTAAAGTAATTCACATGACAAAATTAAATGAAAGGTAGAATCAGAAATCTCAAATCGTTTACATAAACGTGCCCTTAGGCGAAACAACAATTAATTATTGACCCTCAACTGGTATGGTACGAAAATATAACATATTTGGCACAGCAGGTCTGAGAGACCGCGAAATTTAAAACAATTGCGGTTAGCAATTCTGACGGCATAATTGCTTAAAAACTGTTTCACTCTATTATAAAGATGACTAATAAACACCTTTTGATTTAAATAATTTTATAACATTAGGCAAAAAGTAGTTATTTGTTTAATTTAGAAAAGTGAACACTGGTGTAATATAAACAGTCAGTCTTTCTCCGCGGAAATTCGACACTCTTTTTACTTTCTCTATACGTACTATGTACATAGTGTATAGAGAAGGTATTGCACTGTACCCAAAAATTCGATACCGAGATTTCACCGGAAATACATGTTTTGAGACCACCTGAATCCAAAAAAAGGCATTTTAGAAAAATGTCCGTGTGTGCGTCTGTCTGCCTGCATGTGTGTGTCTGTGTGTAGTATAGCTTAAAAACGAAAATACCGTTAAATACCAAACTTGGTATTTGAGTTCAGTATCTTCCAAGGATGAGACACGAAGATTTTCAAGAAAATCCCCCCACCCCCTACTACCCTTCACAGAAACATTTTCGAAAATTTTGATTTTCTAAAAAATGGCTCTAACGATTTTGATAAAAATCGTCATATATTAAAAATATATACTTGACAAATGTAATGTTTATCTTCAATTTTCTGGGAATAGCCTCTGAAGACTACTTTATTCTGGATGAATTTTACGGAATTTTGTGTAACTGGTAAACCGTAAGAGATGGATAAAAACTTACCACACAAAACTGTAGAGCACATTAAAAAACACAATTTATGTTGTATACATTTTTTTCGTGGAGTTGATCGTTTTTTAGATATTCCTTGTTTTTTGTTTCAGCCTTAAAAAACTTATACAGGAATTTGTCAACTCCTGTCCACACAAACAAAGGAACTTCAGTCACATAGCAACCATCTTTTGCTATCACTTTAATCTATGGTTGTACCTTATTTCGCTTCTTCATACAGGGAAGCAAGTAATAAGACTATTTCTGCTAATTTTTTCTCACTTAGCATGAAGTAAATAGAAGCATGAGCTTTTTAACAAACATTTGTTGCAGAGATAAAGAGAAAGTCATGTGAATGGATTACATCAGGTTTTTTGACAACGTTTTCGACATATTGCACGCTGACACTTGTAGCAAGGGTATGTTTTCAGTTTCGGGAGATCTTTTTTAGAAACATCTTCTTCAGCCACATCCTTTTCTGGAATTTTGTCAGGGAGCCTCAAAATCCTTCTTATATTGAGTCACAATTCTTGGAATAAATTGTGTGAAAGTCCTCCTCTTATGTGACACTCCGGGAGAAATCAGAAAACCTGCCCCTGCGCCGCTATGTCCACAACAAATCACACATGTTTTGTGATAGTACCCAGGTGAGAGGCGAGTGGTCTAAACACTCGGCCACGGCGTGGCCACATTTCATTTTTTTTTTTTTTTTTTTAAATTTTTTTTTTAAAACAGTAACGGAGTCTGATCAGGACTCCGGTACTGTATCCCTATTTACATTTCCCCCCGTAGGTTTTACTGATTGCTGGTTTACTGGTTTTACTGTTTCTTTTACAAACATATACACATTGCACAAACATATAACATCCATGCCCAAGGCGGGACTCGAACCCACGATCCCTTGCCCACGAAGCACCAAAGCGAGACGCTTTAGCGAGCGTGGCCATGGGGACCGGCCTTTTCATTGGTGAATAACAACAATTGTCATACATATTGGGGTTCGGGATTGCCACCGATAGATTCAGCTGGAGGTCGCAATCAAGGAAGATGAATTAAAATGTTTTGCGCTCTGGTTTGAACATTTCTGGTGGGGTGTTTTGTTCCAAACGAAACTTTTTTCCCAAGGAAAGTAGCAACGTTACTTTGTACACTTTCTGTCTCAGTTTCTGACTCATCATCGCATTATTCGATTTCTGAATCTGAACTATGGTCTTTTTTCATTACGAATGACGTAATTACTGTCAACAATATCACAGTCTTCTAACTCCGCTAACGTCCGAGTTATGAATTCATTAAGTTTGGTATCATTAGCTCTCATGGACGATGGGACGATTCATTTCTGTAAATGAATGGAGAAAAATCTGAATGTGTTCCATTCACATGACTTTCTCTACATCTCTGCAACAAATTGTAGTTAAAAAGCTTATGCTTCTACTTACTTCATGCTAATTAGCAGAAATAGTCTTATTACTTGCTTGCCTGTAAGTAGAAGAGAAATAAGGGAGTAACATAGGTTAAAGTGATAGCAAAACATAGCTGGTATGTGACTGAAGTTCCTTTGTTGGTATGGGCAGGAGTTGAAAATTCCTGTATGAGAAAATTATGTTTTGCAAAGCTGAAACCAAAAACAAGGAATATCTAAAAAACAATAAACTCCAGGAAAAAATGTATAGGATATAAATTGTGCGTTTTAATGTGCTCTAAATTTTTTGTGTGGTAAGTTTTACCCCATCTCTTGCGGTTTAGCAGCTATGTACAATTCCGTAAAATTCATCCAGAATAAAGTAGTGTTCAGGGGTTATTTCCAGAAAATTCAAGATATACATTTTATTTGTCAGGCAATTATTTTTAATATACGACATTTTAATCAAAATCGTTAGAGCCATTTTTAAGAAAATTAAAAATTTCTGATTTTTTTCCCTGTAAAGGGTAGTTTGGGCTGTGGGGATTTTCTTAAAAACCTTCGTGTCGCATCCTTGGAAGATACTGAACTTAAATACCAAGTTTGGTATTTAACGGTCCTTTCGTTTTTGAGCTATGCTGCACAGGCAGACACACAGACACACACGGACATTTTACTAAATACGCTTCTTTTGGATTGAAGGAGTCTCAAAACATGTATTTCCGGTGAAATCTCGGTATCGAATTTTTGGGTGCAATGCAATACCTTCTCTTTACACTATGTACAGAGTACGTATAGAGAAAGTAAAAATCCCCTATATGGTAGTAGCAGCTATATTTGTTATATTGTAGATGCTTGTTTTTTTAAACATATTCGTGTATATGCATTTAATTTACAGCGAATATTTATATTAAATATTAAGTAATATATAATATTTACACATTCTAGTATGTTTATTTAATAGTAGAGATATTACGCATTATTTTCCTCAATAATTTAAATCGAGAATTAAAAATATTAATAACTAAAAATATTTACATTGTTGGAAATAAATAACGTAACTGGCACTAGACGTCTCAGATTTCCAGACGATATGACGCAACAATGCAAACAAGCGAATATTCCCACTTCCTACACAGACTGCAGACTCACTGATAAGAAGGTAGTGGGGTGCAGATGTGTATATCTTATGAAGCGCGAAAATATATCACTTAACATTGCACAAGACCGCACAATACTAGATAATGGTTGAAATGTGTTAGCGAATTTAAAATTAACGTATAAGAGAATGTATTAAGAGACTGATGAAAGCCCATGTGAAGGTTTCACCATTCGGAAGAAATGTTGTATGATTTTCAGGGTAAACCTTAAGAGATAGGCAAACCCCTTGCTACACAAAAAAAGGGGACCTCTTTAAAACACATAATTTATATCAACTAACGTTTTCTGCAGCATCGGCCATTTCCGAGATATCAGAGTACTGAAGCCGTTAAGCTGTTTGACTCGATGTCATGGAAAGGACATGCAGTTTCTAGACCAGCCCGGGCGAGAGCTTTATACACCCGACTATCGATTCCATTTCTTCTTTTTACCTCGTAGCTTCGACGAAATAGTCACCAAATTGTTTATCTACTATTATAATAATCAGTGATGTTTTTGTTCATAGTTACTAGGCAACAAAACCTAAACTTATAATTCTAACAAAATACGCTATCAAAACATAAAATACAGGTTCAGCAAAAGGTTAAATACACTTTAATGTTAATTATATCCTACTACTTTCTCTACACACACTATGCACATGGTGTATAGAGAAGGTATTGTGTTGCACCCAAAAATTCAACACCCAGATTTCACCGGAAATACATGTTTTGGGTCCCCTGAATCCCAAAAAAAATATATTATTAGAAAAATGTCCTGTGAGTGTGTGTGTGTATGGACAGTATAGCTCAAAAACGGAAAGACCGTTAAGTATCAAACTTGGTATTCCAGTTTGGTATCTTCCAAGGATGCGAAACGAAGATTTAAAATATATATCCCACTCCCGACTACCCTTTACATGGGAAAATTTAAAAAATGTTAATTTTTTCAAAAATGACTGACAATCTAGATTAAAATTTCTTATATTCAAGATATTTAAATGACAAATAAAATGTATACCTTCAATTTTCTGGGAATAACCTCTGAAGAGATGTTTATTCTGGATGAATTTTGCGGAATTTTACATCACTGGTAAACCGTAAGAGATAAACAAAAACTTACTACACAAATATCTAGATAACGTTAAATCACACAATTTTGTCACATACGTTTTTTCGTGGCATTGACCATTTCTGAGCTCTTCTTTGTTATTTGTTTCAGATTCAAAATACTTTTAACTTTTCTCACACGGAAGGTGTAAACTGCTGCCTCTGCATAGAAACACATGGCAACCAGCTTTTATAGTCTTGTGTAGTCCCTTATTTCCCTTCTACTTACAAGGAAGCAAGTAATTCAGACAATTTCTGCTAATGTTTATCCGGATTAGAATAGGAGAATATAGAAGAATAGGTCGTCTCCTTAGCGAGGTGGCAGCGCAGCTTTTTACCAAGCAGGAGACCTGGGTTCGATTCCCGGTACCGGCGTGGAGATTTTTCCCTCGCTGGGAGACCTGGCCCTGGGTGCACTCAGTCTCGTGAGGACCCTGGGTGGGGGGGGCTAATTGAAGATGGCCAATTGTCATGGACCGAGATGGGAGACGCAGCGACCATGGTTCCGTGTGAACTGTCGTGTCATGGAGTTGTTAATAGAGAAGAATATGCTTTTTAACAATAATTTGTTCATGTAGAGAAAGTTATGTGATTTTCCCTGTTCTCTTTTAATATAATCTAGTACTTCTCCGATAAAAATACAGGCTACTGGTAGTATATTATGTTTCCCGAAATATGGCCTAAAAACTGTAGAGTTATCTACTCCACTTACATTCCTCATTATCCTCTTTTTGATTTTGAATATTCTATCACATTTTTACTTTCTCTACACGTACTATGTATAGTAATGTACATAGTGTATAGCGAAGATATTGCACTCCACCCAAAAATTCGATACCAAGATTTCACTGAAAATATATCTTTTAGAGTCCTCTGTATCCAAAAAAAAAACATTTTCAGAAAAAGGTCCGTGTGTTCGTGTGTCTTTGAACACGATAACTCAAAAACGAACAGACGGTAAAATACCAAATTTGGTATTTAAGTTTAGTATCCTCAACGAATGCGAGACGAATATTCTGAGAAATATCGCCCCATCCCAAACTACCCTTTACATGGAACTTTTTTCAAAAATTTTGATTTTCTCAAAAATGGCTCAAACAATTTTTATTAAAATGTCATGTATTAGAGATATTTATCTGACAAATAAAATGTATATGTTCAATTTTCTGGAAAAAGCCTCTGAAAACTACTTTATTCTAGATGAAATTTACGGAATTTTGCAAAATCGTAAGACATGGACAAAAACTTACCTTACAAAAAATTTAGATCACGTTAAAACCACAATTTATATGTATACTTTTTTTCGGAGAGTTGAAGGTTTTTGAGATATTCCTAGTTTTTGATTTTAGCTTTGAAAAAGTTATACTTTTCTCATACAGGAATTTGTCTGTGTGTTTTGACTATCAGTTTAACCTATGGTACTCCCTTATTTCGCTAATATTACAAGGAAGTAAGGAATAAAGACTATTTCTGCTAATGTTTTCACGATTACCATGAAGTAAATAAAAGCGTAAGATTTTTAACAATAATTTGTTGCAGAGATGTAGCGAAAGTCATGTGAATCAAACACACTAAATTTTTTCTTCGTGTATTATGGTTGTGAATATCAGTACTTGAATCTATTTTTACTTTCTCCATACGTACTATGTACATAGTGTATTGCACTCCACCAAAAAAAATTCGATACCGAGCTTTCAATGGAAATATGTTTTAGGGTCCCCTGTGTCCGAAAGAAGCATTTTCAGAAAAAGGACCGTGTGTGTGTGTGTGTGTGTGTGTGTGTGTGTGTGTGTGTGTGTGTCCGGTGTCAGTGACCACGATAACTCAAAAACGAAAAGTCGATAAAATACCAAACTTGGTACTTAAGTTAAGTATCTTCTAGGGATGCGACACGAAGATTTTGAGAAAAATCCCCCACTCATAATTACCCTTTACATGGAACTTTTTTTCGAAATTTTTGATTAAAATATCGTATATTAAAGATATTTACCTGACAAAGCAAATCTATATGTTGAAGTTTCTGGAGCTAGCCTCTGAATACTACTTTATTCTAGATGAATTTTACTTAAATGCTAAACCGGAAGGGATGGACAGAAAACGAGTCGAGTACGTTAAAACACACGATTTATGTTATATACATTTTTTTCTTGGAGTTGATTGTTTTTTTTTTTTAGAAATTACTTGTTTTTGGTTTCAGCTTTAAAAAAGTTTTACTTTTCTCATATAGGAATTTATCTTTGTCTTTTGACTATCACTTCAACCTATAGTACTCCTTTATTTCGCTTCTACTTACAAGGGAGCAAGTAATAAAGACTATTTCTGATAATTGTTTCTCGATCACCATGAAGTAAATAGAAGCTTAAGCTTTTTAACAATAATTTGTTTCAGAGATGTAGAGAAAGTCATGTGAATGGAGCACACCAGATATTTTCTTCGTGTGTTATGGTTATGAATATCAGTACTTGAATCTATTTTTCCTTAAATATTTGAAGCTTTCTCGGTGTTGGTTATTACAGATGATTTCACGGGATAGCAACCGAGTTAAATTGGGATCGGTGAAATCCAAGCTTTAAACTCTCTTGACTCTGTGTTTAACTAGCCTACGACACAGCATATTGACTGTGTTTCCTAAAACATGCTGCAGAGTTATCTATTCAACTTATATTCCTTATTACCCTCTTTTTGATTTTGAATATTCTATCACATTTTTCTCCCTAGAATTTTATTCCATATTTTAGGCGGCTCAGGATTACCGGAAAAAAAAAAGAAGTCTGATGTGTTCCATTCACATGACTTTCTCTACATCTCTGCCACAAATTATTGTTAAAAGGCGTATCGTTCTATTTACTTAATGCTAATCGAGAAAAAAATAGGTAGTAGAAATAGTCTTTTTACTTGCTTCCGTGTAAGTAGAAGCGAAATAAAGGATTACCATAGGTTAAAGTGATAGTCAAAAGCTGGTTGTTAGTGACTGCAGTTTGTTTTTATGTTCAGGAGTTGACATAGTCCTGTGTGAGAAAAGTATACTTTTTTAAAGCTGAAACCAAAAACAAGTAATATCTCAAAAACGATCAACTCCATGAAAAAATGAATATAACATAAATTGTGTTTTAAAGAGCTCTACATTTTTTGTGTGGTAAGTTTTATTAAATCTCTTACAGTTTAGCAGTTGTGCAAAATTCCGTAAAATTCCTCCAGAATAAAGTAGTATTCAGAGGTTATTCCCAGAAAATTCAAGATATATATTTTATTTGTCTGGTAAATGACTTTAATTTATGATATTTTAATCAAAATCGTTAGAGCCATTTTTGCGAAGATAAAAATGTTCGAAGAAAGTTCCATGTAAAGGGAAGTTTGGGTTGGGCGGATTTTTCTCAAAATCTTTGTGTCGCATCCCTGGAAGATACTAAACTTAAATACCAAGTTTGGTATTTTACCGACTTTTCGTTTTTGAGTTATCGTGTTCACAGACACACGGACACACACGCGCGCGCGAGCGCGGACCTTTTTGTGAAAATGCTTTTTTTTTTTTTTTTTGGATACAGGGGACCTTAAAACATATATTTCCGGTGAAATCTCGAATTTAATGCTCTATCGACATGCCCAATTGTTAGAGCAATTGGACGGAAACTAGGATATCCGTGATTCGAATTCCGGCTATGGCAGGGAATTTTTCGGTCTGCTCTACCTGTCCAACAATTAATATATGACACGTCATCAGCATCCTGACCCTGTAGCCGTATGCACTTCCCGCCACTGATGCATTCTCCCGTCCTGTGACCAATTCAATATCGAGCAAACAACGAGCAGTAATGGATGCCACAACGTGTGGGTTAGGGGGGCACTTCCCCCTTCTCAGATTATTTATTAGTCATCATCCAAAGGACCACGCAGAAAACACACCATGGCACTAACATTTGGTTGCGTCACCTGTGTCGATATCACTTTTCTTTATGGTCCAATATGTTATGCTATTGCATTCTGCAACAGCTGTTACCTCTTCTATCAGAATATCCATTTGTAGGCTTTTAAAGTTAACGTCCCTTATGGTTGGTGGCTGAAACACCGGTTTACGGCAATGTGAAACCATCAAGGTTTTTTTCCTAAAATGGGCGTATCATTATCTCAAATCACTGATGATAATTCATGAAATTGCCCCATATTGACGGGTAATTTCGACAAAAAGTGACAAAATATTGCACTATGGTGATTATGTTCCCTTATTTTCTATTTATTTTTACCTGGATAAATTTAAATGTGTCTCTCTGAGTAGTGTAGTGGCCATAATGCTAGCCTAGAAAACCCAAAATTGTAAATTTTGGGGCACAAAGCCATGAAAATGCTCATAATTTACATCATCAATATAGTCAACAGATGACATTGATAGATTTTTTTAATGTTTCATTTATATAGTCCTCTTTAACATCTAAGGTCATATCAGGGACTTTACACTTGAAACTACTCGTCTGTAGGTTTAAATTATTTTTCTCAAACACACACACACACACACACACACACACACACACACACACACACACACTCACTCACATACATACATACCTCCAGACTCTGTGAGGAATAGGGAATAATTCTAGATAAAAAAAAATGCCCTGCCGGGAATCGAACACGGGACCTCCGGGTGAGAAGTAGCTCGCTGATCACTCGACCACGGAGGCAGCCCATATTGATTGATTGGTGTGTAATTATGGCCTAATAAGATGGTTCAAGTTTATATGGATCGCACTAGTACACGAATATACTTCAGATAAACATATGCACACAATACTAAGGCAAGAACTACACAATGACCGAAAAGTACGAGATAAAATATATATAAAACATTGTGTTCACTTTTTTAGCTCTTCTTATCGTCCACCCTCCCTCTTCCCTATTATCAGCCTTCTCAGATCTCAGCTGTCTCGCCTTAAGTAGAAATTTACCTAACCCATCTGGGTCTTCCGTGCCTGCCAGTAGCGTCCAACATGCTTCTAACTCTCCATTTGCTTTGGTAAAGAATCGCGGTAAATACTTTTCCCCTCCCTTCCTCTGTAACATTACATCTTGCCAGATATGGGTCCACGACTCTTCCTCCTCACAAATGGAGTAGATTCTCAAAGCATTCTGGTCAGTAATTTTAATCGTCCGCCATGCTCCTAGTCTGTACTTCCATTGAAACCTTCTCCGTGCATAATGCAAATATTTGCTGCCCGTCAATATGACAGAGATGGTTCTTAATTTTTCTCCAAATACTCCGTCTGTTTGCCTGACCCGCCATCCCAAAATTCTACTTAATTTCTCGACAAGTACATGTTGCTGGGGTACAGTCCGGTCCAGCACTACCTGTGGGTAGATGGTGGCGTAATCGCGATTACACCTATTTTCAGTAACTATTATTTTAGGCAATAGGTGGAGCTTTGTGTCGTGGTTTGAATTATCCAATTTCATGTTAATCTTATCGGTTGAGGAAAACCACGAAAAAACCTCAACCAGATTGATCGACCCCCGGGATCTGAATTCAGAACTACTCGGTAGGTGTGTATCGTTCTTAAAATAAGTTTCGAGACTTAACCCTAGTAGCGAAATTTGCCTTTAGTTGAACGTCCTCTGCATAGGAAATAATTCCATAATTTCACCACTATCTATCGGGGAAAATTGCGACAAATTTCAACGTCTTTATTAATTTTTATTAACTGCGATTATTACCATAGCAACAGTCAAGTTGACGTCATGAGACGCTAAGACGTTAACCTATTTTTACTTTCTCCATGCGTACTATGTACATAGTGTACAGTGAAGGTATTGCACTCCACCCAAAAAATTCGATACCGAGATTTCACCGGAAGTATGTTTTAGGGTCCCCTGTATCCAAAAAAGGTATTTTCAGAAAAGGGTCTGTGTTTGTGTGTGTCTGTGAACACGATAACTCAAAACGAAAAGTCGGTATAAAACCAAACTCGGTGTTTAAGTTTAGTATCTTCCAGGGATGCGACACGAAGATTTTGAGAAAAATCCCTCTATACCAAACTACATGGAATTGTTTTCGAAAATTTTGATTTTCTAAAAAATGGCTCTAACGATTTTGATTAAAATATCGTATATTAAACATATTTACCTGACAAATAAAATGTATATCTTGAATTTTCTGGGAATAGCCTCTGAAGACTACTTTATTCCGGATGAATTTTGCAGAATTTTACATAACTGCTAAACCATAACAGATGGACAAACACTTAACACAAAAACTGTAGAGCACGTTAAAACACACAATTTATTTTATATACATTTTTCTCGTGGAGTTGATTGTTTTTGAGTTATTCCTTGTTATAGATTTCACCTTTAAAAAATATACTTTTCTCATACAAGAATTTGTCAACTCCTTCCTGTTCATACAAACAAAGGAACTTCAGTCACATAGCAACCAGCTTTTGGCTATCACGTTAACCTATGGTACTCCCTTATTTAGCTTCTACTTACAAGGAAGCAAGTAATAAGACTCTTTCTGCTATTTTTTCTCGATTAGCAGGAAGTAAATAGAAGCATAAGCTTTTCAACAATCATTTGTAGCAGAGATGTAGAGAAAGTCACGTGAGGGTTTCACTTCAGATTTTTTTGATAAAGAACCATACAGTTTACAGATAAACATTTCAGAGATATGACCTTTAATCTTGCCTTAAACTATTAAACATAATTGCCCATCCTGTTGTATTTTTCCGTATGAATTATTAGATAAAAAGTATCGTTTTTCTAACAGATGGTTATATAGTGCTGTATCTATTTGACTTTGCTTTAAGTATATAATTAATAAACATTTCAGTCAAATAGCTTATTTACGTTTACTATTTTATTAAAAATAAAGAATTATTTATGTTTTATTTTCTGTCATTAAAATTAAAAATTTCACTGAAAATTCACTATCCAGGGAGTAAAGAATCATGTATATCATGTATATAGCATAAGTTGTGTGTTTTAACAGGATTTATATAAAATAAGAACTATCCAGCTAGACGAACCTACCACCTCGGTTCTAGCTAAAGGGCTCAACTTCGCTCCCACGCCTAGGCAAATATCAGTGGCAGACACCATCAGTTCTATTGAAGCCGCCATTTGTCAACTTCCATCAGCAAGTGCAGAAGAAATACGCCGTGAGGTAGCAAGAGCTTACAAAAAGGCAACCCTACCTACTTCAAACATCAGCCGAGAAGAAAGTAAAGCCTTACATTCCCTTCGAAAAAACGACAACTTGGTTGTTTTACCAGCTGACAAAGGGAACGCCACGGTACTCCTCTCTTCCGTGCAATACCAAGAAAAGGTTCAACAACTGCTGGACGATCCTGCATACAAAACCATTAAAAAGGATCCTACCAACTCTGTGGAAAGACGCACCATCCAGCTAATTAAGAAATCCAGCCTTCCTCCTGATGTTCAGAAGACGGTCTCGCCATCTGCCTCCATACCTCCCAGATTATATGGTCTGCCGAAGATCCATAAGCCTGGGATACCTCTAAGGCCCATAGTGGACGCTATTGGCAGCCCTACCTATCGCCTAGCTCGTCATCTGGCACATCTGCTGCAACCAATAGTAGGTAAGTGTGTACACCATGTGAAGAACTCTATACAATTCGCTGAAGTTCTTGACAACATCAAAGTGAAGCCATCGGACCTGTTAGTTAGTTTCGATGTGGTATCTCTCTTCACCAGAGTTCCCCTGGCGGAAACAATACAACTATTGTCAGAACACTTTCCACCTGGTATTACTGCACTGTTTAGTCACACACTTACTTCCACTTATTTTCTGTATGGCAACACCTACTACGAGCAGACAGACGGTGTTGCGATGGGCTCTCCTCTGTCACCAGCTATTGCCAACTTCTATATGGAGTTTCTGGAGCATGAAATACTTAACACAGCACCATTAAAACCTACACATTTTTACAGATATGTAGATGACACATTTGTAATTTGGCCACATGGACTGCACACTCTTCCGGATTTTCTTGTACACCTAAATAGCCTTAGATCACAAATACAGTTCACAATGGAAGTTGAGAAAAATGCTTCCCTCCCATTTCTGGACATTCTGGTTACCAGAAAAGCGGACGGAACTCTTGGTCATGCCATCTACCGAAAACCTACACACACGGATCTTTATCTCAACGCAAACAGCTTCCACCATAATTCACAACGAATGGGCATTCTAAATACATTGGCACATAGAGCAGTTTCTGTATCAGACCCAGATAATCTGCAAACGGAATTTCAACACCTAAAATTCACACTCCAACAAAATGGATATTCAGCCAAGGACATCACATCAGCGCTGAAAAGAGCCGGACGAAAAAGAAACCCCAGCAAGAACACTCAACAAAAAGACAAGCCAGCCGCCATAGCCTATATACCGTTTACCGGCAATTTTTCGGGAAAGATTAGTAGACTACTCTACAAATATAATGTCAAAACCATCCATAAGCCACCACCTAAAATCAAAAATTTGGTCAGGCCAGTTAAAGATAATCTAGCTCTCAGAGTACCTGGTGTCTACCACATTCCTTGCGAATGCAGCGCAGCGTACATTGGCCAAACAGGACGCACTATTGCCACACGCGTTTCTGAACACCAAAGATCAATAAGGCTTATGCAACCCGAAAAATCTGGACTGGCTGAACACTGTATAGAACAGAGCCACAGAGCTAACTTTACTAACACCAAGATAGTGGCAAAGTGTTCGAACTACTGGGAAAGGAGAGTAAAAGAAGCTTTAGCCATCTCATCTGAAACAAATAATCTAAATCGCGATTCTGGCCTACAATTAAGTTCAGCATGGACACCGATGATAAAGAGCCTTAACACCTAACCCTGTACCTGCAGTCTTCCAAGACATTTTCTAGCAGGTGCGTGCTCAAATACAAAACATTAGCCGAATAACTGCTATAAATAGTTCGCGAACCAATCAGATGTAGCTTCATCCCAGCTCTTATAAATACCAGTCTCCGCAAGCTCAAACCATCAGTTCACCCTGAAGACGAGGAAGATGTACTTCTTCGAAACGTTGGTGTCAAGCCAAGTTTTTACCTGGCTAGAAGCCCGAGAAGATTTTGAATTAGGATTTATATATTTTGTGTTTTAAGCTTTTGTCTTATCTCTGAAGGTTTTCCAGTTATACAAAAGTAATTCAGAATGAGGCTATTCCCAGAAAATTCAAGACATACATTTTATTCTCCATGTAAATATGTTTAGTTTAATCAAAATTAAAGCCATTTTTGAGGATCACAAACCTTTCAAAACATCTTCCATGTACAGCGTAGTTTGAGTTGCATCCCTGGAAGAGACTAAAATACCAAATTTGGTATTTACCTAACGGTCTTTCGTAGAGGTATCCTGTCCACACACACACACACACACACACACACACACACACACACACACACACGGACCTTTTTTCTGAAAATACTTTTTTGGGTTTAAGGGACACCAAAACATGTATTTCCAGTGAAATTTCGACATCAAATTTTTGGATGGAATCTAATACCTTCTCTATGAAGTATAGACATGTTAGAGATAGTAAAGAAGTTGTGTTTAGATTAATTTTATGCTTAACGATACTGCATAAGGCAGTGTAAGGCATTCTAATTGCATTGTATTTTAAAACCTTTGTGCCTGTTAATTTGAATAAATTACTATATGTAAAGATTCCCACAAGACCATAAGTAGGAGTGGTGATTTTTAGCATTTTGAAATCAGAAATTTAGAGTTTTTAGGTCTGCATTTAGCATTTTATGGCATTAATACATTTTCAATTTAGCATTTTATAGAATTTTGAAGAAAAGCATACATCTGGAATGAATTCTGATTAACAGATATTGTCTCAAAAAAGCTTTAATGTGACTTAATAAGCTAATAACACAACATTAGTAAACTGGAATTGAACTCTTAACAATAACAATGACACTGGTACTATCAACAATGATAAAATAATTAAATATTGTTGACATAAACAATAAGCATATGAGATAGAAATCACCTGTCAATAATTTATACATAAAGCCAGTGTCCTTATTTGTGGCATGATTTTTTTATTCTCATTTTTGACTAAAAATTTATGCACAAATTCTTGTAAATAAAGTAGAGTCCCTTTCCTTAATATTTACCAACAAGAAAGTATGATTGTTATTTAAATTTGATAACTTGAAATTGATTTATTTCTATATGCCAAGTTCAGATTTATAACATGTAGTTTACAAACAGATGAAGGATGAGGGAATTAGTTCCGCATTCCAAATCAGTATGGTGGCAAATGTGTCAGAATCATAAACATTCCAAGGGTGCACAAACTCGTCAGATGCATTGAATTGTTTCTTCACACAAGCCGTGTGTAGGACAGGAGTTGGATAGATAGAGTCAGACTGAAAAATTCAATGCCATAGCCGGGATTTGAACCACGGATCCATAACACCATAGCTACCATGGCAACATGGCATTGTTTTTTCCACATAACCCATGTTGCCATGGTAGCTCAGTGGCAGAGCAACCGGCTAGCGATCGGGAGATCCGTGGTTCAAATCCCGGCTATGGCACTGAATTTTTCAGTTCTGACTCTACTCGTCAGACGCAGTTCTTGAAGAGAATAAAGAAAGTAAGTAAATTTTAAAAAAATCGGTGATTTGGAATTTATACGATATGAGCTACCCTTCTCATGGAAATAATTTCTCAAAAAGGCTCCAAAGATGTTCACTAAAATGTATATAGTCAAGATATTCATGACAAATGCAATATATATCTTGAATTTTCTGGGAATGGCCTCTCAAGACATCTTCATTCTCTCTCTCTCTCTCTCTCTCTCTCTCTCTCTCTCTCTCTCTCTCTCTCTCTCTCTCTCTCACACTATACGGACTTTCTCTTAAAAATCTGATGTGTACCATATCCCTGCAACAAATAATTCTTAAAAAACCTATACTTCTATTTACTTTATGCTAATCAGAAAAAAATAGCAGAAATAGTAAGTAGAACCGAAATAAGGGACAACCGTAGGTAAAAGTGATAGTCAAAAGCTGGTTGCTATGTCAATGAAGTTCCTTTGCTTATATGGATAGGAGTTGACAAGTTCCTGTATGAGAAAAGTATACGTTTTTCATAGCAGAAACCAAAAATAAGGAATGTCACAAAAACATCGAACTCCACGAAAAAAATGTATATCACATAAATTGTGTGTTTTAATGTGCTCTACATTTTCTCTGTAGTGTGTTTTTGTCCATCTCTTACGGTTTAGCATTTCTTCAAAATTTAGTAAAATTCACCCAGAATAAACTACTCTTCAGAGGTTACTCCCAGAAAATTGAAGATATACATTTTACTTGTCAGGTAAATATGTTTAATATACGACATTTTAATCAAAATCGCTAGAGCCATTTTTGAGAAAATCAAAATTTTCGAAAAAAGTTCCTTCTAAAGGGTAGTTGGGGGTGGGGGGATTTTTTCTTAAAATCTTCGTTTCGCATCCCTGGAAGATACTAAACGTAAATACCAAGTTTGGTATTTTACCGACTTTTCGTTTTTGAGTTATCGTGTTCACAGACACACACACACACACACACACACACACGGACCTTTTCGTGAAAATGCTTTTTTTGGGATATTGGGGACCCTAAAACATATATTTCCGGTGAAATCTCGGTATTGAATTTTTGGGTGGAGTGCAATACTTTCTCTATACACTATGTACATAGTGCGTATGGAGAAAGTAAAAATCTGATGTGTACCATTCACATGACTTTCTCCATATCCCTGCAACAAATAATTCTTAAAAAGCTTATACTTCTATTTACCTTATGCTAATCAGAAAAAATTAGCAGAAATAGTCTTATTACTCGCATCCTTGTAAGTAGAAGCGAAATAAGGGACAACCGTAGGTTAAAGTGATAGTCAAAAGCTGATTGCAATGTCAATGAAGTTCCTTTGTTTTTATGGATTCCAGTGTGAGAAAAGTATACCCTTTTCATAGCAGAAACCAAAAATAAGGAATGTCACAAAAACGACGAACTCCACGAAAAAAATGTATATAACATAAATTGTGTGTTTTAATGTGTTCTATATTTTCTGTGTAGTACGTGTTTGTCCATCTCTTACGGTTTAGCAGTTATTCAAAATTTAGTAAAATTCATCCAGAATAAACTACTCTTCAGAGGCTATTCCCAAAAAATTGAAGATATACATTTCATTTGTCAGGTATATATGTTTAATATCCGAAATTTTAATCAAAATCGTTAGAGCCATTTTTGAGAAAATAAAAATGTTCGAAAAATGTTCCATGTAAAGGGTAGTGGGAGTTGGGGGGATTTTTCTCAAAATCTTCGTGTCGCATCCCTGGAAGATACTAAACTTAAGTACCAAGTTTGGTATTTTACCGACTTTTCGTTTTTGAGTTATCCTGTTAACAGACACACACACACACACACACACACACACACACACACACACACGGACCTTTTTGTGAAAATGCTTTTTTTGGATATTGGGGACCCTAAAAGATATATTTCCGGTGAAATCTCGGTATCGAATTTTTGGTGGAGTGCAATACTTTCTCAAGACACTATGTACATAGTGCGTATGGAGAAAGTAAAAATGAGTTTACTCACGGGACCTCTATGTACGTAGTGTACGTAATATATAGAGAAGGTATTGCACTCCACCAAAAAATCGACACCCAGATTTCCACTGAAATATATGTTTTAAGATCTGCTGTGTCCAAAAAAAGAATTTTCAGAAAACCGGTCCGTGTGTGTGTGTGTGTGTGTGTGTGTGTGTGTGTGTGTGTGTGTGTTTGTGAACACGATAACTCAAAAACGAAAAGTCGGTAAAATACCAAACTTGGTAATTAAGTTACGTATCTTCCAGAGATTCGACACGAAGATTTTGAGAAAAATCCCCCCGCCCCAAACTACCCTTTACATGGAACTGTTTTCTAAAATTTTGATTTTCTAAAAAATGGCTCTAACGATTTTGATTAAAATATCGTATATTAAAGATATTTACCTGACAAATAAAATGTATATTTTGAATTTTCTGGGAATAGCCTCTGAAGACTACTTTATTCTGCATGAATTTTGCATAACTACTAAACCTTAAGAGATGGAAAAAACTTAAAATATGTAAACTTAAAAATGTAGAGCACGTTAAAACACACAACTTATGTTATAGACATTTTTTTCGTGGAGTTGATCGTTTTTGAGATATTCCTTTTTCTTGGTTTCGCTTTGAAAAGCTTATAATTTTCTCATACAGGAATTTGTCAACTCCTGTCCATACAAACAAAGGAACATCAGTCATAGCAACCACATGGCTTTCACTTTAACCTATGGTACTCCCTTATTTTGCTTCTGCTTAAAATAAAGCAAGAAATAAGACTATTTCTGCTAATTTTTCTCGATTAGCATGAAATCAATAAAAGATAAGCTTATTAACAATAATTTGTTACAGAAATGTAGAGAAAGTCATGTGAATGGAATACATCAGATTTTTTTAACTACTATTCGCAAATTACGTATAGAGAAAGCAAGTATTGTAGATCTCGTTAAAATACAATTTATACCATATACATTTTTTGGGAAGTTAATCATTTCCGAGATATTTCTTGTTGCTGATTTCAATTTTAAGATATTCATTACCTTTTATCAAACGGCAGCTCGTCACTTGTTTCTTACATCTTTTGTTTTACTCCCGGGCACTCGAAAAGAAATTTCATTCCATTGCGACGGTTGTTTAAAAGATTTTACTATTACTTCAGTGTATACGGTTATTTCCTTTCTAGTTACAAGGAATTAATATTAAGACCACTTCTGCTAATGTTTATCTCGATTAATATGAACTATTTAGAAGAATAATCTTTTGTGATTTTAGTTTGCTTGCAGAGCAGTAGAGAAAGGCACATGAATGGAATACATTAGGTTTTTTTTTTTTTTTTTTTTTTTACTTTCTCTGTACGTACTATGTACATAGTGTATAGAGGAAGTATTGTATTCCACCCAAAAATTCGATACCGAGATTTCACCGGAAACACTTGTTTTAGGACGCCCTGAATCCAAAAAAAGCATTTTCAGAAAAAGGTCCGTGTGTGTGTCTGTGGATAGCATAGCTCAAAAACGAAAAGACCGTTAAATACTAAATTTTGTATCTAGGTTTGGCATCTTCCAAGGATGCGACAAGAAGATTTTCAAGAACATCCCCCCCCGCCCCAACTACCCTTTACATGGAAAATTTTTCAAAATGTTTGATTTTCTCAAAAATGGCTCTAACGTATTTGATAAAAATCCCGTATATTAAGGCTATATATGTCCGAAATAAAATGTATATCTCGAATTTTTTGGCAATAGCCTCTGAACACCTCTTTATTCTAGCTGAATTTTGCCGAAGTTTGTTTAACTCCTAAACCGTAGGAGATGGACAAAAACTTACCACACAAAAAATGTAGAGCACGCTAAAACACGCCATTTATGTTATATAGGTACATTTTTTCGTGGATTAGGTCGTTTTTGAGATATTCCTTACTTTTGGTTTGAGCTTTAAAAAATATACTTCTCTCATACAGGGATTTGTCAACTGTTGTTCATACAAAGGAACTTCAGTCACATACCAACCAGCTTTTGACTATCCTTTAACCTATAGTACTTCCATATCACGCTTCTGCTTACAATAAAGCAAGAAATAATATTTCTGCTAATTTTTCTCGATTAGCATGAAATAAATAAAAGTATAAGCTTCTTAGCAATAATTTGTTGCAGCGATATAGAGAAAGTCATGTGAATGGAACACATCAGATTTTTTTAAATAAATACATTATGGCCTGGATAAACTTTAAACAAACATTGTAACTGAATTGATTGAAAGTACAAGTGTGAAACTGACAGTTATTGAAAGTGAGGATTGGCTGCCTGGATTATTTTTTTGTAGTGTTTAACGCCCGCTTTAACTACTAATGGCACCGCAGGCGGTGACACTGATGATACATGAGTGATGATGGAACACCGGTGGAATGCGATGGCGGGGGAAACCGGAGTACCCGGAGAAAACCCGCCCCTGCGCCGTTTTGTCCACCACAAATCTCACATGCGGTCGCTTGGGATCGAACTCCGGCCGTCTAGGTGAGAGTCGAGTGTCTAACCACTCGGCCACGGCGCGGCCAAATGCCTGGATTAAACATCGAACGTCAGGTGGGACAAGATTTAAAAGAAATAAACATCAGCTGCTCTAAGATTTTTGGACAAAATCGTTCCAGTCAGATGACCGCGATAGGTTGAAATGACCTATTATCGGTGAGAAATTACCTTGTGGTTGACATTCTGCTGACACGTGGCCGCCTCGGTACGCTGTTGCCCTATTTACTCTCGGACCGTCTGCAGTGACAAACGTACCACTGCTTCCTCCAAAATGCCTTCTTCTCTCCATGCATACCTCTCGATGTTGAACTATTTTTCCCCATTTCTCACTAGTTACCTCATCTATTCCTTTCCACATTGGGTCCTGTATTCCACTAAGCGGAAACGTTTTATTATTTCGGCTAAGGTAACCTCAACTTACTTATCACGGATGTAAGACATTTTCAAATGACTGTCACTCGTGATATTTCAAGGATGAGAACAAGAGCAATGTCCGCGATATATAAAAGGTAGTAAAGATTATACATGTAAATCCTTACATCCGAATTTTTCACAGAATGTAATCAATCAGAATTCAAACAATCGATCAGTGAAACATGAGAATGCGCGCGTAAATTTCCACTGAACCAAGTAGGTGTTGCAACGCCGATGACATCACGTCTTTGGCGGTTATGTATTCTTACACTATGATTGGTCAGCAACTGGGCAAGCTCCTGCCAGCAGACGACACACCCCACAAGTGTAAATCACAAGGAAATTTCTCACCGATAATAATCTCGGTCATTTCATTGGCGGTGAACTTAATTGTCAGCACTATCACGCAGGATTTACACTATCGCATTGTTGTGTATCAACAAAGATGTACTCTAGTTACTTTATTGCTAGAAGACTGAAGTTGTTCTCAATGTGGATGACTTTGTTTTTGTTGAAGAACCGCGCGGAGACGCTGAAAGTGGCCAAGTTGCCCCTCGGCCTCGGCAGGAAAAGGGCAAGCACACCCTTATGCTAACATGGCCTTCCTTTGACGGACATAAGGAGCTCTGTTTACTAAACGTGAACAAGTGTCTCCTTTGTTGGAAATGGGGCTAGCCACAAAAGGAAAGGAAAATTATACCGTTTCCTGCTCTTTAGGCGGCCAAATGCGAGTGATGTTATCTACCCTATCAAATAACACCCATGTCACACAATTCTCCTTCAAGTTTTCAGTGTTTTATCCTATCAGTTGGATCAACTCCACGAAAAAAAATCTTATGTGTTACACTCACATGACTTTCTCTAGCTGTTCTACAAGCTTCTTACATAACATTATTCTTCTTTGTGCACCTTGCTAATCGAGGTACTCATTAGTACAATGTTCTTATTACTTAGTTCCTTATAAGTAGGAAGAAAATAAGGGAATACACTAGGCCAAACCGATATTCAAATGTTTTAAGAGCTGTCGTAACGGGATTGCCATTACAAATCGCTTCTTTTCTTGGCCAGGAGTAGAACAAAAGAAAAACGGACACTGCCGTCTGAGAAAAGTGTAAGTACTTCACAATTGAAACTAATAACAATAAATACCTCGAAAATGGTAAGCTCCACGAAAAAAATGTATATGACGTATTTTAACAAAAAATACATTTTTTTGTATAACAAGTATTTGTCTATCCCTTACGGTTTACTAGTTATGCCAAATTAAGCAAAATTCATTCAGAATAAACAGGTGTTTAAAAGCTATTCTCGGAAAATTCAAGATATACATTTTATTTGTCAGGTAGATATCTTTAATATACGATATTTTAGTCAAAATCGTTCGAGCCATTGTTACGAAAATCAAAATTTTCGAAAAAAGTTCCAGGTAAAGGGTAGTTTGGGGTGGGAGGATTTTTCTCAAAATCTTCGTGTAGCATCCCTGGAAGATACTAAACTTAAATGCTCAGTTTGGTATTTTAGCTACTTTTCGTTTTTGGGTTATCGTGTTCACAGGCACACGGACACACACACACACACACACACACACACACACACACGGACCTTTTTCTCAAAACGCTTTTTTTGGATACAGGGGGTCCTAAAACATGTATTTCCGGTGAAATCTCGGTATCGAATTTTTGGGTGGAATACAATACTTCTTTATCCCAATGTACATTGAACATACGAGGCTAGAGAAAGTAAAAATGTATATAATATAAATTGTGTGCTATACATGTTCTGTGTCCATCTCTTACGGTTTAGCAGTTACGCAAAATTCCGTAAAATTCATTCAGAATAAAGTAGTCTTCAGAGGCTGAAGTTCCTTTGTTTGTATGGACAGGAACTGTTAAATTCCTGTATGAGAAAAGTATGCTTTTAAAGCTGAAACCAAAAAAATCTGATACTACTCACATGACTCTCTATATATCTGCAACAAATTATTCTTAAAAACCTTACACTTCTATTAACTTCATGCTAATCAGTAATACATCAGCAGAAATAGCCATATTACTTTCTTCCTTGTAAGTAGAGGTGAAAGCTGGTTGCTATGTCCTTGAAGTTCCTTTGTTTGTATGGACAGCAGTTGACAAATTCCTATATGAGAGATGTATAAGTTTTTCATAGCAGCAACCAAAATTAAGGAACATCACAAAAACGCCGAACTCCACGAAAAAATGTATATAACATAAATTGTGCGTTTTAACGTGCTCTACATTTTTTGTTTAGTAAGTTTTTGTCCATCTCTTACGGTTTAGCAGTTATTCAAAATTTAGTAAAATTCATCCGGAATAAACTACTCTTCAGAGGCTATTCCCAGAAAATTCAAGATATACATTTTACTTGTCAGGTAAACATCTTTAATATACGAAATTTTAATCAAAATCGTTAGCCATTTTTGAGAAAATCAAAATTTTCGAAAAAAGTTCCATGTAAAGGGTAGTTGGGGGTGGGGGATTTTTCTCAAAATCTTCGTGTCGCATCCCTGGAAGGTAGTAAACTTAAATACCATGTTTGGTATTTTATCTACTTTTCGTTTTTGAGTTATCGTGTTCACAGACACACGGACACACGGACCCTTTTCCGAAAATGCTTTTTTTAGATAAAGGGGACCCTAAAACATATTTCCGGTGAAATCTTGGCATCGAATTTTTTGGTGGAGTGCAATACATTCTCTATCCATTATGTACATAGTGGCTATAGAGAAAGTAAAAAGGAGTATCTCAAAAATGATCAACTCCACGAAAAAATGAATATAAGCTAAATTGTGTGTTTTAAGGTGCTCTACATTTTTTGTGTGTAAGTTTTTGTCCATCTCTTACGGTTTAGTAGTTATGCAAAATTCTGTAAAATTCATCCAGAATAAAGAAGTCTTCAGAGGCTATTCCAGAAAATTCAAGATACACATTTTATTTGTCAGGTAAATATTTTTAGTATATGATATTTTAAACAAAATCGTTAGAGCCATTTTTAAGAATATAAAACACACACACTCATACACATACAGGGCCACGTCGTGGCCGAGTGGTTAGACCACTCGCCTCTCACCTAGACGGTCCGGGTTCGATCCCAAGCGACCGTATGAGAGATTTGTGGTGGATAAAGCGGCCCTGGGGCGGGTTTTCTCCGGGTTATCCGGTTTCCCCCGCCATCGCATTCCACCGGTGCTCCATCTTAATGTATCATCAGTGTCACCGCCTGCGGTGCCATAAGTAGTTAAAGCGGGCGTTAAACACTACAAAAAAAAACAACAAAAAAGCCACACATACAGGGACCTTTTTCTGAAATAGATTTTTTGCATATAGGGGTCCTTAAAATATATATTTCCGGTGAAATGTCGGTATCGAATTTTTGGGTGTAGTGCAATAGCTTCTCTATACACTTTGTACATAGTACGTGCAGAGAAAGTAAAACTACTAAGCTACTATAGCACTCAGGAATATAATTCTTCGCTCTGGAAATCAAAATCAAGCCACAAGCTTGTAAACAGATAGGGAGGGTTTTAAACCTTAAGCTCCTGGAGCCATTAGATGTAATTGAGTCCGGCTGAGGGGAACCTCTCGTGAAAATGGTTCTAATCCGCTTTATATCACGTTATCCTTAAGTAAACTCCAGTAACCTAGCAAAACGTATTCTAGTCGTTAAGGAAGGAGAGAGGGCAAAGAACTCTTAACTTAAGCTTTCTTTTTTTACTTTCTCTACACGTACTATGTACATAGATTATAGAGAAGGTATTGTAATGCACCCAGAAATTTGAGATTTCATCGGAAATAATGTTTTCTTATCCCCTGAATCAAAAACACAAAACACATTTTTAAAAAAATGTCCGTATGTGTCTGTGGGCAGCATAGCTCAAAAACAAAAAATCCCTTAAATACCAAAATCGATATTTAAGTTCAGCACCTTTCAAGGATGCGACAAGAAAATTTTAAAGAAAATCCCCCCACTACAACTACCCTTTAATGAAAAAAATTTTGAAATTGTTTATTTTATCAAAAATGACTAACGATTTTGATTAAAATATCGGTTATTAAAGATTTTTACATAACAAATAAAATGTATATCTTCAATTTTTTGGGAATAGCCTCTGAAGACTACTTTATTTCGGATGAATTTTACGGAATTTTGTATAACTGATAAACCGCATGAGATAGACAAGAACTTATTTCACAAAAAATATAGAGCACGTTAAAACGCACAATTTATGTAATATACATTTTTTCGTGGAGTTGATTTTTGAGACATTCCTTGTTTTTGGTTTGAGCTTTGAAAAACTTATACTTTTCTCATACAGGAAATATTCAACTCCTGTTCATACAAAGGAACTTCAGTCACATAGCAACCAGCTTTTGACTATCACTTTAACCTATGCTACTCCCTTATTTCACTTCTACTTACAAGGAAGCAAGTAATAAGACTATTTCTGTTAATTGTTTCTCAAATTAGCATGAAGTAAATAAAAGAATAAGCTTTTTAACAATAATTTGTTGCAGAGATGCAGAGAAAGTGATATAAATGGAACACATCAGACTTTTCTATCATGCTGTACATTTTATATGCATTTTAGATCACTGGTTGCCCTATATTTTGACAAAAGAATGTGGTAACCCAGAATAAAACCATCAGCCCAGAAGGAGCTCTGGCTTAGCGATTTATTACAGCGCATTTTCCAAATACGAGGTATTTGCTGTGATCGTTTTCAAAATAGGTCAACCAAGTGTTGAAATAAATGCGCTTGGTGTGCGACGCAAAGAAGCTTAAATACATATATTTGAGTGAGTTTGTTGTGTCAGCAGCTTTGTGAATGCGAGTACAAGCATGGATGGGTTTAAACATTCGGCCGTCCCCACATGTGGGTTGGAACTGGTACACGTGGTCAAACAAAACGTATTCATTCGGAACATTCGTGTGTGAATGGCCACCGCTTTTCAAAGGTGACGCTCCTCCATGTGTTAAACATACGCGCTAACGAACCTTGGGCCCACGGACGAAAAGGGCGCAAAGCCCTTTTGGGAGTTCTGAACCTTACAAGAAAACAATCTCGATGATAAAATAGTAAGGTCTGGGGTAACGCGCGAGGCTCGCATTTCAGAGGGTTCGATGCTTGTGGTCGACCACTCTGAGTGGGTCACCAGAAGGTTTCTTTACGTCCCCCAAATTTCCTGTCTCTTCATTTCGTTCTTCTTTATCTTTCAATCCGGTTTTCTTCTACTTATTCAACTTCCCTAGTCTAGCAGTATCATGGTGTTTTTACGTTCTCTATACGTGCTATGTACACAGTGTATAGAGAAAGTATTGCACTCCACCAAAAAATTCGACACCGAGATTTCACCGGAAATATGTTTTAGGGTCCCCTTTATCCAAAAAAAGTATTTTCAGAAAAAGGTCCGTGTGTGTGTGTCCGTGTGTATGTGTCTGCGAACACGATAACTCAAAAACGAAAAGTCTGTAAAATACTAAACTTGGTATTTAGGTTTGGTATCTTCCAAGGATGCGACATGAAGATTTTCAAGAAAATCCGCCCCCCAATCCCAACTACCCTTTACATCGAACTCTTCTCGAAAATTTTGATTTTCTAAAAAACGGCTCTAACGATTTTGATTAAAATATCGCATATTAAAGATATGAATGTATATCTTGAATTTTCTGGTAATAGCCTCTGAAGACTACTTTATTCTGGATACATTTTTCATAACTACTAAATCGTAAGAGATGGATAAAAACTTAACACACAAAACATGTAGAGCAGGTTAAAACACACAATTTATGTTATCTACATTTTTTTCGTGGAGTTGATCGTTTTTTAGATATTCCTTGTTTTTGGTTTCAGTTTTGAAAAACTTGTACTTTTCTCATACAGGAGTTTGCCAACTCGTGTCCATACAAACAAACGAACTTCAGTCACATGGCAACGAGTACTATGGTACTCCCTTATTTCACTTCTACTTTCAATAAAGCAAGAAATAAGACTATTTCTGCTATTTTTTCTCGATTAGCAGGAAATAAGTAAAAGAATAAGCTTATTAACAATAATTTGTTAAAGAGATATAGAGAAAGTCATGTGAATGGAACACATCAGATTTTTTTGTTTTATGCTTTTGTTTTTTTTAATTTAGAAAAAATACAGTACCGGAGTCTGGTCGGGACTCCGGCGCTGTATTCATTTTTCTTATTACTTTCTCCATACGCACTATGTACATAGTGCATAGAGAAAGTATTGCACTACACCCAAAAATTCGATACCGAGATTTTACCGGAAATATATGTTTTAGGGTCCCTAGTATCCAAAAAAAATGTATTTTCTCAAAAAGGTCCGTGTGTGTGTGTGTGTGTGTGTGTGTGTGTGTGTGTCCGTGTGTCCGTGAACACGATAACTCAAAAACGAAAAGCCGGTAAAATACCAAACTTGGTATTTAAGTTTAGTATCTTCCAAGGATGCGACACGAAGATTTAGAGAAAAATCCCCTCACCCCAAACTACCCTTTACATGGAACCTTTTTCGAATATTTTGATTTTCTCAAAAATGGCTCTAACGATTTTGATTAAAATGCATCCTACATTTCCATCCTCTGTGTTGTTTACAGATGAAGCAACGTTTGCGCGTGATGGAGTATTCAACCTGCACAATTCGCATGTTTGGAGAGAGGATAACCCACATGCCACAGTTACTCGCGCACATCAAGTGCGGTTCGTCGTTAATGTGTGGGCCGGTGTTGTTGGGGACTGTTTAATTGGGCCATATCTCCTATCTAGGCCATTAAATGGCAGGCAACGCCAGAGCATTGCCAGAATTGCTGGAGGATGTCCCGCTCCCTACAAGACAACGCATGTGGTTCCAACGTGACGGGGCGCCGGCACATTTCAGTCGTCCTGTGCGTCGATTCTTGAACCGACAGTTTGCAGAAAAGTGGATTGGCAGAGGTGGTCCTGTACCATGGCCTGCTCGATCCCCAGATATGACTCCTATGGATTTTTTTGTGTGGGGAGAGATGCGCAACCTAGTTTACAGAACTCCTGTTGAATCAGAAGAGGATGTGGTTGTCCGGATAGTAGCAGCAGCAGGAGCAATTAACGACACTCCTGGAGTTTTTGCCCATGTTAGACAGAACATGATCCGTCGGTGTCAGCTTTGTTTAAATGTCAATGGATGCATTTTTGAACCTCTACTGTAATTTAAGTAATTGCGTTGTGTTCATGTGTTGTCTCTTGGTAATAAATAATGCAAAAGTGTTTGTTGGTGTCTCTTGGTAATAAAAAATGCAAAAGTGTTTGTTGGTTTTTTTTTTTTATGTCAGAGAAATCTTCCTCTACCGGTTTAAATAATCCTCATAGGAAAAAATGACAATAAGGAAAAATATTTGTTTTGGTGTCCCCTACAACCTCCCAGAGTTTGTCGGTTTAAATAATTTTCATCCTGTATACGTACTGCGTGTAGAGAAAGTAAAAATGCAAAACTTCAACAAAGCATGTGCCTCTTTGTTATGTGTTGGTGTTGTCCAAGAGGTATTGTCAGATGGCTTGGCAACACTGCCTCGCGAACGGAATGCTGATATTCAGTGAAAACAAGTTACAGGTTTGCACCAGCATGGGGCAGCGGAGTATCATTAGATTTGTGTGTCAGCAAAAGGATTGAAACTAATCGAAATTCACCGTTGGATGTCAGTGCAGTATGGTGAAGGTTGCTTGGAGTCGAACACAAGTGTATGAGTGGGCAGATAAGTTCAAATAAGGTGCTCCCAACTGAAAGAAATGCTGGTAAGGTCTTGTTCTTGTACATTACATGCTGAAAAATCAAAAAATAAACATCCCGTCCTTGCGGAAGAGAGCGGGGCCGGTTTATAAAATAGGTACCGGCCTAATGGAAAACCCCTTGGAAAATCCTGGGGCGCCTACAGTACCCGATTGTCAGCTCATTGTTGCTTGGTTATGCTCATTTATCTGGTCCGGCCCAGACCAACGTCTGGTGAGTATCATCTCTCCTAATCTTTTTACTTTCT